>CM031858.1:76426129-76540628 GCA_018697195.1 Certhia americana | reverse complement strand
CCCTGCCCTGCCTTCCCTTCCCGGCCCGTGCCCGGCCCGGCCCGGCCCAACCGGCCCGTCCCGCCCGGGCCCAAACCGTCCCGCCCAAAACCGTCCCGGGGCCCAAACCTGCCCTTCCCACACCTTCCCGGCCACACCTGGACCTTCCTTCCCGTCCCTTTCCCGGTCCCGTGCCCGTCCCCGTCCCTTCCTTCGCCGCCCTTCCCTCCCTTCCCTTCCCTGCCCGTCCCAAACCTGCCGGCCCCAAACCGGCCCCTTCCCAACCGCCCGCCCGTCCCTGCCCGGCCCTTCCCGGCCCGTTCCTGCCCTCCCGTCCCGCCCGGCCCTGCCTGGTCCCCTGCGCCTTGCCTCCCTTCCCCGGCCCCCAAAACTCCCAAACCTCCCCAACCCGCCCCAACCTTCCCAAACCGTCCCAACCTTCCCTCTCCCAAACCTGCCCTGCCCGTCCGGGCCGTCCCTGTCCCTTGCCCCCTTCCCTGCCCTTCCCTTCCCTTCCCGGCCTCCCTTCCCTGCCCTTCCCTTCTTGCCCTTCCCTTCCCCTGCCCTTCCCTTCCCGTCCCTGCCCCTTCCCTTCCCTTCCCGGCCCGTCCCGTCCCGTCCCTTCCCTGCCCTCCCTTCCCTTCCCTTTCCCGGCCCGTGCCCTTCCCTTCCCACAACCTTCCCGGCCCACCCTTTCCTGCCCAAACCTTCCCTTCCCAAACCTCCCTTCCCCAACCTTCCCAAACCTTCCCAACCGTCCCTTCCCCTTCCCCACTCCCTTCCCTTCCCAACCGTCCCCTGCCCAACACCGTTCCCGCCCAAACCTTCCCTTCCCAAACCTTCCCGGCCCAACCGTCCCTGCCACACCTTCCCAAACCGTCCCAAACCTGCCCAAACCTTCCCAAACCGCCTTCACAAACCTTCCCTGTGCCCCAAACCCGCTGCCCGGCCTGCCGTCCCGTTCCCTGCCCGTCCCTTCCCATTCCCTTCCCGCCCGTCCCTCCCATTCCCTTCCCTGCCCTCCCGTGCCCAAACCCCCAAAACCTTCCCCAACCGTCCCCAACCTTCCCAAACCGTCCCAAACCCCCGGCCGAAACCTGCCGGGCCCGAGGCACCAGACGCCCGCACACGCCCACAACAACCACCCTGGCACAACCCAACACCCCCCAAACCGCCCGCCCAAACCTGCCTGCCCAAACCCGCCCGGCCCGGCCGGCCCTTCCCGCCCGCCCTCCCGCCCGTGCCCCCGTCCCTCCCTTCCCGTCCCTCCCTGCCCTTCCCTTCCCTTCCTTCCCTTCCCTTCCCTTCCCTTCCCTCCCTCCCTCTCCAAACCTTCCCAACCCTCCAAACCTTCCCACCTTCCCAACCTCCAAACCTCCCAACCTTCTTCCCCAACCTTCCCTTCCCTTCCCTTCCCTTCCCTTCCCTTCCCATTGCCTCCCTCCCTTCCTTCCCTTCCCTTCCCTTCCCTTCCCTTCCCCTTCCCTTCCCTTTCCCTCTCCCTTCCCTTCCCCACCTCCTTCCCTTCCCTTCCCTTCCTCTCCCTCCCTTCCCTTCCCTCCCATTCCCTTCCCTTCCCTTCCCTCCCTTCCCTTCCCTTCCCTTCCCTTCCCTTTCCCTTCCCCTTCCCTTCCTTCCCTTCCCTTCCTTCCCTTCCCTTCCCTTTCCTTTCCCAAACCTTCCCTCCCAAACCTTCCCTTCCCAAACCTTCCCTTTCCCAACCTTCCCTTCCCCCAACCTTCCTCCCCCACCCTTCCTTCCCAACCTTCCCTTCCTCCCCACCCTTCCTTCCCAACCTTCCCTTCCCAACCTCCCTATCCCCAAACTTCCCTTCCCTTCCCTTCCCTTCCCTGCCCTTTCCTTCCTTCCCTTCCCTTTCCCTTCCCTTCCCTTCCTTCCCTTCCCTTCCTTTCCCTTCCCTTCCCCCTTCCCTTCCCTTCCCTTCCCTTCCTTCCTTCCCTTCCCTTCCCTTCCCTTCCCTTCCCCTTCCCTTCCCTTCCCTCCCTTCCCTTCCCTCTTCCCAAACCTTCCCTTCCCAAACCTTCCCTTCCTCCCAACCTTCCTCCCCAAACCTTCCAAACCTTCCCAAACCTTCCTTTCCCCAACCTTTCCCTTCCCAACCTTCCCGGCCCAACCTTCCCTTCGTCCCAAACCTTCCTTCCCAACCTTCCCTTCCCAAACCTTCCCTTCCCAAACCTCCCTTCCACACCTGCCCTTCCCAAACCTAACCTTCCCTTCCCAACCTTCCCGTCCCTTCCAAACCTTCCCTTCCCTTCCTGGTCCAAACCTTCCCTTCCCAAACCTTCCCTTCCCTTCCAAACCTTCCCTCCCTTCCCAAAAAAGGCCCCTTCCCTCTCCCAAACCTCCCTTCCAAACCTTCCCACCCGTCCCAAACCTTGCCAACCTTCCCAAACCTTCCTTCCCAAACCGCCCTTCCCCAACCTTCCCCTTCCCAAACCTCCCAAACCTTCCCAAACTTCCCCACCTCCCAAACCTTCCCAAACCTTCCCAAACCTTCCCTTCCCAAACCTTCCCTTCCCAAACCTTCCTAAGACCTTCCCAAACAAAAATTAACAATTAGAATTCCCCAAATTCCCTTCCCAAACCTTCACCAACCATTAACACCATTCCCGTATCCCAAACCTTCCCTCCCAAGACCTTCCCTTCCCAAAAGATTACCCTTTCCAAACATTCCTTCCCACAACTTCCCTTCTCAGCCCAAACCTCCCTTCCCAAACCTTCCCTTCCTTCCCAAACCTTCCCTTTCCCAACCTTCAAAAACTTCCTTTTTACCCCAACCTTCCCAACCTGCCCCAACCTTCCCTTCCCACCCTGCCAAACCTTCCCAACCTTACCTTCCCCAACCTTCCCCAAACCGTCCCAAACCTTCCCAAACCTTCCCCAACCTTCCTTCACCAAACCTTCCCCAAAACCTTCCCAAACCTTCCCGTCCCAAATCTTCCCTGCCCAATCTTCCCTTCCCAAATCTCCCCTTCCCTCTCCCACAATTTTTCACCATTATTTCCACAAGTCACTGGAGCTTGGAAACAGCAAACGAACATACTCAGTACTTTCAAAAGTTGTGTTTTATGTTGCTAAATAATGCAGTGGTTTCCAAAGGGGTAAAATTCTCTTTCTTTAAATAAAGGCACTCTGAAATTCTAAAGGCTTCATAGTGGGTTTTAAGGCTATTAAATAGCCTATAGCAACTACTGTTATGTAATCCTTTAAACTACCATTTGTTACGAGCTGGTTTTCCCTGGGGTGCATAGATAAATAGGCTTCTGTAATGCTCTCATGCAGGAAAAAAACTTATAATCTGCAGATATAAAGCCAGGAAAACTTTTAAGCAGTAGGGAGAGAGTGGTTGGCAAGGTGGGAAGGCTTCATGCATCGGATGGTATAGTTCAGAATCCCTAGATATGCCTATCAACTTTAAATTGCCAGTCTGGATAAAAAGGTCACTTATGAAATTCATGTTTTTAAAATTGTTTCAACTTACTAATAAACACAATACTGTGCTAGCTGGTGTTCATGGTGGCTATTAATATTAGTAGGAGGAAATCTGAGCTACTTGTTGTGGTACCTTGGGGTTTTTTGTTTTGATTTGGGTTTTTTGTGGTGGTGTGTGTTTTTTTTTTTTTCTTTGTGGTTTTTTGTTTTGTGTGTTTTTTTGTTTGGTTGGTTTTTGGGGTTTTTTTTCCCTATTAATCTATGAGCATTATTTTAATGAAGAGATATCAGGTATCATTTTATAGCCAGCATAAAACTCTTCTGTAAAGGAAGAAAACACCTTCCTGGTCCACCATTTCTGTCTAGGTATTTTCTAAGAATACTTGCACAAATCCTGCACCATACTTCCACTTTTTATGCATCAGGATACCTGAAAGCAGCTGTAAAGATACCCCCATATAACAAAGAGTGTACAAACTGGAACTTTCATGGAGAGCCATGCTGTCATCTCCAAACAAAAATATTTGTATTTCATGCAAGAAAACTGCATGCTCTTGAATTTTGGAAAATTGATTTGTTGGCTTTACACAAGTGGGTTTTTTTAAAAAAAAAAAAAATATTCCAAATACAGGATGAATAACACTTGACCAAATCAAAAAACTCAGAGGGAGTGGGATAAAGAAACGTACCAATTGAGGTCCAGGTGGGTTTTCCCTCTATTGGTCTTATGCATTTAAATATGCTTTCCTAGAATATGCATGGTGCATTCCCAAGTGTAAGGATACAACATTTTCTGCAGCTATTTCTTTCTCGTGTTACTTAACACTGCCAATCTGGACTATACTGACTCAGGGAAAAAAAGATATTCTTGCCATGAGTACGGACGGATTGTCAGACAGTGAGTGTGAAAGCCTACTATATGAATGCTTATATTATGATAATATCTGTCAGTTGATTTTTCAATTGTTTGTTGCTTTATTTTTTTTTTTTTTATGTCTAGCTCATTATGGCTCTGTTGGTTTTGTTCATAGTTGTTTTCTTCTCCCTAAATACCAATTTCCCACTTCCCTTCGATCCTTCGATTAATATATCATAGTTGTCTCCTTTTTATTGTGTTCTTCTTTTTCAATTTCAAAGAGGAAAATGATACTGAGGGATAATCAACTCTCTCTGCCTTTGCTAGTGGAGAGCATGATGGAGAAGAAATGGGATAAATCTTTTTCTCCTTCAGTGTAAAGCAGAGGTTACCCTAGGGCTGAACACAGCTCATCCTTGAAACCACACAGAAAAATATTGTAGTTTTAATGTAGGGAACTCAAGAGAAATATAAGTTGTAGTTTTCATGTAGGGAAACTCAAGAGAAAGATAGGTCTACTAGGCCACCAAAGGGTTTGGGTTATGTCGGGGTTTTTGGTTAAGTTTTTTTTTTTTTTTTTTTTGTTGTGTTTTTTTTTTTTTGTTTTTTTTTTGTTTTTTTGTTTTTTGTTCTTTGTGTGTGTGTGTATGTGTGTGGGGGGTTTATTAATTTGGTTAACAAATAGTACCAGTAATAGAAAATCAATGTTTACCTGTACATTTATGCTAATGCCTTTACTCTTTAATGTTGCACTTGAAACCATTATGTTTCTGAGGCTGTAAACAAAAAAAAAAAAAAAAAAACAAAACCTCTTTTACTGTTTATCATTTTGGGGTTGTGGGGGGGTAAGGTAGCCATTTTTGACACTTTATTATGAATCTACAGTGGAAATTTTGTTCTCATACTTCTATCCTTGGTAAATAATTAGGCTTATTCCTCCTAAACTAACTGTTCTTATTTCAAATGCAATACAATTTGGCTTTTGGGAATATATGTCAGCATTTAATGATGTATGAAATGAGTAACAGCAACAAAGGTATTATTCAATCTCACACTTTCACTATTAGTGCGCTTCAGAAAATAAACAAAATTTCCACCTTTCTTTCTAAAAAACTGTTTCTAAGAGAGAAAAAAATTATGAATAATTAGGAGTACAGTGTGCCAGTCTCTTCTAGATCCCACATATGCCCCAAATAGAGAGTTTGGGGTGTGTAAAACCTGCTGGAACACCACAGTAGAATTATATAGATGCTGTATGAACCAGATCTTAGTGGTACACTACTGGTAACTCAGTCTAGCAATGGACCTATCCTTTATAACTTATGTAGATTTTGTCTTGGAGGGTGTGGGAAGATGACTGAGGGTAGATAAAAGATAATGGTACAGAAATTACATGGGAAGTATGATTGCTACTCCCTGGATGGAACACAGTCAATATATCCAGCCTCCCACAGACGTTACGGGAGACTAGATGGAGAGTGGAGCGGAGTGGAGACACCACAGATGGGCTGTGTCAAAACCCTTGCAGAGGAGGGAACTTGGTGGTTCTTTGTAGCTGATAAGCTGCACAGCAGCTGAAAACCAAGGGAAATAAAGGAAATTATCCTGCTGCTGAATCAGCAAGGAGAGTGAAATCACTCTCCTTGGGCTGATGTATGTCCCCATCCCAAGGCTATCTCAGGTACTATCCTGAGATACCCACCCCCAAAGTTCAACAGCCCTTGAGTAAGGTGCATGACTAAACTCAATCTCCTCCTAAACACAAATAAAGAGTTTAAAAGTGAATTAGGAATGGAGAAGAGTTGAAGAAGGCTCCACTGGAACTCTGGGATCAGTTGACAGGCTAAACCCGTCTTGTCCCTTGTAGAGAGGCCTGTTGGACAAGAACCATACTCTGTGAGCGCTGAATGGTGATCTCACACCAGATTTTTGGAGTCAGACATGATCATAGCAATCTTTTAACCTTAATCCATGACAATTTTATTGCATGTCATTCTGTAAACTGTTAATGTGAGTCCTTCAAGAGCACTGACAGTCACTGGCAGTGGGTAAAGGTGTGCACACTCAGGAGGGGGTCTCTCTGTTTGGAGTGTGACCCTGAACAAGTTGGTCGAGCCACTCTCCAATCCAGTGAACTGCTCAGTGTAGGCTCCCCATAACAAGATGCTGACAGATTGGCTGGGAAGAAGGGTCTCAGCCTTCCAGGGGCTCTGACAGATGAATCAAACTGTAAGGGTTTGAATGAATGTCCCCTTTTTATGTAACAGAGGGGCACAAAGTTGCTCCACTTGGACAGAAGCAAAGAATGAGCTAACCAGCATGCATTATATTTTACATGGAATTGATATTTAGGAGTGAACAGAAAAAAGAAGCTATTTTTCTGTGAACGTGTAAACAGAACATATCTTTCAGAAGCATAAATAATTGTTCCCTATTCTTTTAAGCAATCTTCTTTAAAGGAAAGAAGACAGAATCTGATTGTTTGAAATCCATGAAGAATTATTAGAACTACAAGTAATTATTTTCCATATAGATGAAGATTTTGTGCATGTCAAGTACTCAAAGTCATTTTGGCAGATGTTATTAGACATTAAAAAAAAATACTTTTGTAGAAGTAAACTTTGGAAAAACAAGTAAACAACCCTGAACCTGCACTCAAAAATTTGAGTGTTGTGAAAAGTCACTAACTTAAATTTATTCCACGCACACACAACCTCAGGAAGGTCTTAAAGTCTTTTCAGCCAACTTGTCTGAGATTCTTTTCTTTTCCTTCAGTGATGAATCAGGTGCTTAAATATTTTCTGTAGAAAAGTTAAGATCTGTTATTATGCTCCTGTTTTTTAATGACATAGCAAGTGTGAGATATCTTTGCAAAATAATTAAAAATAGAAATCTATACAGCAAATATATTTAGGGTGGAATTTACCTTTTTCATATTTAATTATTTAATGTATGTGAACTTTCATCTCAGTTACTGACTTAAATGGTCTCCAAAGCACATCTGAGAGTTGGTTTATTTTTTACTTATAAAGTAATCTTCCTGTCATAAGCTGAAGCAGGGAAAAACTTGTACTAAATCCAGAAACTGCCTTTTAAAAAAAAAAAAAAAATTGCTAAAGTTTTGGGAATTTTTTTTTCACTTTCATTTTCTGATTTTCATTTTCTGAAGAGCAGAGCTCTCCTTGTAGCTATTTAAAGGACTGTCAGAATTCTTTTGTGTTCCTAGTAAACCTGTGGCTTATTTTTAAATTGAGTGACTGGTTTGCTTTCCAGATTATTATGGTTCTTTGTTAGCTCTGTGCTGTAAATCAACTTAGTAAAAGGAAACTGTCATGATTTGTGAAAGAATATTTCACTTCAAGGACTTTGCTCCTTGCTGATTATTTTACTATCGGGATTTCAATTCTTTAATTTTTTTTTTTTTTTAATAATAAGTATGTAGTATTTAGGTTCAATTATTTTTTATCAGTTTTTCCCCAATATCGACTTTTGCATTTCTGCAGATCTCTCTTGTATAGTTGCACACATTTTTCCATAATGTTGTTTCTTCCCTTGCAGGTTAATTCTCCCAGTGAAGTCTCAGGTCTCAGTGATGTTAGTAAGACTTGAATTAAAAAAAAAAAAAAAAAAAAAAATTTAGAAGCAGAAAATTAATTTGCATGCTTGTAATGTTTTTCTGAAACAACCTGCGTAAGAATTATGAAAGTATGAAATCAATGTTAATTTCACTACCTCTACCAACTTCCAGGAATAAATACAGCCACTACAAAAATTAGTAACGGACATGTTACTGTGTTTGAACCAGGTTATCTGAAGATGACTGTATATAGCTACTATATTTCTCTAAAAAATGTTGCTGTGAAGAAACACCATGGCATGTACATGAGAGAAGGAAAAGCAAGTTGCCTCTTACATTGAATGAATTCACTGACCCAGATGGAAAGTTATTTATAAATAACTGGATTGAATTTCTCTTTCCTAATACAGACATTTCATGTAATAGATGATAAGTCCTTCCTTCCACAGGTTATTCTCTGATTATATGGGATGTTATCTGAAAAGTACAAGGAGGAGAATGTTTTAATTTAGTCCACTATTTTCATTTAATTAGCCTAGCAAGTGGTGAAAGACCTTATGAAGGGAGATTATTTATATGTAGGTGTGAATTTTCACTCATTCAGATCAGCTAGTTGACTTTCTCTTGAATCCCATCTGGAGCTTGCATCTTTCTACTTTTCAATGTACCTGTGGAATGGCTGGGATCCAAAGCCATGGTCTGTGGAGTCTGTGCTGGAGCCAGCAGTATGAAGTGGGGCCAGTAGGAGCTGAGGTGAGTCTACCTGTACTGGAAATGGCTCTGCTAACCTTTAGATAAAGCTTCCCTGCAGGTCACATTCTCCCATTCACTTAACATTCTGTAAAAGCAATTTGCTAACAATATCTTTGTATTGCTGGTATATGACAAGCTCTCAAACACATTGATTGCTTTAATTTCCCCCCACTAATATGTAACAACATATTGTAATGCTTTTTTTTCTTCTAGATTCTCTTTTACAGTTCCTTTTTAGTAATTCTGTGTGAATATCAAACTTTCATTACAATATCTAAGCACATCTCAGACCATGCCAGTCAAATCTTATAAGGACAGAAGCGCATTTTTTCCCTTGATTTCACAAAAAATTTATGGGTTTTTTGCTGTTATGTATCTCTCATGTCAATCTATGTTTGATGTACAATAAGAGCTATTAACTGCACAGAACAGGAGCATGGAGATATATGTCAAAATTGTCCCTTCCTTTAGTCTGATAACATAAGCCTACTGTATGGAAAGAGTATAGTCAAGACTTTGCAGATCAGGCTTCCTTTCTTACTTGGTGAATGTCCTTACAACCATTTTGATGGGCAGCATTGCTAACTAAAGGCAACCCAACCCAAAGAATGGTGAAGCATTCTTAAGTCAGGGATAACTTCAGGTGTCTCACCTTTTCATACTGTGTAGCATACCAGTAGGATGTATTCTGAATATTATGTTCATTATTACATATTTCTTTATCTCTTTCTATCTATAGTTCCTGTCTGGGGTGAGGCACCTGCCTGTGGCTGAGAGGCACAACCATGCCCTGTACTGGGGACACTGGAGATGCTGGGATTGGCTTTGCCTGGTCGTCCCACAGATGGACAGCCCCTGCAGACCATCCAGTGCTGCTGCTGGCACCTTGGTACTGGTAAATTCAGTACAAATTAGTACTTTTTTTTTTTTCCCAAAAAAATTCTGACTCCTGTTTTATCCTCTGTGGGACAAAGTAAAGGGGACCATCATCTTTCCCCTGGCACTCTGTTAAAAGCCACTGCCCAAGGAGTAAGAGCATTGCTTCTATGTGCTCATGGTCCAAAGGAGATTCCCATCAGAGGGAGGACACTAAGAAGGTGTATCCCTAAACAGTGGGAGAAGGAGGGAAGTACTGCCTTAGCTGTGCTGTTTATATAATGCTATGTAACCTATCATTAACCATAAGCATTATCATGCCTAACAGCTATGCTACTTCCAAATGTTCAGTGAGATGGTTCTGCAGATGTCCTCACTGTGAAGCACAAAACCAGAAAACAGTAGAGCTATAGATCACAGTGACAGATGTACATTTAGCTTGGTCTGCTCTTTTTGCATTTGTGGATTTAATAGACAGAAGCCTCAGAAATCTTAGTGTTACTAAAAATTATCTGCTGATTCTTTCTATTAGAAAAATTGAATTAGCCAATTCAAGAGTCCCTGATGCTCCTAAATATCAAAATATCTGCTTTGCATTGTTGAATAGATGGGCTTGTTTAGTTTCAATTTTCAGCTGTTGGTTCTTAATAAACTCTTTTGTACCAACTCTCTGCAATCAAACTTCTGCTCCCTTGGAGGCTTTTCCCACTTGTAAACCAATTATCCTTTTAGTCATTCTGACATATTAAATAAATTAAGCTCCTGAAAGACTATAAAGCATGTTCTTCCGCCCTTTAGTTATTCTTTTCATCATGATTTTGTTCTAGTTTGCCAGCAGACTTTTTGAAAAAAGTATCCTCTGTCATACTCTAAGATTCCTTTGTAGTAACTTCTTGTTTGAGGTTGATACTTCTTGATTTTTAACCTAAGGGCAGATAGTTAGACTTGAAATTCTTTATAAAACAGATTTTTTTCTTATTTTTATTATTTGCAGTGTTACAAACTTTTCTTTTTTAATATAGGATTTTTGGATTATTTTTTCTTTTTTGATATGAAGCTGTGAGATGATGCAGTAGGCATAAAAAAACACAGTACAAACATCCCTCAAAAACCCCCAATACCTGAACAAGCCTTCCCAAAAGCCCTTCACATTGCCAGATTTGCCTATGGGTATCATCTATTATAGACTCCAAAAAGTGTCCCTTTGTCATATATGCTCTTTCTGCTCCCAAGAGCAGAATTGAATTGAGGGACCCAGAACTAAACATGGGATTTGAGGTGTGTGGCCTCATAAGTGCTGAGTACACAGGGAAAATCACAGCCCTGGTGATGCCAGACTCACTATCAAAGATACAGGCCAGGAAGCCCTTAGCCTTCTTGGCCACCTGGGCACAGCTGGCTCATGTTCAGCTGGCTGTCAACCAGCATCTCCAGGTCCTTTTCCACTGGGCTACTTTCCAGACACTCTGTCCCCAATCTGTAGCATTGCATGGGGTTGTTGTAGACAAAGTACTGGCCACAGGTTGCCCTTGGCACTTGGTCTTGTTGAACCTCATACCACTGGTCCTGGCCCATCAATCCAGCCTGTCCAGATCTCTCTGCAGTGTCTTGCATTCAGCAAGAACTGGGGATGTTATAAAGGAAGCACTGTTGCAGTGTAACTCTGTGTAATACTGTTAGTCAGAATCCTACCACCACAGTATCCTTCAACTACAAATTTCTTGTAGATTGGAGAGCAAATAATTGCATAAAGACTCTTTACAAACTCCTGATATCTTGCATCTGCTTTCAAACTAAATAGAGCAAATTCTGAATGGCAAAGTGTGTTTACTCTTTTATGATAATTATTTTCGTATATTGCCCATCTATGATTTAAGTTGGAACCTCTGTTACCTGATGAATGGAGAGAACGTAAAAAAGAAAATAACATTTTTTCAGATAGCAGTAAGGTCAGTTTAATAGCAAAAAAATGCTTGCACATGCATAGCCATAAATTTATGCAAGGATGTCAAATAGTTGTGCCCGTAATTACCACTTTATATTAATGGTTGCCGAGTTTCTGTGGACATTTCTGGATTGTGATATCCAAACTGGGAACTCATACAATTTCTACATTTATGCTTTATCTCAAGGAGTCAGAGGGATCTGAAACATGCTGTCATTCCTCTGCAATGCTCTCCACACTGCTGGAGCTGAGCAAAACACATATACAATGTACTTGCAAAGCATGATCAATTTTTAAGAAAAAATGTTCTTTTTAATGTAATGTAAAATGATATGTAAAAATGAAATGTAAATGTCTGAAATGTAAAAAAAAAACACAACAAAAAACCCAAAAGAAATCCAAGCAAACAAAGCAAAACAACAACAATAACAACAAAACCAAACAAAACCAAACCCAAACCAAACCACCCAAACAAAACCCAAATCCAGCAGGTGGAGAAAAGGATAGTCCTGTCATAAGCTTTTAAAAAAACCATGTTGAGCATCATTTAAAAGGCAAAAAACATTAAAAAAATAAAACAAATCCACACTGTATTTTATTCCCTTCCATTCACTGATATTCAGTACAGGAAATAAATTGCAAATATTCAAATATAGGTAAATTGGATAATACCCTTGAGTTTTAGTAGATTATTTTTGTTTCGTTGTTTTTTGGGGTTAGTTGCAGAGATTTTTTTTGTTGTTGTTTTTTGTAGGGGTATTGGTAGCCCATCATTAGTGTTGAAGACTGAGGCAAAGAAAGCCTTAAACTGCTTTGCTTTGTCTGTGTCCCTGTTTGTGAGGTCATAATCCCTATTTCTGGTCTCCCTTTTGCTGTAACTTAAAATGTACTTTTTTTCTTGTTCCGAGATACAGTATACACTGCTGTAATGATAATTCATGACAGCAATGCATTGTTACGGCTTTTCCTCTGAAAGTTTCAGTAACTTAATGCCAAGTAAATCAGATAATTCTCAATTTGGATAAAAGAGTGATAAATTTGAGTTATCCAGCCAAATTGCTACTGGCAATGGGGAGTTTTTGTCAGTTACTGATAGCTAAAATTGATTTAAAAATGGAGATAGGTAAATTACATCAAATGTGATAGTGACACTTACTTCATGGAAATATGCTCTCAAGTGCTTTGGAGATTTCTCCCCCTGCAAACAATTTGGGAATGTTTGCTTGAGAGACTAAAAACCTGGAAGTGTAAATATTACACTTAACAGAAAAGAAAAGGAGTGTTACCATGCCAACGTGATAAAGTGCAGCTAGAAAAGAGGGTCTTGCAGAGGCAGGATAGCACTTTTCTGGGACCAGCTTCCTTATCCTGCATAACTATCTCTAAACCCAAGTTTGAGAAAGCATTGCACTTGCAACTATGACAGAGGGAGTGGGATTGAAAACAAAAATCTCGCCCAATCCACTTCTGAAAAGTTCAAAAATAACAAATTGTACATGTGCAAGGACTAGCCTAAAAATAGCAGAAATGAGAGGGGCTGGGCATTCACCTACCATCTAAGGAAATGGACGAGATGTGTCTCTGGAACCCTGCTTAGTGACCCCAATCTTTTCCTCAATCTGTTTTCTTATCTTTCCTTCTTCTTCTCTTCCTCTCCTTAAAAGTCTATATTGCTTCTGTGGTGGGTTGTTCAGCCTGGCATAAGGTTAAAATTATAAACCATTGCTACTATGGGCTGTTCAGAAATTGTTGCCATGTGCTGTTCAGAAACAGTAAAGTCTGAAAAGCTGGAATTGCTCTTCTGCTCAAGTTTAAATAGTTGTCACCATGGGCCATTCAAAATACCTTAATGTTTAAGGTTTAATACATTGCTGCCATAAATAAAACTTTCTAATTGATCATTGGGCATTGTTTTGCCTTAATTTAGCACGAGAGCTTCCCATGCCTTTGTGAGTGAACACATTACTGTATGACTTATCTGCAATATTTCCAAAATTATTGTTTTAATCTCACAAGTAAGAGTTTGGAGGATGGGACATCAATTCATGCACAACCCAGTCTGTATTTGTAATGATCTATGTTCTGTTTACTAGAAGCAGTACTATAAGAAGTTTTATTTCTGCATGCAGTAATAAAGGAACACAAATATATTCCTGACAGAAGAACACTGGTTTCAATAAAACCATCACATCCCTCCCCCAAGAAAACCAGGGTAAATCATCCAAAAATAAAATGAAATGTCATAAAATTAAAACAATGACATATTTGAGACCATTTTATAAATTGTTTCTATTGAGGAATACTTTCTCTGATATGTGAAAATGTGTGTGGCACATCTGAGTATTAATTCTTTCTATTTAAGACTGTTAATCACAGAAGTGTCAAAATAAATCCTGTATTTTTGGAAGCTTTATTTAAGCTTAATATGCTTAACACAATTGTCTGCATATGCTTAAGCATATTCTAAGAATTCAGCAAGACAGTAATTTCAAAGTCCCACTACTATTTGTGGTATGTGATCTGTCATGCACTGACAGTTTTCTATGACAAAAAATGTTATCCTTTCTTTTGGAAGAGAGTTGGGTACCCCAGTGATAGATGTGAATGTGGGAATTTGAGACTTTTAAAATTTAGAATTTAAACAGCATCACTGAATTTAACAACTTACTGGTGAGCATTGTGATAAGCATATTTTTGCATGTAGGTTTCTCATATTGTTTTTATAGCCAAATTTTACTTTAAAATTTTCCAAGCATCCCTGAAAATGCTAATAAAATTTTAGGGCTCTTAAATAACCTGGCTTCACATCTCTGAACATGTATATTTTTGGTGTGAATCACACAGTCAGAACTCTTAGAAGATGCTAGAAATGTGCAGCTGCATACATATTCCTAGACTTCAATAAAGCTTTGAGAGAATTTAAAACTGCAAAAAAATTGTGTGACTCAGAAGTCAGGGTTTGTGTACGTACATGAAAAACACAGCATTAAGCTGGAAGTCTGTAGATGCATAACCTCTTCTTTTGAAATCATCCAAATGATTCTGAAAGCATGTACATTTTTGTCATTGTGTTTAAATTCTATTTTCTCTATCATGGTAGTAAGCCAATAAATTTCATCTGTATTTAAACACTGACGATCTGAACATAAATACTGTACAAGGCTTCTCTGGAAAGACAGAATCTCCTAATCTGTCCTTCAATTGATGAAGGTGGTTGAGTGAGTATATTTCTTAGAAAACAACAGAAAAACACAAGTAGGAAAATCACAAAACACAGCGTCCTTCTTCTTAATGAACTTCTAAAATGTATTTTGAAGGATGGAAAATTCTTAAGATAATAAGTGCTTACTCAAATGCTTTGTTCCAGTTCTACAGATGGAAATTGGACAGTTCTTTCAGTGGCCAAAATAAAAAAAAAATAAATTAAAAAAAAAAAAAAAAAGTGAGTGGAAGAATATCTTGAGCAATTAAAATAGAAGCACATTGAAATTGGCACATATTTATTTTATTTTATTTTTAGCTGATCTGGGAAATAGCAAAATTAATGAAACTTTTTACTCTGTGGATGGAAAAAACCTTGAATTTTCATGGGGAGGACAGACCAGTGTTGTATACATTGGTAATTTATTTTCATAATTGTGGAAAAAATTAAAACCCTCTAAGCCACTTCATTAACACAATAGAAATACATCCGAATTTCCTCTTTAGCCAAATCAGAATGAATCCTGCTGCCTTCATTTCAAAGTAATGCACCTCATCCTGCAAGTGTTCCATGGGAAACAGTGGAAAAAAGTGTTAAGCAATGTCAAGCAATAATTCAGAAGCTAGGGATGAATTCATTTCTTGAACAGTATTGCATTCAGGTTTTAACTTTTGCTAGAATAAGTTATAACAAAACCTGTTTCTTGGGAGCAAGAATAAAATGGGGGAAAAAAAAAAATCATCCAAAGCCTGAGTTTTGTAGTTTTTGATGCTTTTGGAATTGGACTCAGTAGTTCTTGTGGGTCCTTTCTAACTCAGCATATTATATAATTTTATGATTCTACAGATTCTACTTAACTTTTCCTATATATTTTTTTATTCTTTCATGCATTATTTTCATACTTTGTATTCAGGCCTTACTGATATTGACAATCTATATTTCCAAAAACACTTTTTTCTTTTGTTTTTCATGCACCAAAAGATATCTCCTCAGACACATGAATTTTATGAGTTGTGATAATGTGGTAAGAAATGAATTAATAATTATTACTTACTGCTAGAATGTCCTATCTGAACTTTTGAACTTCTGGAATGGGTGCTGCATTCCATGTTGGAAAGGAAATATGTGATGCCATTTCCTAAGGCTAAACAACATATGCTTTCCCATAGACTTTTTCTACACACATAAACAAACTGAATTGAATTTTAGTAAATTTCCTTTTAAATTGACTTTGTTGAATAGGTACAACTCTGGTTATTCTGAATTACAGTGCATTCATTTAGCTAAATCAATATAATTTACTTATACTGAATTAAGAGAGTTAAATTGATGCAATTCCTTGGTTTGTGGCTTTTTTCAACTATTGAGAAGAAATGTATGGAAGTTCATGTCATTTTTATGTGTTTATGAGCTTATAATTAGTATTTTCACACCTTTTATTGGAAGAAAAGCAGCTAAAATCGGGAATTGTCTTAGAATAAAGTAAGAAAGAGAGAAAAAAAGACAACATGTACTACATTCATGTTTAATATGAGAAATTCAAGCCACTTTGTTAGGACTGGTGTCCAGTCTTAGCCCATGGCAACCATGATTTATGTAAAATTTCTCAGATAAGCTGTCTCACTATCCCAAGGAACCCAAGAACTTGCAGAGCATTAGAAGTGTTAATCTATGTTCATTTTAGATATTAATACAGTTTTAGTTGGCTGTTCATAAATTTTAGTGTGGATTATAGATGGCAGAGGAATTCACTGAAATAATCTAGCATTTGGGCTAGATTAAGATGAAATGATATGAAGGTATCCCATCCTTCACAATAGTATCATGGTTTAAATGGTGTGTGAAAATTTAAACCTAGTAGACTTAGTATGCTTAGTAAAACACAAAAAATGATCATCTTAATTTCTTCACTAACTCTATCATAGTTCATATTAAGGATTTGGAATGCTTTCTGAATATAGGCTCTTGAGTGTAAATTGCCTTGCAAGATAAGAGAATTGCAATCATCAAGAAAAATTACCATTACATTCTTTTAAAATAATGGTAATTTTCCCTTTTTTGAGTTTTGATTAAAAGTATTCTTGACCAGAGGAAAAAAAAATCTAAAACAACTTTGATGATTTCATTTTTATCTTTGAATTTTGTCAATTACAAGATTTGTTCTGAATAGCTTCACAGAATACTTGCTCAAAACTTGTATTTCATATGTAGGAAAATTATTTTCATAGCAGGATGGTATAAATATATGGGGTTTTTCTTACTAAATTTTTTACTAAATTGTAAGAATATTTAAATAAAGCAAATTTTATTAATTTCATAGAAAATTTAAGTAAATTTTTGGCCTCTACTTCAGGTTTTTTAGCCTCTACTTCATGTTTATTTAAGAAAAAGAGGAAATTCTTTAATGGATTAGAATATAATGGTACCCATTCAACTGTTTTCAGGTTTTTTATTGTACTTTTGATGGTTGGCTTTGGACTATTATTCATGATTTCCTCCAGCTTCAGCAAGTTATTGCAGAACAATACAGGGGAAAAATTTAGATATTCATCTATTATATCTAAATGTCTGTAAATTACAGTATTTTATGAGATGAAGAAACAATTCATGTTTTGTCCTTACAGATGCCTGCTTCTAAAGTGAATGAAGTAAATTGAATTTTTAAAGCACATGTGTTAGGAGGGACTCATTTGTCCCTTCCATTTCCTCCTGTGACAAGACCTAGGCATCACTCAGGGGACAATGAGGCAATGATCTGGTTGATCTCAGTAATATAAAAGAAATTGTTCATATTAGTAATAATACCGGATTTTGTTATATTGTGCATACTTCTACTACTTCCAAAAGAAATTCAGTGTTAAGTAACTCACTGGATGTCACCATTCCTGTTAATAGGTGCTAGGGCCTAAAATAAGGTAAAATCTTCTTTCCTGAAGTATGCTTTGTTAGTGCATGGTGACATACATCATTTAGAGTTTCTTGCAAGGATGAAAAACATTCAGAACATTCATTTTTTGATAGCAACAAGTACATGTTCTTTACAATAAGGGAAAAGAAAAAGGCAAAAAAACCCAAATCTCACCTGAAACAGGCAAAGGATCCTGTTGAGTAAATAATACTTTATTTTGTTACAGAGCATGGCTGCTTTCTCTTTCCTCATATTCTTTTCCAAATATTGCCGGTACAAGTGTTATTGTTCCAGGCATAATAAAAGAACATTCCTGGAGTGTCTTTGCTCTACAGTGACATTTAGATCATTAAAGCTTCTTTGATGGATGCTTCCTAGTGGGCCAACCTGGTGTACCTGAAAACTCTGATCATAGTGTAGTGTTTCTACAGTATATATTATTATCCTTTCTGATGGTTAGAAACTTCAGTTAAGCATGACTTTCAATGGTAGTTATTTTTTTCTCAAGAACTAATGCATTTACTCTCCATTTGATTTTCAGACTCCCTTTAAGTAGCTTCCCCCCCCCCAACTTCTCCCTCATTTAGGAAATTACTTCTGCTTTATCAACAGAAAATAATGTTTGTCCTTGCTGACTTCTGATTTTGTGGCATCAGACAAAATCCATGCTGAAATCAAAGGAGAGGCATAAGATTTATACTTGAACATTAAGAAAAATTCTCTAGAAGCTTAAATCCACTTTAGTTGAGATTTAGTTTCAAAAGACTGATCTTCTATGTAAGTGACATGAATAGTGCAAGCAAGGTGGAATGGTTCTCTGGTTAATTAGCTGCAGTTTCCAGAAGAGCAAGCATTCATTTTCTTTCAGCTAGAGCACAGGGTTTTTTGCCAAGACTTGTATATTGTAAATACTTGGCTATTCTGATAGTGCAGAATTTCGGATTTGTGTTTGCTGATTGAACATTGAGCAGACTTGGCTGTGAGTCCTTTTCCATCTTGAAGGGACTGCGAGTTCTTTTCCTACCCTTAAAGGAACATCTAGTCTTATTACAGGTAAATGAGTTGTTTGGTTTGGCCACTGCCTTTACACTCTCACAACAGTCTGAAGGACCTCTTGGGTTGCAGTGTTTCATTGTTACCTCCCATGTTTATGCTCCTACACATCTGTAGTACACTCCATGTTCTCAAGGACTGTTCATCCCCTCCACCTCAAGGATATTTAAGATAGCTATTCACTGGCTTTTGCTAACATGATTCAGGAGAAATAAATTAAATTTTTCTGTAATTTCTTGATGCCAAATAAGAAGGTTACGAACAGTTGATTTCAACCGTAGAGGGAGTAGTTACCAACCCCACTCCCTGAAGGCAATCAGAGCTATATCACTTGATTTAAAAGAAAAGATTTAAAAGAGAAGAAAGTAGTGCATCCTTCACCCTTCTGGGAGAAAAAAAAAAAAAAAAAAAAAAATTATTTCAGTTACACAGTCAAGTAGTATGTGGAAAATCATACTACATGAACTGAAACAGATTAAACTTACATATTTATCAGATGCTATGCAGGACAATGTAACATGAAGAAGGATGGTGGTTATGAGATAGGTATCCATGATGCTTGTTTTGAGAATCCACTATAATGCATCTCTGTAATTCTATGTGTTAAATTCTAATTACAGAAAAAATAATTAAAGAAGCCAGAGGAACGGAGGGGTGAGAGGAGATAATCCCCTCTGGTACCAATATATACAGAGCATAAAGAAAACCTCAGGCCTTTTTCCCTGCCTGCCATCAGATACCTGGAACATGACAAGCTTATGTGTTGTGACTGTTGTCTCGACAAGAAGAATTTGGGACTTTGGTTTGGTGACTGCCTGTATTTGCAAATTCTAACAACATGGACCCTTTAGGGAGAAAACAAAGTTAAGTGCAAAGCTATCTTGAGTTTATCTCTTATCTATCATTCATAGTTGATAGTTGTGATGCTCTTTAGATTCAGATCAGAATCCAGGAATTCTGTTATCTTTCCTGAAAATCTGACGGTTTGGTGACAGTTTCATCCTGTGAGCCTGGACCTAGTAGGGTTTCAGTCTTGTTTTTATCCTCTTTCCTCTACCTCTCTGAATGGGCCTGAAAGTTCTGTGGCAAGTCCTAAGGTCTGATTGGGAGTTTCATCAGCCACTGAAGGTGAAATACCAAGCAGAAACTCCTCTGGCCAGAAACTCCTCCTATTCCATAAAGAGATACTTTCTCAGAATATGTAATGCTTTCAGTAGTGGATAGATTTTTTTTTTTTTTTTTTTTTCTCTTCTAATAAGTTTCCTGCCTGTTTAGGAGAAGTTAGACACCTTGGGAGGATAAAAATGACACGCAGGTTTGGTTCACTTATATCAGGCATTGGTACAGCAAATTAAAGCAGCTACACTCCTACCTGAGGATGATTTCTGGATAGGCTCAAATTAAAAAAAGAAAGATAAGTCTTGAATGTTGCTTAACGCCTCATTTTGGCAGAATGTTCCTGCAATATATACTTTCAGTACTGCTTCTTTCTGTGTTTCCAGATCTAATTGAAGCATCATATTTCCCCAGAAAATTATTTTATTAACAGTAACCCAAGGAGCAGCCTAAAAGAATTTATGAATGTAATGGTGTTTTTTTTTTTTTTTTTTAATCTGTAAATTAGTATTTGAATGTCATTTTCCTTATCAATGCATTGGTACATTGTTCACCCTGTGTTCAAATAGCGTCATGTATTTACTGTAATATCTTCCTGTTTTCCACCATCCTTTGGAATCAGGTGGCAGTCCATGTTATTATTACCATGAAGTAATGAACATTAGTGGCATTGACATGAAAAATGGTAATCTGAGTAATGTATTATATTTGACTATAGAGCATGGCTGAGAATGGACTATAACGAAGCAGTGAATTTACCATGATATATTTCTGATTGCAAAGTAAAAATCAGTGAAGTAATTTCACTATATCTAAAGAATATTAATGAAATATATCAGGACCCTGAAGGCTTCATTTTGCAAAAAAACGAATGTGAGAAGACTCATTTTGCATTGGCTGGCATAGAAATTGCTTCATCCCTTGCACCAAATAAAGCACTGAATTTTGAACTGGGAATAAGAATAATAATTAGGCTCTATCATAGTGCTTGTACATGTAGGACTTAATTACACAAGTGTATTCTGCCTTCTTGGTGAACACAAAAAATCACAATTCAAAAGCAACCACAAAAAAATCCAACAAACCAACCCAAAACCTCAAAAATTCAGAGTATGGCTACTTGCAGTTTTTTGGAAGTAATTTTCTTTTTAGGTTAATACCTTCCAGCCCAGAAGGGCAATCTTATCCTGAGCTGCATCAAAAGAAGCATGACCAAATTAGATGATTCTGTTCCTCTTCTCTGCTCCAGTGAGATCCCACCCTGAGTATTGTGCCCATATCTGGAGCCCCCAACACAGGAAGGACATGAAACTGTTGGACTGAGTCCAAAGAAGGGTCTTTAATATGATCAGAGGGCCAGAGCACCTCTCCTATAGAGACAGGCTGAGAGAGCTGGGGTTGCTCAGCCTGGAGAAGAGAAGGCTCTGAGGAAAACTTACAGCAATTTTCCAGTACCTAAAAGGGCCTTCAAGAAACCTGAAGATGGAATTTTTATAAGAACATGTGGTGATAGAAGAAGATGGAATGGCTTTAAACTGAGAGTAGGTTTAGATTTGATATCAGGGAAAAATCTTTGCAGTGAAGGTGGTGGGGCACTGGAACAGGTCACCCAGGGAAATTGTGGACACATCATCCCTGGAAGTTCAAGACTAGGTTGGATGGGACCCTGAGCAACCTGGTCTACTGGAAGTAGTCCCTGGTCATGGCAGGGAGTTGGAACTAGATGGTCTTTAGGGTACCTTCTAGCCCAAACCATTCTATGATTCTGATATGCTGGCCACAACCATTTCTGTGTCCATGTTCTTAGTTTAGTTGGAGATGTTTGTTATAAGCTGTATGTGCTTTGTGAGAGTTAAATAAGTTGTTTGATAAATAGGGCTCTGGTAGACTTTTAATGTTTTAATATCTAATTATTAAATAACCTCATGAGTTTGATTCACACCTTAAGAAATCTCCTGCTAACATATAGTGAGTCTCCCTGCTGTTAATGCTGAATTCTCCCATACTCCTTACAAGACATTTATTTTATAAAGGCGTGATGATTTTATCAGGCTGTGCTGCTTAAGTGATGGAGTGATTGATGCAGTGTGGTGGCCTCAGGCAGGAAAGTCCATTTCCTTTTGTGACATGAGAACGTATGCTGGTCATTATGCAAATAAAAGCATAAAAGCTTCAACTCCCTCCAGCTCTTAATTCACAGAAGAAGTTTATTAGGGAGTTCATCTGTCTGGCTTTCTTCATCTTCCACCAAGAACTACCAAGTTGTCTTCTGCTGGGTTTATGCTCGCAGTCTCTGGGAACACAGCTGCCTGCTGGCACTTGCTGTTTCTAGAGCAGCAGGAGTTTGTGAGAAGGAATTCTGACAAGCTTAATTGCTAAAAGTATTGGGGCTGCCTGCTGCTGAAGATGGTCACAATATCCCCAGGCTTTTTTCTTTCACTTCTTTTTTCCTTTCTCCTTCAAAGGAAGAGCTCCCCTTTTCTAAAAATACTTGTTGGAACTGTAATTTACAGTTCAGTTACTCATATATCAATATTCTCACGTAAATTTAAAATATAATTACCTTAAAGCACTAAAAGAAAATTGTAAATTTGGTCTAAAAAACCTGTATGCCAGGTCGATGACATCCTTGCTTGTAACAACCAAGATTAGTAGAGGGGGAGCTGCTTGTAGGGAAGGGAGAGATACTGACTTTGTTTAATCTTCCATCGCACTATCTGCAGATAGCAGTATGCAAGAAAAATGCCTTTTCAGATAAGCCTAAAACTTATTTAACAGATTAGAATCTTTTCCAAAATAGCATATGTTAAATGCCAAACATGTCTGAATGGTTATGAGCAAAAAGTAATACCAGGCCAATGTGATAAGATAAAATAAACAGAACCATTTTTCAAGTTGTTCTCAGAAGTAGTACAGACAAAAACACTGAAAATAGGTAGTTTAGGCTATTGCTTTCTGTACAAGGTTTGTAATATCAATGAAAAATTATGTTTCCCTTTTCTTTCTGGTACTGTGAACTAAAACCAGTTCTATCTTACTAAGTAGCCCACATGTGATAGATGATTTTGCAGCTAGAGCAAAAGCTGCAGGCTGGACAGAGAATTCCCATATGGGTTTTGCATGAGGCACTGGGGTATGGTCTTTATTCTGTAAACAATGACAAATGGTAAGTCCACATAACTAAAATAGCTACAACAGGAAAGAACACCTTGGCCTTCTCTGGGCATTTTCCCTGCCAATATTTCTACATAGGGAGATGGTGGGTACTGCTATTTATGAAGCTTGTTTGGTCTCTTTGGAAGTTTCTCTTTAAAAATGAGGGTCTGTTGCTGGATTCCCTATAGTTTCTGCTAGTTTCCTTGATGGTGAAAGTAGCCTGGGACATCATTCTAAACAGCAAATATAGGAGTATTAATTGAGCAGGACAAGAAGCTGTGCAATGGCAAGCCAGTGAGAAGTTGTAATATTAACTCTCAAAAATTTTATTATAATGGTAGTGGGAGCTAAAGCATTGTTGATTCGGTTGTGGAAGGCATGCTTAGCTGTTTATTTCTGTATTAATTTTTTGGTTTTGTATCCTTTCCTCCCAAGCCAGCCATACAGTACAGTACTCAGGAATATATAACAAAGATTCAGCCACTGAGCAGAGGTTCTGAGTTAACTCCTGCATGCAAATAAGCAGTACATAGCCACTTTTTTTCCCTGACCTGTAGGAAGGGAGAGAATTGGAGGGGAAAAGTGGGTTGATAAATATCTTTAAATAGAGAAAGAAAAAAAGAGATGTGCTTGCAAGCAGAGCAAAATTAGGGATTCATCCTGTAATTCCCAACAATAGGCAGATGTTTGGCCACCTCCAGGCAAGCAGTGCTCCACCATGAATGACTTGAAAAAGGGACTTGTAGAGATGACTGCCACTACTCCAAACATCCCACCCTTCTTCCTTTTCCCTAACTTTATGTGCTGAGCATGATGCCATATGTAGGGAGCCTTCCCCTTTTGTCAGTTGGAATCAGCTGTCCTGGCTGTGTTCTCTCCTGATTTCTTGTCACCCCAGTGTGCTCACTGGCAGAATATCTGAAGCAAAAAAGATTTGGCACTGTGTAAGTACTGCTCAACAATGGCTAAAACATCCCTGTGTTATCAAAACAAGTCCAAAGAGTAGCACCATAGCAGGTGCTATAAAGAAAATTACCTCTATCTCAGCCAAAATCAGTAAATCAGACATAAGAAAAACTGGACATTCTCAGACAAAGATTTAATCCAACCTGTATGAGCAGGGGTCAAGATGGACCTGTCCTGTGAAGTGCACAGACACATTGCATAGGGTCCATGTATTGTAATTCAATAAATGATCAGGCTTATCAGCACTGGTTGGACTGTGTTCAACTGTGCCTCTTGAGAAGCTGTTTCAGACCCTCACACCATAAATGATTGGGAGCTTTCTTTTAGTCACCAGCTTGATTTATTCAGACTTTGTTTTTCTGCCAGCCTCTTTGTTTAGCTGAATTATCTCTTTCTCCTCAGTATTTGCATCCTGATTTATTTGCAGGGAATGCTTCCATTCCATCTTAGCCTTTGGTATGCTTAATCAAGCCAAGTTTTTTAATTCATTTATGTCAATATAAATTCGAGAAAGATTAACATGTGTGGCAGTATCACACTCAGCATTCTAAACAGGATTTTTCCTCTAGCAGTCATATGGTCTTGGCAGGTGCAGCAGGTAGGTCTTCTAGAAGAACTTTGCTAGACAGATACAAAGTGGTTTTTTTTTTTTTCTTTTTTTTTTCTTTTTGCATAACTACATCACAGTTTCCAGGACTGACATAAACAAAGCAAGCTATTCCCTTGGACACTGGGTATTGTTACAGTAAATAAATAGGCATGGCTTTCTGTTATTTTTGTCACATTTTTTGTCTAAATTCTAAACAAATCTTGAGCTGAATGACTTTGTGGTCAAATAATATGCACAGAGTCTTCTCTTTATCAGGAGCTTGGTTAAAAAAAAAAATCCTTATTATTTTCTAATGATATTATTTAATTCTGGATAATGTCAGTTCATCCAGGCCAAAAAAAAAGGTACTTTGGTCTTTTATATTAAGGTGCTACTCATTTTTAGAACAGAATTGAATACTTTTCTGCCTTTTTGGTGTGACACTCATTTCAGATAGCATGACCTACAGCCATCCACATAAACGGACACATTTATTGAGATACTTGAATGTTCCCATACCAAACCTTCTGAGTCTAGGTGTCTTGCAACAATCCTCGGAGAAAATTTCCTGATTTTTTTAATAAGGTTTTCCAATTTTTGCTGTTTTATTGTGTTTCTTTAATCTAAGAATGGCAATGATTCTCTAACTGTCCTGAGAGATTTCTTAATTTTATCATTGTATAGGAAAACACAGTTTCTTTGTATGGGCATGCCATTGTTGTGCAAAACACCCCACTTAAGTCATAATGTGAAATACATTAAGTTGATTGGTTCTTGAAACTTTGCATGTTGAAAAGGAAGGGTGAAGATATTACTAGAAAGATAACTTTACTATAAAGGTCACTGTCATGGTATACCAAAATGGAAGAGGTTGGAAATGAGTCACAAAAAGAAAAAAAATTATTAAATTGTAATTACTGTGGCATCTTCTCTTCATCTTTAAAAGACTGCACAGAATTATTTAATTTAGGTGTTTCTGCCCTGCATTTTTTTTGATACAAAGATCAATAGAGGATACAAGTTGCAGTGAAAAATGCTTTATGCAGTGAAGTATATAAAGCAGATATGAAATGTAAATCAAATTGCTAACAAGCACATTTTTAGTAAATGGAAATAAAAAAGCTCGGAAATGGTAAGTAAACACAGTACTGAATTCTTTACAGAAAACTAGACTGATAATATTTTACTGTGTTTTCTTCAGAGGAAGCAGCTGCTAGGTCAGCTTGTTGCTTTTTCTCTCCTGTAATAATTGGCACTCACTGTTCAAGGTTTTTGAAGCCTTGATGGGGGATAAAGCTGCATTTAAGCTGAGTTGGTGCACTAATCTCACCTGGTTCTGATTTTGTTGTTTCTCGTGCTGCCAGCCCCTGTTTTTGCTGTTCTGCACTACCCACTGCTCTGCTTCTCATCCCTTTAGACATGCTTCACAAAACCTCTCCTCCGCCCTCCTGCTCTCTCTGCCTCTGTCTTCTATCACTTCTCTTGCTAGATGTGCTTCATTTTGTACACCGTGCCAGCCATTCTAGTCACTTCAGAGCTTTGCTGGTGGGGTGGTCTGACCTCAGCCAGAAACTAAGCACCCACCAGCCACCCCACCACAAGGTAAGGGAGAGAATTTAAAAATCATCAAGAAAACCTTGTGAGTCATCACAGTTTAATAAGCAAAGAAGGGAGATGGAGAGTGTGGTGAGAAAAACAAACCAAACCAAAAAAAAAGTGTAAGAAATCCCCAAAGCAAACTCCACGTGATGCTAATGTATTTCCTCATCACCAGCACAAGGATGCCCAGATATGCTCTCAGAAGTGCTCCTGTGGAATAACTCCCTCACAGTTATTGTTGAGCATTATGATACGTGGCGCGATGCAGGTCTCTGTGTTCATTCAGTCACTTGTGCCAGCAGTGTCCCCTCCCAGACTCTTGCCAAACCTCAGTCTATTTGTGGGAGTGGGGTTGGGTGTGTCACAGAATGATAAACAGTAGGCCTGGATGCTGTTTGTTAACTCCTAAACAGTGTTATTGTCAGTTCTCTCCCAGTCAGAAGCCTACAGAACAGCACTGTATGGCCTAGCACTATAGCTCTTACTGACAAACAATTCTTAAAGTCAGAATTTTCTTCTTCTAACATCTTCGTTGTTAGCCTTTCTATTGCAACACTGTAAACTATTAACAAGGATTGCTGTTACAATTATTCTAGATATTCTTGTATATTAGAACTGCATATTACTGTAAACAGATTTTTTGTACCCTCCTAAACAAAAATGCCTCTTAAATATTACAAGACATGCAAATCAATTACACCTTTTAAAATCAATTTTGCTCATTGATCCTTCCAGCTTAGCTTTCTTTTCCTTGCCTAATTGTCAAAATAGACAAAAATAGGCCTCTTTGTTCCTCAGCATACTCTGCTTCAGGCTTCTTGAAGCTGAGGGAAGGTGCAGCGAAATTTTCTTGTACTTCAGTCCTCAACAAACCCTCTCTCCTAAGGATAGGAAACAGTCTTTGTTTAACTAAAGGATTGACTGAACTCCACTTGAATAAGCATGAGGCTGAAAAAGAATTGCAAATGAAAGATGAAGCCTGCAAGGACTGTCTCAAAGGAAAATAATCTTGAAGGGAATATTTACAACAAGAACTAACATTCTTCGCCATGAGCCAGTTGAACGATACCAGTATTACTGGAGGTGTCCTCTAATGGTGGTGCTTCAGGAAATGTTTTTTTTCCCTGTGGCTGAGCTTTCTGACAGGCTTTGTAGCAGCTACAGCTGATTAACATTTTACCATGTTTTTAGAAGAAAAGAGGAGAAACAGGGAAGACAGTGAGGTAGCCAAATGAGGAACAGGAAGGTGGTTTTGAGGTAACTCCGGTGTAAATGTTTAAGGTATAGCTCTGCTTTCATTCCTTCACTTGTACCCTTTATGAACATTTATATCTTTTATTTGATGTGGGTTTCATAGAAAAATTCTTGTTATATTTTATTAGTTGATTTGAAGTTGATGACTTAAGTGTTTGGGTAAAAGCACGGTATTGCCCATTTAAAGACATGCTGAATTTCTGTAGGTGCTGCTTGAAGGAACTACTCATGAGCTGCGGGTGCCCACCACAGCTTCTGCCATATGAACCAGATGGAGGTTCAGGGGCCAGGGACAGCAGGAATGTGGTCCAGCAGCTGCTGATGACAGCTCAGAGCTTTGTGGAGTTTGGCAGGGCATTGGGAAATATATTAAAATCCTATGGATTTTAAGAAGTAAAAGTAAGAAATGCCCTTTTCTCTATATGTCTAGGGGGATTAAGATACATCTATCAGGATCAGCAAGGCACACATATTTTATAGAAGACAGCACAGTTAAACACTGTGGAATATGTGTTCCAGGTAAGGATCCACCAGGAATGTATACAGAATGACTTGTTGTTGGGGGTTGGGTTATTTCCTTATAGAATTTTTTCCCAGAAGTTCCTAAGAAGCTGATGGCTGGGTGCTTTTCGGTACTCATGGGTGCTCAAGACCAAACAAAAGAAGCAGCAAGGGCAGAGACAGGGAGGAACCATCTTCATTTCGGTCTGGGCAGATTTTTCTGCTCGGAAAAACGGCCAGGAGCTGCTCGTCTCGGCGCAGTGGAGAGCTCTCACCATCCCACCTGGAACTCGGTCGGACCACCGTCTCTTCGTGTGTCCCCCGGGATTTTGGGAACCCGTTCCCTCCCTGCCCTGTCAGGAGCTCCTTCTCCCTGCCCTGCACCCACGGCTTCTTCAGTTTTCCTTGAAGTCTCCCCACACTGTGTTTCTGCAGCCCCTGCCAGCCGGGACACTTTCCAACAGCTCCAGCCACTGCCAACCCTCGGATACATCTCATCCTCCCAGGACTGCTGCTGGCTCTGGTAGCTTGTGACGGTACTGAGGGGGGTGGGGGGTGCCAGAGGAAAACTGTAACTAGGTTGTTGTTTTTTTTCTTTTCTTCTCTAGTTCTGTTTGTTGTCAATATTATAGTTATTATTGTTAATTTACCTTGTTAAACTAACTAGTAAAGAGCTATTATTCCTACCCTCATATCGTTGCCTAAGACCTCCCCTTCAATTTTGAGATTATAACAAAATCCAAAGTTTCCATTTTTTTTAAAATTCCTAGCAAACACCCCTGTTTATACATTATACATACTTCAAAATAAATTTACTAATAGATTTTTATGCTAATGACAGCTATAGATTATTGACTTGTTGGTGATACATCACTATTTACAATGGGAAAGATTGTTTTATTGTTTTACTCCTCCAAATTAAGTGCTGTGAAGGTTGTATAAATGAAAGGGTAAATTTGGAACCTTGAATTTACATGACCTGTATTTATATTATGAGCAAATCATATCATCTAAACAAAAAGAAATTACAGAGGCATAGGCCTATAAAACTATTTTCACATTTTTTGAATGGTCTTGGGGAAGTAGTAGATAGACACTAGATAGTAAATGCAGAATTTGGGGATTACATTCTCCTTTGCAGAAGGTCAGTGAGGGTAAATCTCGAAGTCCTTGTTGGTGTTAGGAGCTATAATTCCTGTCATTAATAGGACAGAACTTTGTGTCACATGCCTAGAGTATTCTGTACCATGAGGGTTGTCCATTATATGCTCATCAAATTTCTCCCTGTTTTATGCATATCTGCCATTTTTAAATTTTTAAAATTACTTAAAAGTAATTATAAAAAAAAATAAAATTACAAACCTTCCTTACAAAAATATTTTTATTCATTTTAATGTAACTAAGTGAATTAATAGACTGTCTAAACTGTTTTCTGGAGATCCTCAATAATATTCTACTACAGCCCACTACCCTATTCGTTTTATATTTTAGCAGCTCAGAATTCTGGAGTACTTGTATAAAATTTCTTCTGTAAAATTAAGAGTATATAACATACTAAAAATATCCTGGAAGTATATTCACTTTTAAGAAGTTATTGTATCTTCTCTGTAACTACAGAATTCTTGAATTCTTTGCATAATATTACACCTACACGTGGCATTAATATATATATATATATGGAGGAACAAATGAAGTGTGATTTTTGGGTCCTAGGTAAGAGAAAAATCCAGCTGCTTTTCAGTAATTTTCATCTTGCTTAGCTGAAAATAGATCCTTTATATATTAATTCTTTCCCCTTTTCAAATAAGAAAAAATTCACACAACCTTTTTGATGCATGTCAAGATGTAATATGTGTATCTTAGAATACATTAGGTAAGCCACGTCCTCAAAAGCAAGTGAAGCTGATAACTAAGTAATGTTGCTCTTATTCTGTATTATCATGCAGGGCAATTAGATGCACAAGCAGTTGTTCCATGACCAGATTTAGCAGCCTCTTCACACTCACTCTGGTGACATGGCAATTATGTTTCAGAAGGCCTTGTATGACAGTTTCTCCCTCTAGTGGGGGTGAGGATAAGTCCATAATAGGAGAAATCCATGTAGAAATCACTGTTTTCTGGTGTTTAAACATCACATGTGGACTCTATGCAAACTCAGTGACAAGCAGAATGTTTTAAATGCAAAGGCTTAGAAGTCTTCAATTTGATGCATAGTAGTATGTATCCATATTTCTAAATATAGAACACTGTAAGAGGCTACATAAACAAGCTATTTGCTTGAGAATCAAATTTGGGGAATTATATATATTGGGAAACAGGGGAAAATCAAGGTCCATTACCACCAAAAATATTTATTATCTCTGTTGAAAATATAGCCGATCTTTTGAAAAGAAAACCTTTTTCTGATACTTAAACCTACAACTATACATCTTCCATTCTGACAGAAGAGAAATCAACTTTCTATCAAGTACTTTTGCCATGTACCAGAAAAAAGCACACATATGTTGCCTTTTAACTTTCTTGATTAGTCTATTAGATGTGGCCTTGTAGCAGCCTTTCTCTCTTTCCCCTATAACTAGTGACCAGAGTGGGATTCAGAATGGTATTTCAGCACATGAGGCCCATAAACACTCGGCTATTTTCCAGTCTTCTGAACCCTCTGTGCCCATAAAAGCACTACTGTGGGAACAGACCCTTCCTGACAATAGGTAGCAAATGACAGGTTTAGAAATTGAGGTGTCTGAGACAGGACTGATATACTTGGAGACCTTTATAGGAGTACATGATTCCAGCTGGACACCTCAACTGAATGTGCTGCACAGTGCAGTGGGCTTCTCCTTAGCTGGTCACACTTCAGAAGGGCTTATCAATCACTATAGGGTTAGGGCTTCTCCTTAGCTGGTCACACTTCAGAAGGGCTTATCAATCACAGGGTTAGTCAGCAAGTTCATTGGGATCCACGAAATCCCTGCATAAATTAAGATCTTCATTATCCATCTGATAGTGTCTAGTACAGCACGCAACATTTAGTCTACAAATGAAAACACATGGAAGGGGCAGGTTGAAACAACATAAACACAAGTGAGGCACAGCAGAAAATGGAAGCCAGCACATGCTTCAGTAAGGTTTAAGAAATATGCTGAATTCTAGAGGAGATTTGAAATTTTGCTGCTGAAAAGATAATTATTTTATTTTGCTGCTGATAAGACAATTACCTTAAGAAAATTTTAGAAAACCTTAAACCACAGTGATATTTCTATTAGTAACAGCCCTGCTATGCAATGGAAGTTGCTTTGAAAAAAAACCCCACTAAATGAATGACAGGAAGGCTTTTCAGGTGGTTATTGTAAAACTGTTTTCCACAATCTTTTTGGGTGGTAGGTGAAATCTTTAGTACATTGAAAAGAACCTTTATCAAAGCATTTAGATCCAGCTTTGCTTGGGAATAGCTGCTTTGGACATGGCAGTGTGTATTACATTTGAATTTCATTCCACACCTCTGTGTAAAGTGTTTGTCCTTACAATGACTGGTCACTGGCAGAAAATATTGGTGCTAACCTGAGAGTCATTCAGCTATGTGCCCTCTTTACGAGTCTGTCCTTAAGGGCATATTTGTGCACTAATGTAGAAAAGCCATTCATTGCAATAAACCTGAACTTGTGTGCATGTGTCATTTCTGCTCCTCCAGGACTATTCCAATGTCTTCCCTGCTGAGACACATTCCCACTGGGGACAACCTTGGTGGTTAATTTTTAATCGTGCACATGTTAAGCCAGACAGAGCTGCAAAAATTTGCATTAGCCAAAATTCAAGAGATTTCTAAGGCCTTTGCTCTCCAGAAGAAATGGTCACTCAAATCCTAACATCCTTTATACTTTTGTGTTAGCTGATTTTTGAGTAACTTGCTCCATTATGGCAGGCTAGAGAAGTAAATATATTGTCTTATATATCCTTCTGAAGAACAAAGGTAGCACAATAAATATTCTTGCTCAAAATACCTCCTTTTTTACTTCTCAGACTTGACACAAAAAAAGTTCTGTACAGTCCATGTAAAGTTTCTTTGAGTTCTGTATCTTTTCCCAAACATCTGGCTCAAGTCAGATGCCTGGGGGACGCACAGAATGACATTTCCAGTGAAAATGAAGTCAGCAAAAAGAAGTTTATGTGGTACCAGCATTATCTGAGAAGGTGTTTTCTCAGTGAAGGAAGTGTCTCTGAAATATCACGATATACATGGTGCAGCTTCCTCCTTTTGGAAATGGTAAATTTAGGATATTATCTATGGGGAAAAAAATCATCCTTCTTACTACAGGTTCTTGTAGCAGTTGAAGAGACATTGGAAACTCAGTGTCTTAATTGCTTTTATGTTTTTGTGCAAACTTTTGAGGCTGTATTGATTTTTTAGTTGTTTTGATTGACTTGTGTCTTCAGAGTGTATCTTTTGGCATTTTTGCAACTCCCTTCTGAAGCACTTTTTTAAGTGTCTTTTTTTGGTCACCAATCCACTACTTTCTGCTTAGTTACAGTCATGATTTTCTCCTCCTGTGCCATATCTCATGTCTTACCATAACTCACTCTGTGCAATGAAATATATTAACAGGTTTTTGTCCCTGTGAAAATATTCACAGTTCATATTAATCTTCTTTTCTAATTCCCCCTCTTTTTTTCTTTTTCTTTTTTCTTTTTTTTTTTCTTTTTTTTTTTTTTTTTTTTTTCCTCTGTTCTATACATGTTCTTACTCATTCTTGCCTTATTTGGATTTTAAAATATTCCAGGAAAAAACTTTGTCCTTCTGCAATCTCATTCAAGGATCATGCAAAGTTAATAGGCTGTATAAATGTTCCATAGTAATAATCATAATAATAATATTCATGAAGATGTGTTTTTTTATAATAATGAAAATTCTGGAGCTGCATTAATATTCTATGATATTGCCACTTTAAATATTGACATTCAGGATCAAACTTTCTGAAATAATATACTTTTCCCTACTTATCTCTATGGCCAATATGTTGTCTAAATATATGCCTGGCATTGATTATACTGTGCAATGTGTGAAGGCAGACTCCTAAATCTGTATGGTAGCTACCTACATAAATCTTGCTGATACTGCTGTCAGCAGAAGGGCTTATATGTGTGTTACAGAAGTCTGAAAATCAGGCACATAAATAGCTGTCTACCCAGGAGTTTTCTTGCAAAATTAGAGATACAGAAAGGGAAGTTTGGATTAATCTGGCATGCTGCAGTAGAGCTGTAAACAAGGAAGACATACAGCTGCTCTCTGAAGCAGGCAAAATTTTTGTTCCTATCAGACTGTGTGTTGTGTGTGCAAGCAATGACAGATGAATCATATTTTTTGATGAGTTTAATCTGTTAAGCAATGTAACATTTGCTGGCAATTTTGTTTCATTCAACTGACAAAGAATTTTGCAACTGAGAATTACCTGCTGGGGAATTTGGGAAGCAGGCCCTGTCCCTTCACCTTCCTTTCAGTTAGGTATCCAAAACATGAGGACTTCCAATTCCTCAGTTTCCTTTCAGTCCAGGTAATAAGGCTGAAGGAGGTAGACTGTAACTGACTCCTTGCTTTTAAAGACTTGATGTTACTATCTTCTGAATGGCCAGCTGTGTGAAAACCCTGCTTCTGGTATCATTTGCTTCCAACCAGCTCATGAGTAGTTGGATTTGTTGCCATGTGAGAAGGCTGAAAAAATTACCTTTCTGCTTAGATTAGCTGTTAGAAAAAATCATATTTTTTTTATATCTCTTTTCATGAGAAGCAAGGTTGAAGTAGATAGAAACACATATAGGAAGTGGTAACAGAGTGCAGCAGAGACTGTAAACTGAGGAGAACACACTTTGCAGACTTCTAAAGATTATTTAAGGAAGATATTTTATCAGTCTCTCAGAAAGTCATACTCCACACTTGCAGGTGCACTGGCAGTCAGATTTTATGTTTGTCTGCTGTGAACAACACTGCCATTACCAGTTTCTAGTATGTATCTCATCCTTTTCAGTTTTGTTGCTTCTTTGGTAGTAAGTATAAAATAATAGTATTTCTGACTTCCTAGTTCTATCACAAATCTGTTTGCACTGTCATTAGTGGTTTGGGTTTTTGGGGACAGGGTGGGTATTACCTATGTTATCACTTAAATGTGTTTTTCTTTACACAGATATCACTAATTTTCATTTGAGGAGAACAGATGACTCATTACCTGACTTATTATTTGAAGACCCCTTCCTTGTTAAGCAACATAGTGTTCAACTGCCTTGTGTTTCTTTTGACAGATTTCCAGAAAGTTTTATTTTTATCTACTTTAAATATGTATTTTGTGTGTGTTTAAACAATAGGTTATGTAAATAACACATGGGACATGTACATGTTTGATAAACACACGAGCTTGCACACACACATACACATTTTTCATGGATTTACTGTTGCCCAGTTGTAGTTCCTATGGCACTGTTAAGAGTTTACTGTTAGTTTAAGGCATTTCTTTAAAGAAAACCATTTTGTGAAATTGTCAGTAAGATGAAGATAACATTTTTCTCATTCTGTCTTAAATTGTCTAAACTGAACAACAGCATTTACAGTAAAGAAACTGAGGTTCAGTGTTATACTTCAACACTGATAATTGATCTTCTTTATTTGCTTCCTCCTGCTCTCTTAACCATTTGAAGATAGGCCTTTAATTACATGTCCAAAATCGTGTTAGCTGCCTTTATTTTCACATTTGTTTCAGTTAGGACCACTGCTTGTAATTTAGATGTCTTTGTTAATCCTGACTACTCTTTTAATACTTCTTCATTTACTACTCCTCTAGCACTGTCTGTGTAAATTTCCATGCCATTCCATTCTACTATTCCCTGTCGGAGAATGAAATCTGACACCCAGAGAAATCAGTGGCAAGTACATCAACTTTGCTAAGCACATGGTTACATCCTACCTGTTCTGTATCCTGCCATCCCTTGATTTGACATACAATGTCCTATGTCAGGATTTTAGACCAGATCATTTATTATTTAAAGCAAGGAATCTGACATTTGCTCTCTGATTCTATAAAAACTTCCATAGAAGTTGTATCAAATTTTACTGTACAACTGAAGACAAGTCAAATTACTGTCCTTTCCAGAATGAGAAGCCAGCACAGATGACTCCTTTTTACGTTAACCAGGGCCTGAATGACACTGAGCAAAATGCACACAAACCCTGCAGAGCTCAGCTACTTGGTTAATTTTTTGTCTTGCTATGATGTCAGACTAAGTTGTAAGTATATGTAAGTACATTCTTGTGCTTGGTATTTCAGACAGCTACTGAAAAAGATAAAACTAGTGTATGAGCAGAGCTTGAAACAATCACATTTTATCAATAAAAAGTACTGTGGCCCATTTTATGTGATGTGCAAACTCCAGAGAGGTGTGTTATAATCTTAAGGGGTCATAGGTTTTTGAGTAGATATTTTCATAGTAAGATAAAAATATGACATTGAGTATCTTTAGAAAAGGATCAAAATATTGTTGACTAGTAATTGACATTCTCAGTTTGGTAAGACCTTTTTAATATACGGAAGCTACTTATGTCAATGACACAGCTTTTAAAATAAAATGTCACTCAGCATAACCGGTAATAGAGAAAAATAGTGTCAGAATCTGGCCCAGAATTACTGTTTACAATGAAGAAAAACACATTTTTCATTTGCAGTTTTAAAAAAAGTAAAAATTTTTCAAGATTCTGTAGTATTTTTGTTGCTATATTTTCTGCTACATATCACGACGTATCACTGTGTAGTTATGTTTTCCTATGTTTGTTATATGATTCTGGCCAAATATACATATATGTATACTTTTTGTAAATAAGGTTTTTTCTAGCTTCCTCATTTACTATTAAATTTTTAAAAAAAACCCTAAACACCTATCAGCCCTTCTATGCTGATATAACAATATCAGAACTTTACTTTTTCTTTACTATTGCAATCACTACTAGCCCTTTTTTTAAGCATTGAAACAAGCTATATGAATAGACTCAATGATACACAGCTCTTTGCTGTTAATAGAATGATTAAAGGTATAAGAAAGTACAAAAAAGAAGACAAAAGCAGCTGACTTTCATGAATTGTAACTAGCAGTTCTAAGAGTTATTTTGCATATAGATGGATTCTCATTTCTCATGTTTCAATCTGAAGAGATAGACAATATATATATATTTCTTTTATACATAAGTATATGTCTGTGTTTTATGTCTGTATCTGCCTGACTGTTGATCTGATTCTTTTCTTTCTACTTTCTGCAGCCCAGGGTACCTGCACTAACCATCTCACTTGTAATGGTACTCCATTGAAGATCTAATTATCTGTAAGTAGTTGCTGTTTTTCAGACTGTTTCAGGCCATAATTACCTGAAACTTAAATAGCATTGCTCTGTGTGTGTGTGCCTGTGGTATGTGTGCACATGCTCAATGGAAGGATTCAGCCTAGAGCAATATAATGATTAGCAGCTAGGTCTGATCTTTACCTATCTCAGTAGCTATTCAAAATAAATATGACAGAAATGTAAGATTAATTACTATTTACTTTGCTAATAGCTGCTTTATATACTTCATATCTGTTATCTCCAACCATGAAAAATGTTGGGTTTTGTAAAGTCTAACTGCATTACTGTCTAGAAGTTTTCTGCAGAAGATGGTCACTATAGAATTGCTTTAAAATAGATAATGAAATTATGCAGCCATTGTAATACTTTATTTATTTAATAGCCCACATATTATGTCAGAGGCTTGCCACTTTTTTTTTTGCAAGGGTGGAACAATAATTAATCATCTGACAGTTTTGCAGTGAGAAAGTTGTCTCTGTGTTTATGAAGTGATTAGATGAATTCAAGCAGACATTGAAATTGGAAGGAACATCTAGAGATCACCTAGTTGCTGCAGTTACTTGAGACTGTTTCTGGTTAGGTTTTGCCTGTCTTAAGAGGAAAAAAGACTGAATATCTTCCTTCTCATGTTTGATCACTTCAGAGTTTAAAAAACAATGGTTTGTTGTTTTCCCAACAGTTAAGTGGAATTTCACATATTTCATTTTGTACCCACTGCTACTTGTTCACTGTGCTGTTTTCAGCTGGGACAGAGTTCTTTTCCTTTTTTTCATAGTAGCTGGTAAAGTGCTGTGGCTTTAGGATTTAGAATTTGAATAATGTTGATTGCATACTGGTGTTCTGCTAGGCATCACTGAGAAGAGTCTGACTTTATTCTTTTCATCAGATACTTATACACATTGATCAGATTCTATTGATACTTTGCTTCTTCAGGATGAAGAGGCCCAGCTCTCTCAATCTTCCCTTACATGGAACGAACAGGACTCTCATCATTATCTGGGTTGGCCATTTGCTGCACTTACACCAGTAAGTGTGTCCACGACCCTGGGCACACAGACGTGCCCAGACCTTAACACAAGTCTTAAGATGAGTGTCCCAAGGGCTGAGCAGAGGGAAGGGTTCATCACCTCCCTCAGCCTGCTGAAGATACTTCCTCTAATGCAGCAAAAGAGGGATGCTATTGCTCTTTGCTGCAAAGGTGTATCACCAGATCATACTCTGCTCGGTGTCAACCAGGACACCCAGATCCCTTTCTACAAGCTTGCTTTCCAACCAGTCAGTAGTGTTTTGTGGCGTTATTTGTACCCAGGCGCAGGCTATTCTGTTACCAGGATTTTGCTCATCTTTTTGTTGAACTGTGTGAGGCTCCAGTCAGCCCATTCCTCCAATCTGTGAAGGTTTCTCTGAGTGGCAACACACCCACCCAATGCTATTCTTCTCAGTTTTTTTATCATCATCAAACTTGCTGAGGGTACCTTCTGGCCAATCATTCAGGTCATTATGAAGAGGTTAGACAGTAGTAGATACCATATCAATGCCTAGTGACACCACCAGTGACTGGCTTCCAGATGAACCGTGTGTCATTTGACAAAATCCTTTGAGTCCAGAAGTTTAGAGAGATGTCAGCCCACCCTCCTTGCTGTCCATTTTTCTGGTACATACTTAATCAGTTTGTCTGGGAGGATGTAATGGGAGATTTTACTGAAAGTTTTGCTAAAATTAGGATAAATTATATCCAGTGCTCTCCTCTATTCTACTCTTCCAGTTCTGTTGTCAAAGAAGGTTATCAGATGGTTAAGCATGATTTCCCCTTGGTACTTTCCTGTACTTAGCACTGAAAGCTATTCCATTTCTAGACGTGCTGTCTGCGCCACCACCTATACAGAGATGGAGGCAAGGCCTACTGGCCAGTGATTCCCTGGGTATTTTTTTTCCCGGACCTTCCTGCTGATGGCTGTGACATTTGCTTTCTCCCTGTCCCTGGCTATCTCCCCCAGTTTTCATGACATTTACAACATATGAGTGGCCTCACAGTGACATCAGCCAACTCTCTGCACTAGGAGGTGAATTCCATCAGGATTCACAGCCCCCTTTAAGTCCAGTTTGTTTAAACTTACCTTAATCAGATACTGTATCCCTGAAGGCAAATCCTCCTAGCTCCAGCCTTTCCCAGGGGTCACCAACTAAGCTGTTACAGGTATTCCTGTGTACGAATTTTCATGAAGGTGAGACGGTTTCTGACCATTCCTGGATGGAAGGTTTCCCTGGATAGTGGGTAATATAATATTGCACCATTTCCTGATGATGTTAATTGAATATAACTATGCAAATATGTCCTTTAAAACCTCATACAGATTGATAATGATGATTGTGACATTTCTTTCTAATGGGAACTACGGCTAATCCCCAGAAGGAGCATTTGGAAATACTAAAGAAGTGATGAAATGCTGCATATTACATTTCCTGGACAGATTTATCTGATTCCTGCTTACATCTAAGATGAAACGGGGAAAAAAAAAAAAAAAAAATTGCAGATGCTTTCATGTTTCCATTAATTACAAGTTGGTAAAACAAATCTATTGTGGTGGAAACAGGATTCATTTTTAATAAGCCTCAGCACAGAGCTGATTTAAAGTAATCTGATAAAAATAATTAAGGTAGAGATTTCAGGTAATACACTCAGCAGGAACACTTGTGTCATTCTTAGTTTGCAGACCAGTCAGTGTGAAGTGGCTAACTCAATACTCCAGGTGTTGTGATTTATGTTTGTCATGCTGTGCATCTTTGGGAATTGAAATATTCATCCACGTCACTGAACCAACAGAGATGGATTTTTCTCATTAACTGAATCCCAACAAGATAATCATTCTAGACTTGAAATGGATCTGTATATTTGAAGTTTATTATTCATTCCACCTAGGAAAAGCCTTTAGCTAATCATATTTTAATGACCTAAGAGACTTCAAGGGAATTATAATTAATATTCAGAAAATAGCTGTATTTTCTTCTAGAATATGCAGTTTAATTAAAGGGAGCAAGCCGAAAACAAAACAGTTTTAAAAAGGTTATTTTTGATTGAAATCTCTTAGTGGAGAGAGTTGTCTCAATAAAAGGAAAGCAATTGTTTCTAAGACCAAATTATTAAAACCTTTTAGCTTCTGAAAATAATATTGGTTTTATGTACTTTTTTTCCACAGTCCCAATGTTTTTAAATTATCATTAAGTTCATAAAGAAATGATTTATGATTATACAGATTTTAATAAAGAACTACTTTTCTTTCACATGAGTTTTTAATGGGATTGTGAAAGGTATTTTTTATTGTCTAAACCCTAAATATATCTTTTTTAGAACAGATTTTCCTTGCGTCTTGTACCACTGTAGGCTTTTATTCCTGTAGTGGAGTGCATCTTCACTTTATCCTGCTGACATAGCCCATGGGAGCCTGGGCTAGCTGGAAGAATGCCATCGCTGCGCCCGTCATGGGGAACAACTGCAGTGTGTGGTTTGTGCTGACAGCTGAACCTTTAGAGCCACTTGCTCTGCAGTGGAAGGGCTCTCACTGCAGTCAGGGGGTGAGGAAAGGAGAAGGAGGAGGCTCTTCAGTTCTGAGGTGCCAACAGGAGGTTTATTCACATTGAAGGGGTCAGGAACCAAAGAGCCCCAAGCACTGCTGTGCTCAGGATTTTATACAGCACCAGAGCAAGGGGTGGGTACCAAACACAATCCAGTGAGGGATCAGCAGGGGCAGAGTGAAGGGGTTACAGCATTTCTTTGGGGCCAGCTGGGGCAAGTGGGAGCAGAAGGCAGGACACACGGTCCTATGGGGTGTCCAGTGTTAGGAAAGACCCAGGAATGTCCAAGGGGAAGTACACTCAAACGTTGGTTCAGGGTTGGAGTGACATGGAAGGTGCCAGAACAAGGGGCAGGGTAACAGTGATTGACAGGGAAGGGGCTGGAACAAGGGGTGGGGAAATGCCATACAAGGTAACTTAGGGGAGGATACAATTTCAGGAATAAACCAACTCAGGGACAACGTCCAGGAACATAAGAACAAACCCTTGACATTAAAACTTTAACAATAAACCAGTTAAATGAAACAAATACGGACTACAACATCATACCATGCAATGGACTAAGCCTCTGAACTCTTGGCATGTACTGTGTCTGTACTTTGAGGTTCCCAGCTGTGTTATGCTGGGCCTTAGTTGATTAACCAGGAGTGGAAGGTATAACTAGTCCAAGACTGATGCCATGCCAATAGAACTCCATTGCTATATGAATCAGAGGTAGTATTTTTCCAGTTCACTGGACTATGTAGTCTCCACCCGCTTGAATTTATATTAGCATTGGATTTAATCTGTTCTGCTGTGCAATACCGAATTGAATAAGAGGGTGAGTTAATGTTGACTACAGTGAATACTCAGTTCAGTGAAATGAGACTGATCTGACTTTCGCTGATGTACATATAGAACATGACAACTGTTTGCTATCTGATATATATTTACGTAATTTTATTATCATTATAGTATAGAAGGACTCAGGGAAATTCCACCAAATATCTGGTCTCATTTCTGACTATGAAATCATTTTCACCTAATTTTGAAATTGCTGGAGGGAAGAAATTGCTGGAACGTAGTTAGTCCTAGGCTGCTGAGGGCTAGGCTGCAACCATGCAGTTGGTAGGAAACAGATTTACCCATGAAAATTATAGTTTTCACAATATAGTTTGCATTCAGAGGAACATGATTCCAAATGTACCAGTCATTGCAGTTCCCAATAATCTCTTAGAGGTATCAAAACTAGATCTGTGATGCTGAGCTTTTAACAACTGTCCGGCTAAAATTTCCAACCACGTTAGGAATTGTGTAATGCAATCATGACTGGATATCTTTGGCTGAGAAAAATGTGGGTGAAAAGATCTCAAGGATAAATATGTACATATTATGTATACCAGTATTCAATATAATTTGCTGTTGCTTCATGTACTGTACTACTGTTGCATTGTTTACAGGCTGACATGCATTGAGAGCTCCGATGACTGATGGAAATACACTTTTTAAACGCCGAGTAATTCAAGTGTTTTTTCTTTTTAAAAAACCTTGTCTAGAAATGTTGCTATTTGTTATATAAATGGTTTAAACATGCTTAGTCAAAGGAAGGAATTACCTTCTTTATAAAATGCTGGAATCTGCCATTTTTTCACACAGAATATTTGGTAATATAATTAACGTCTCAAATATGGGGCTTACATATGGGGTTTTGGGGGTTGTATAGGTCTTGTTCATAGTGCAGTGCTATATTTAGTCATTGATTTAATATAATACAGTTGATAACAATATCTTCTACACAGGAGTTTCAGACAGGGACCACATCTTTAAAACTTTCAATGATGTAAATTCTTGTGGCAGTGTGATTTCCTGAACTGACACATACTGTCTACTTTTACTCAGTTATCAAGATCTGCTTTGGGAATTGCAGCCCAGGTCTGTATATGTATCTATATCTGTGTAGCTGCACTTGCAATATGCAGATCTGTTGTAGCAATCTACCATGATATAAATTTTCGCGTTTTTCTTTTTCTCCTTTGGTTTTCTATCTGAATATGCTTGTTTCACAAATCCTGGAATTTAGCATTTCTTAATTGATTGAAGGTAATGTGTCTCTTTCACAGCATCTTAGATATTTTCTGGTTTTACCTTGCTAGTACTTTGCCAAGTAAACAGAGCTGGGAAATATTTCTGATTATTAATTCCTTATAATGAAAAAAAAAAAAAAAAAAAAAAAAAGAAAAAGACTATTTCAAGTAGCATATAGTTCTAGAAGACTCAATGCAGTTTTCTCTTGAAATTTTCACTTTAACTCACACTTTTTCCTCACGTCACCTTCAGGAGTGTCTCAGTGGGTGATTTTCTGAGTGATGTATCAAGCTTAAAAACCTGATTAGATGAAGCATATTTGAAGCAGAATAAAAAAAAAACATTTCTTAAGTGTTACTTGAGATACCAGAAGCACTTTTATACATTCATAGTTGGAGATGCTTAAGACAACTCTTTGATCTTACAGACATCTCTGTCAACTCTTACTGACTTTTAAATATATGTATATTTAAATGCATTTAATACTTCTTGTAACTTTCTTTACAATTTTTCCACTAATTTTTCAAGGTGTATAGATAATTTTGCAGCAATTATAAAAATAGATGGACATTTTTTATTGTGAGACAAGGTTTGTACCCTATCCCACATGCATTTTAAGCTTCCCTGCAAATGAAGAAGGGGGGAAAGGAAAGGTGGAACAAAATAGTGGAAGGAAGATCAAACCTCAAACCCCTGAGTTCCTGTGTGAGTGCACATGTAATTCTTGATGCCTTACTTCAGAGAGAATGTAAAGCCTAAAAGCCTAAAATATTCTCTGAGCAAATAGCTTTCACTTTATACATTTTCAGATACTAGTTTGGGGTTATTTTGAAATAATCAGAAATTGACCAGTCCCAGGATACAACTCCAGTGATTATTTCTTTTCCAGATTTGCAAAGACACTGTACCGCTGAAAACATCTCCTGTGTCTTCACTGACATTATTCAAAACCTGGGAGTTCTTCTGACTGCCCCAAAAGGTAATTAAACTACTATTAGATATATTTAGGGACATCCAGTTGACAATATAGTTAAAGAATTTTAATAACTTAGTTATCTAGCTACTGTAAAGACCATTTCATTTGTTCTGCAGAGAGCTTGCAGTTGATCATTCAGCTCAGGGAGATACAGAATGTAGAATTCCCCACTTCTTTATCTTTTGGTTTGTTTTGTGCTCACTAAAATATTATGCATGGCATTAATGTTCTTACAGCTCCACATTCTGTGTATTTAATTTCCTACAAATATATTACAGAGTCTCAACCTCTCATGCTTTTCAAATGAATGATACTAGCTTCATCTAGTTTTCCGTGTAGCATACTCTGGCTCAAGTGCATAGTTACAAATAATTGCAAAGATGTTTAGAGTATAGTTTAGCTTACAGAGTTGTGGTAGGCCCAGTAGTCCATCACAGAATTTAAAAGTAATCAAAGAGTTCTGTGTTACTGCATAATGTGGGAATCACATCTAGGAAAGTGCGCGCATAAGTAAGTTACAGGTCTTGAATTACATTTTTTCTGAGTCTGTGCAGTTTTCTTGTAACTTTCCTGGTGTGAAACTATTTTCTCTTGCCAAAACCAGTTTTTCTTGCTGTACTGGCTTTTCTTTTTATTACATATATGTATATATTATTTGAACAATTTTTTTTTTTAAATTATGTAAAAAAATGCATTATTTAAATTACTGTAAGTCATAATCTTATACAATATAGAGGACTAAAAACTTTGAATAATGAAATGAACAATCTTAGAATTAATTTCTGTGGTATCTATTCTATCCTTTCCTACCTTTTAGCTTCTTTCTTTCCACACACTTTCACGCTTAATAAGAATCAGATTGGGACACCTGAATGCCCTAGGAAATGTCACAATTAGAGGGGACTAGATGATCTTTAAGATCCCTTTCAATCCTTAACATTCTCTTTTTCTATAATTTTTTCATGTTTTCATGTTTACTACCAGAAGCCCAGAAATATTTCCAATGAATATTTTAATTTTATGAACTATTTTATATGTTCATTATTTCACAGTAATAAAAGATACATAATGTCAACATAATTAAATGCTGACATATTATGCTTTTTAAAATTTTTGAAGTGAGAAGGCACTTGGCATGAGAAGTCCAATTTCCTACCAGCTTAAAAGAGCTGGTACAAAATAACTTGATTTTGCATAGAGTGTGTAAAGTTGACAGTGGGTCACCTGGTCCAGCCTCCCTGGACAAGTGGGACCATCCTAGAGCACATTGAACAGAATTAGGTCTAGAGTGTTCTCGAATATCTCTGGTGAGGGACACTCCACATCCTCTCTGAGCACAGACAACTGCACAACAAAAGTTCTTCCTCAGAGGTGGAATTTCCTGTGCCTGTTTCTTCCTGTTTCCTTCCTGTTGCTCAGCATCACTGGGAAGAGACTAGCTCCACCTTCTTGACAGCCTCTCTTCAGACAGTTATTTACACTGATAAGACCTCTCTCTCATTGCTTCTCAAGACTGAACAGGCTCATTTTTGTAGCCGTCTGCTGAACTTACTCCAGTAAGTTGTCTTGCACTCTCTCTTGCACTGAGGAGCCCAGAACTGGACACAGCACTCCAGATGTGCCTCATCAGGGCACATTAAAGGGGAAGGAACACCTCCCTCAACCTGCTGGCAATATTGTTCCTAATGCATCCCAGGATACCATTGGCCTTCTTGTCTACAAGGACACACTGTTGGATCATGAACAGCTTGTTGTCCACAAGGAGCACCAAGTTCTTCTGCACAGAGCTGCTTTCCAGCCTCCAGCCTGTCCTGGTGCATGGGATTATTATTCCTCAGGAGTAGAACCCTGTACTTGTCTTTGTTTGATCTCAGGCAGTTCTTCTCTGCTCATTTCTCCAACCTGTTGAGGTCCTTCTGAAAGTCTGCACAGCCTTCTGTGGTATTGGCCACTCCTCCCAGCTTTCTTTCCCTTCTGTTTTGTGTAGCATTTAGACTGAATTATTCATACATTGTTTTGTTCCGCATTATTATTTTCATTTATATAGTTGATCTTATTTTCCATCACTTGTATTTGTGAACTGAGAAAAAAGCATGACTAGATTTGATTCTCAAAATTATGCAAGACCACTGTCCTTATTAAAAAAAAATCTTTATCTTGCAGGTATTTTTATGCATAAGCCTCCTGATAAAAATAAAAATGCTATCTCACAAAGATTATTTAAAAGCAACTTCCTGATAATCATTCATACTCCCATTTGATGAGGTGAAGGAAACCTGGAGATGCACAAATCTTTGTAAACAGCACAGATGCATGCACTTTAATTTAAACTGAAGAAATGAACAAACAAATGAACAAAAATTCAACACCTCAAAATCCTTTCCTGCTGTCATATCTGACAGGGTAAAAATGAGTATTGGAAAAATGTTTATTCATTTGCTTTTTCCAAGTCACAATTCTTTTTTGAAAGGAAAGAACTGAGAAACTTTTATGTTGAAGGCTCACTAATATTTGTTGCTGCAGAGAGACAAGTAGGTTGTAGCTATTTGAGCAGCCTTTCTTTCCATTTAAGTTTTTTGCCTTATCACTGATCTGGAGATATGTCTGAATGCACTAATGGTCTATTACACTTTTACATGCTACATTAAGGTGTATGTTATGAAAGTGCTGCACTGAACCATCAAACAATAATACTTGAGAGAGCACCTCCCTATTATATAATGCTATGAAAGGCTGGCCTCTGCAATTATATAGAGAATATGACCTTGTGGAGGAGAGTATTTTTATTTGCATGTGTACAGAAATTCAGTGTAAGGGAATAGATTTCAGCATTCAGGGCTATTGCCTAATGAAAGATGGCCCTAACTGCTGTTGTATGCAAGGAAGCACAAAGTTAATTTTTTTTTATGTTTCCAGAAAGATGAGCAGTGAGATGTAACAAGGCTTATATCGTTCTTTTGTTGGTACAATACAAGCTTTATTTCAGAACATTTTTTCTTATTTACTTGTATGTCAAATTAAAAGTGTGATTCTTAAAACACTAATGCAGAACAGGTGAAAATAAAAAAATGAATTACTTGGGGAGAAATAAAAAAGAAACATCAAATCCTGAAAGATATAAAACACATAATTGGCTTGTAGAAAATTTGAGTGAGAGTTTGCAGTTTCCTGACAAAAATAAAAGATGACTTCATGGGTTCTCAGAAATTGATACCTAACTGTAACCTTGTTATTCAAAATCAACAGACAACTAATAAGTTGTAAAAGTCCTTAGATTATATTGGTAAGAAATTAAATCACAGAGTTGCATAATTTCTTTTGATTTTGCGTTATTATCACAAAAGTTGTGGAAAATGATGCTCAGTTCTTGAAAGAATAATAAAATAATAAAAATAATAGTGGATTCATAAATCCAGGGCTCAGAAGTATTTAATAAGTCAACAAGCACCTAAGCAAATAGCCTGAATTCTACAGAAGTTTCTGAGTAAAAATCTAACATTAACTTTCGGTTTCAATGTTTTTTTGTATTTTTTTCAAAGGTATCATGTGAAAAGGGGAGATTTACTTAAACTCTTCATGTTTGATTAGTCTGTCAGAGCCCCAGGAAATCTGAGGCCCTTCTGCCCTACCAGTCTGTCAATGCCCTTCACTGAGCAGTTCACTGGATTGGAGAGCCGCTCGACCAACTTGTTCAGGGTCACACTCCAAACAGAGAGACCCCCTCCTGAGTGTGCACACCTTTACCCACTGCCAGTGACTGTCAGTGCTCTTGAAGGACTCACATTAACAGTTTGCAGAATGACACTCTTAATAGAATTGTAACAGGTTAAGGCTCAATGGCTGCAGGTGATAGTATCTGACTGCAAAAACATATTCAAAGTGAAGTAGTAACAAGATCTAATCCCTAAAAATAGCTAGCACAGGACAATCATTCAGCACACATTTAATACAGTTCTTGTTCCCATAGGGAAGAAGACAGGTTCATCCCATTCTTAACCCACTTCTATAATCTTTATTTGTGTTTAGGGGGTGAGTTACTTTAGTCATACATCTTGAGTTACTTTAGACATACACCATACATACAGTGAGGCATGGCCATACCTTGGGGATGGGTATCTCAGTATGGTATCTGAGATAACCCTGGCATGGGGACATGCATCACTCCAAGGAGAATGATTTCACTGTTGTTGCTGATTCAACAGCAGGACATTTTCGTTTATCTTCCTTGGTTTGCAGCTGCTGTACATCTTATCAGCTAAAAGGTACCAGTGAGTTCCTTCCTCTGCAAGGGTTTCAGCAGAGTCTGGACACAGTGTTTGTACTCCATTCTACCCTCTTTTTAGTCCTGCTTAGATTGTATTGTGTGAGGGAGGTCAGATATGTTGACCATATTCCATCCAGAGAGTAGCAGCTGTAGTTTCCCTTATAATTGTTGTACAACTCTCTCTTTACCCCCAGTTATTTTTCCACAAAAGGCCTTTCAATAGACTTCTCCAAAATACTAGTGCTTGTATATTCAATATCATAATCAGGTATGGAAAAAAATCCACAAAGGCTGGCAATCTGATTCCAGTCACAATGACCTTTAAATTACTTGGGACAGATAAGTTGGAACACAGACATTACTGGTTTTAAATAATGGTGCCTTGTGACACTTAATTTTGTTTATTTTTAATGACAATTAAGAAAGTAAATCATACACCATCAGTTTACATCAGGAAGTCTGCTTGATGCTTATTGACATCACATTTTCTTGTATAGAATGTTGTAATCTACTAATGATTTACACAAAATTCAGTCATTTTGCTGATAGGCATTAACTATGCTATTTTCTCTTTTTTTTCATAGTTGGAATTAAGTTGTTAATAAAAAAAAAAAAAATTGCAAGGGAAGGAAGAGAAGGGAAAGGGAAAATAAGAGGCTACAGGCTTCTTCTGAGCTTGCTTTAATTTCATAGTCCTTGGCTCAAATGGGAATTATAGATTTAATATTCTATAAAGTTCCCAGAGGATAAAAATGAGACTCAGACTTTGACCCAGCTCTGATTTCTAAATGCTTCCAAAAGGAAGAGAGGTGCTATAAAAATCTGTTCAAAAAGAAATATTTCTGGACAGAGAAGTATCCCCAAATGTTCATTATAATAATTTCATCTTCTTTGGTTATAGCGTAAAGGGGTAGACCATAAAACATAAATCATAAACTATTAGTAGGTGTAAGAAGAACTGAGTTCTGAGTTACTGTAAAGTGAAATTAGGGGTTTGTGACACACATATGGATTCAGAGCTTAATGCCACAATGGAGATGATGATTTTAAAGTTCAATGGTAGCCAATTCCTAAAGGCTGGCTATTCTACAGACAATGCTTCTGTACAAAGCCTCTGCAAGTAGGAGGAAGAATTCGTATATACTCAGATTTTCTTCATTCAGGTGCAAGTTTTCACACTTCGGGATGCCACTTATAGCCATCCTCTCTGAAAGGAGACACAGTAATAGTTTTGCGGGTTTGGGTTTTTTTTAACCCTGCATTTTCTGTTCTCCCTCAAGTGATCAGCTCATCCAGTAGACTGTATTCAATGCCTGACTAACAAATGTGATCCACACACAAGGAATCCTGGTACCACCAGCAGCAAGGAATCAATCTTCATGAGATCATGGTCGTGTGGTGGGATGACTCCCATGAATTGAGTGTTGAATGGAAGGATTCATGAATACAGAGCTCAGAAGTATGTAATAAACCAATAAATACTTAAGCAAATAGCCTGAATTCTACAGAAGGACAGGCCAGAAGAAGCCCAGAAGTCAAAACTATGCCCAGTCCTGTTTAACATCTTTGTTACTGATCTGGATTATGATGCAGAGTGTATCCTCAGCCAGTTTGTTGATAACACAAAACTGGGGGTAGTGGCTAACAGCTGCAGGTTGTGATCACATCCAGGCAGACCTGGACAAACTGAAAAAATAGGGTGGGAGGGAACCACATGAAGTTCAACAGGTCCTGTATCTGGGGAGGAACAACCCTGAACATCAGTATATATTTGGGACAGCCCATCAGTAAAGCATCTTGTCAGAGAGAAAGACCTGGGGGTCCTGGTAATCACCCAAGTTGAACATGAGCTGGCAATATGCCCTTGCCACAAAGGGTCAATGGTATTCTACACTGCATTAGACAAAAGTATTGCCAGAAGGCTGAGGGAGGAGATCCTTCCCTTCTACTCAGCCCTGGAAAGACCACATCTGGAGGGCTGTGTCCAGTTCTGGGCTTTTCAGAATAGGAAGAGCACGGAAATACTGGAGAAAGTCCAGCAAAAGGCTGGAAAGATGATGAAAAAACTGCAGCATCTCTCCCATGAGTAAAGTCTCAGAGCTGGGACTGTACAGCCTGGAGAAGAGAAGGCTCAGGGATATCTTATTAATGTATACAAATACTTGAAGGGAGGGCACAAAGAAGAGAGGGTACGAAGTATGGCTCTTTTCTGAGGTGCTCAGTGGCAGGAGAAGAGGAAGTGGTCACACACCGAAACACTAGAGGTTTCCTCTGAGCATCAGGAAACACTTGAATACTGATGGTCAGTGAGCATTTCACAGGTTACCCAGAGAAACAGCGGTGTGTCTCTCCCTGGTGGCTTTGAAAATCCACCTGGATGTGATCCTGATCAGCCAGACCTAGGTGTCCCTCCTTGAACACAAGGGGTTGAACCAGGTGACCTCAAGAGTTCCCTTCCACCCTGACAAATTTGTGATTCTGTGATAGCAATAGGCATTAACCTTTTTCCTACAAACATACCTCAGGGCTTATCCTAAGCTTACTTTCTATTCTGCAATTGTGTTAGCAGTATCAATATCTAATTTTGGTAGGTGTTCAATGTTCAGGGTTATTTATAGCTGTTTTTACAGTTAGAGTAAGAAGCGCAGAGAAGGTGTAAATCTAGGACTACTCACTGACAAAATACTTTGGCATTATGAAATTCACTGTTATAGTTCTTTAGAGCAGCAAAAGATGTCTTGATGAAACAAATATTTTAAAATAATTACATCACTACAATTATTTTGAAACTTTGTACCTTCTGCTTTTGCTAAGTGTAAAATTTGTGCCTAAGAGAAAAGCAGCTATTCTCCTGCAAAAGAATTTGTTCCTGAATCCTGTGTAAAAATACCTCCTAAAATGCTGGTAAAATTTGAGGCCCAGTGTACATTCAGCCACTAATGAGCATATAGGTGTAACTGTGGAGAAACTAAAGGTACCTATCATTTGAAACTTAAAATTTGAGCTTTGAACACATGACTTGTATGTGTCCTGTAGTCTGTGCATGTCTGAAATTTTGGGGTACATTTCACTTTCTCAATACAAAAACCTTTGCTTAAATTGCCATTCAATTGTGACTGTAGTCAAAGATCTGGGACAGAATTAAGATTGACAGTGGGTTTTTTTTTCTTTAATTTCCTTTTTTTTTTTTTTTTTTCCAACCTAAGTTGAAAAGTTGAAATGTTTCAACCTAAGTTGAAAAGTTGAGTGAGTTTAGAACTTCATTAAGGATAAACTGAATAAGGTTTTTAATTTAGCTACTTTTTTTCATCTTGTTATGTAGACCAGGTCATTATATTTTGTATGCCTGTACTGTTCAAGATCAGGTGAGCAACCAGAGCAAGTAAGAAGTTGTAGATTCTTAGGTTCAGGTTCACCATTAAAAGTGAAGGGAATTTTATCCATCATCCTTATATTTTATGATCATTGCCTCATGACTTCAGAGACTGAGTTTCTAGAAAAAACATGAAAAGTCACCCTAAAATTATAGCATGGACAGTATTGTGCTAATGTGAAACTGTGTAATGACAGTAAGTGAAGAATTCAGAATGTTCTTTTTCTTTCTCTGATACTGTTATGAATTGTATTATATATGTAAGTTTATTTTAAGTAAATGATATAAGGGAATGCTTGAGAGGAAATTCTGAAGGTATTGGCAAATAGAGATTCTGCTTTTTCAACTGCAAATAATCTTTTTAGAGTTATCCTGAGTTTGATATGGATTTTCTGCCTTGTATCAAATGACTGATATTATTGCATTGATACAGGACTTAAAATTTCTCCCATGTCTTCGAGGTATGCATATATCTTTAGTTCTATTGAGACATTTTTGTTTTCTGTGTGTACTTCAGCACCTGTATGCAGACACAGACTCCATCTACACTAAGAACAATTCAGCTGTGTCAGCTCTCATGTGAACTGAAAAATCACATACATATGCACTTTCCACTGCAATGCCACTGATGCTGATCTGAAAGGGGAGGTAAGGGCTTGGAATCTTTCCCAACTTTTGTATCTGCACAGTTTCTCCTTTTCTATGTGTTTGTCCATCATGTCAAGAACTTCTCAGTATTAATTGGTAACCATAGAGGCTTAAAGCCTACTAAATACAAATCCACAATCCAAAGAAATTCACTGCCATCTTATATATACCAAGATTCATTTTCTTAAAATTTTATGCCAGAACATTACTTATTTACCTCATATTCTCCTCTTACTCTTCTTTACTGTTCATAAACTTGTAAAATCCAGTCTCAAAATTATTAATCTCTGAGATGATGAGCTTTTCAAAAGCTTTGAACCTCTGCTGACTATAAAACTACTAATATCCCATCTAGTCACACTAACCATAGTGTTTACGTTATCACCCAAGAAGATTCTCAGTACAACTCATTGAACTATAGAGTAATTACCACTTTAGTGAGCAGAGGAAGATGGCTCTGACGGAATACAAAAAAAGCTTAGTATTCCTAAGTAACATAAATAAATGTTACATAACATATCCTGGTCAGGAACTAAACATCATTAGTTTTTGGATTCCTAAACATGAAAAACAATTTTAACATCATGTTTCTACTCAAATAATCCTAGAAACCCTTCTCCACACCAACCTACTTTAAATCTTGTATTTTTAAATATATATCAGATATGTTTAAAAGATTATCCAGGAGGCAGTTTCAGTGCTTTGTAGGTAAGTACACCTAGTTCCCCATTGCTGAATGCCTCTCAGTTCTTGCATGTAAGAATTTAATTTGAGTCTTTTTCAGTCAAGTCATAATAATCACCTGCAATAGTAGAATCAGCCAATACTACCTTTCTAATCTTAGGACATTGCATTCTTCTTCTTAGTCTCCAAGTGCAAGAAATTTTCTGTTGCAGGTTAGGCTTTTTTTTGTGTGAGAGTTTTTTTGGTGTTTTTGTTGGTATGTTTGTTTGGTTTTATCTGTAGAAAAATCTAATTACTCCTGAAGGACAGTAATGCAGTCTTCAGTAGTGATACTGCCTCTGAAATGACCTCTGAAATTTATCTTGCTAGAATTCTTCATATTACCATCACCAGTGAAAATTAAAAGTGAGATCAGTGTCAAGGCCTGTTATTAAAGAACATCTTTGGCATCTTCTGTGTGATAACCTATCTTTCAATGTAAGTCTTTTATGGTTTTTTTTTTTTTGTTTTTTTTTTTTTTTTTTTGTTTTTTGGTTTTTTTGTTTTTTTTTGGGGGGGGTTAGGGGGTTTTGTTGTTATTTTTCTGTTTATGTAAAATTTCTTGCTGTAAGTCAGTTCTATAAAACCTGGTCTTTTCTGAATTAAAAAATAATTTTCCATGAGGCATTTCTATCAGAGATTCTGCTTAAATTTAGATAAATGTAGACACATTTCAGTTGTCTGAGAAGAGTGATAAAACAACAAAGCCACATTTTCATGTTTGAAAAAAAATGTTGGTTTTAGTTCACTTCCCTGCATGTACCACTACATTTTCTTTGTAATTTTCTTTTTGAGTTGTTTCTGAACAGTAATCAAGCAGGATTGTAGTAGTAGAGGCATTTTTCTTTCCTTTTTTGCCCCCCATACATAATTCTGACAGTAAGAAGAGTAGTAGGCTTTCTATTTGTTAGTCTCAGGTTATAACCTCTATGTGAATGATTAATTGAATATTTGATACCAGAAATCTATAAATATCTCAATTTATGGATTTTAATTCCCTTCAGTTTTAACAAAGAAAGCTTTCTTCTACAACTGATGCAGTCATTTCCATTACCCTGCCTCTGGATAACTAATTTTATGTTGTTTTAAATTCCTTAGAAAAATGAAGTTCAAATGTGCTTACGGATATTTGTATTTCTGATTTTGATTTGTATAACTCATTGATCCTTTATCCATATGTTTATAGATATTTTCACTTTTAAAATTCTGGCTTTTTTGTTTACTTATCCAAGCAGACTGTCTGCCTTCTGATTTTCTGTTTTCTTGGTGAGGACTCCAGATACTATACTTCTAGTTAAATTCAATACCTCTACTTCCACATTCAAATCTTGCTGTTCTTCTATTCACTTTATTTATTATCCTCCTAATTTTTCTGTCTGGCGTACTAATAAACCCAGTTTCTTAGGTTTTTATCTGTTTCTTTCTTTGGTGTCAATTTGAGACAAAATTAGTTATCTTGAGATCTCTTGACCAAAAGTGAGTGTTTCTTTTCATGGCATCTTGAGTGCTAACCAGGGCAGCACAGGTGAACTGACTTAGGAATTTACTACTTATTTATATCAAAGCATGCCTGAGAACTACCATTGTGAATTGATGCAGTTTGGAAGAGAAATGCTAAGAAATCAGTAGGAAGCATAAAAGTAACTCTACTTTATATATCTCACATAAACTTATAAAACCAAATTAATCATTTTCCAGCTGTGATGCAGAAGTATTAGCATATACTTGAGAAGTCAACCCCCAAAAGTAGGGTGTTTTTAAGTTATAGGGAATATTATCTTTATTTAATCAGTCATTTTTCTGAGCACACGGTACTGTACCACCACTTTTAGTTTTAATTTTATCCTTTCTGAACAGTTCACTCTTTCATCCAGCTCTATCTCCATTACAAATGGTCTTTTTTTGCATTCCTATTATGAATTTAATGAATAGTTCCATATCTTTCACACATATCTTTGAAATAAGTTGTTTAACAATGCCAACATCAATGTGTTGGCAAACAGCTGTTTGGGTTGTTTCCCTTTGGCCTCATTATTGTTTTCAATTGGAGGTAGAGTTAATTTCCTGGCTGAAATTTCTTACCAAGTTATGCTTGTAATGACAGAAGGTTTATCCTTTTCCTTAGTGTTTCTTTTTCAATTGCCATATTCTTTTTCAAGGGATTTATCTTGTGCTGTGCAGCTTTGAAATTTTATCAGTCTTTTAAATTCTTCCCCTGCCCCCAGATGCAACCTCACAAAGCAATGGTTTCTTTCAAATTCATTTGGCATCTCTCCCCCAGTGCATTCCCAAAGTTTCACCTGAGAATCAGCATAGTCTTCAGCTGCAACTCTGGTTCTCTATTGATCTCTTCTGTGGGGTTTTCGAGTAGTAGTTCCTGCAGCTTAAACTGTTCACTTCAAGTCAATATATTTATAATTTTATGATGTTTGGTTTGCTTCCAGGCTTCTTTCTTATTATCATTGTCACAGTGTTCCTCATCCAAGACAAGGGGTAATGGTTTTAAATTGAAGGTAGATGTACTTGCGTTGATTAAATATGATATTTTAATATGATGTTTTTTGCAATGAGGGCTATGAAACATGAGAACAGGTTGCCCAGAGATGCTCCATCCCTGGAAACATTCAAGCTCCAGATGGATGGGGCTCTGAGCAATCTCATAAAGTTGAAGACATCCCTATTCACTGCAGGAAAGTTGGACTTGATGACTTTTAAATGTTTCTTCCAGCCCAAACTGTTCTTTGATTTTATTATTTAATTAAAAAAAAGGAGGGGAGAAAAAAAATAGAAGAGGTTACCCAACCTCATACTTTCTAAATATGTCTAAATATTGGAATTCCTAGGAAGTAGAAAAACAGTTGTTTAAATATGCAAAATGAAAAAAGGCGCAGGATTTAAATTTTCACTTCTAATTCTATGATTTTAACTTAGCATTGGCTTACCAGTTAGGTCTTTCTTGTCACCTTATCATTGCTGAAGTTCTCTCTTAAGACACAAATATACCAAGCTTAAAGGTTTCACAAAATAATATACACATTTTTTATAAGCTTTTTCTTGATTTTTAAAACAGGTTGTTGTTAATATGTAACACCTGCCATGTTTCTTCTTGAGTTACTCACTCATCTTTAAAATAAGAGCTGATTTTGTTAAGAGTTGAAAATCTGTTAAAATTAATACTATACCTTATTTTCCTATTTATAGTGGTTATAGTCCCACTATCTTATTAGTAAATACTACTATTATATCTCAGTATAGTAGAGAATATTATTGCTACTGTAATAAGTGGTTTATTTGCTATCATTTCTAGAGTACATGAATAGTTGTCAGGACTTTTTGCACCTGCAGTGAGAATAGCAAATCTCTTCAAGATGCTTCTAGAAGAATTGTAAAAAGCCTATAACAAGGAGCTGATTTTTGAATAACTTCTAACAGCTGTAGCTTTATCATTGTGTCAGTAGGTACAGTGTAAAATCTGTCCTTATGATGTGCAACTAATACACCCATTCTCTGCTTTCTGTCTTTTCACAGGGGGCTGTATAGAAAGGGTTTTTCTACTGGGAAGAAAAGTAGAGCAACCTTGTTCTTCTACTTGTTAATTTGAATCAATGCATTTGGTATTAACTTCCTTGTAGTATAAGGATTTGACCTTCCTAGGTACTTGTGGTAAGAATCACATCAATAGTGTCTTTATGGAAATCCCTACATATGAAAAAAAAAAAAAGATTTTTTTCTTTTTTTTCTGTGCAGTGTGTTACTTATTTTTCATTATTATTTTACAACTAACATTTTTGTGAGAACTAAATGCTACCTGTCATTTAGCTAGAAATTTTAACTGTGGTAGATTTGCAGCTTCAAGTGAGTTTTCTGGTTCACACCATTTCACATAATCTTCTGTTATCAGTAGAATGTGAGTTGGTGGAAAGCTTTTTATATTTGTCTTCAGTAGTTAAAATCAATATATTGTTACTAGAAAACCAGATTTGATCTTAATCTTATTATCTAAGGGACAGCAGTTAATTTGTCTACATTATGAAACTAATCCTTATCGTAAACATTTCCTAAATCAAAAGAAAATTTCCACAGGAAGAGTATGATCTGATTTAGTAAATTCATGAGCTTAAACAGCTCTTGTTTTACTTACTTTAAATCAAATATAAAAGGAATAAATTTCACCTTAGTAATTTTTTTATAAATCATGCAGGTTTGCATAGCTTTTATTGCTACCTTTTTTTAACCAGTATACTGGGTCATTTCAAATGAGCTATTTTGTATTGCAAAAAACTTTATTATATTTTGAACTGTTAATGGTTTTGTGTGTGCAGACCACATATAATGTACTAATAAAGTTATATCCTTCTGATGTCTCTGTCATCTAGCCAAACAAATAGACTGTTATATAGACTGAAGAGGTCTTTCTATCTCTATTTTATTTGATTGTGGCTTATTATACAAACATTATCCAAATTGTATTGAAAGTACTATCACACAAGTTACCTATGTAAAAAAAGAATAATTCTCTTTGTAAGCAAGCTGTTCACTCAGTTTTTATTCCAAGATTTTTAACTGGATAATAGGCAATAAAATATTTGTATAGTCTACTTTGCAACCTATGCCAAAATCAATACTTCTGACCTCTCTGTGAACTGACATAAGCCATTTTTGCCTGCCTGCTTGCCAAAGAAGCCAAGCTGAATCTGTAAATTACCAAGCTGCAAATTTAGTTTATATCTCAAGATTTATATAAGTGATTAAGACTCTGCTCCTGCACACACTAAGTGTATCTGGTGACTTCCATGCTCATGAAGAGCCATATTTACTCTGAATATTTGCATACAAGCATTTTAATACATGTTCCATTTTTGTCAGCAGCTGAGTGCTGTGGACCACAAATTCTAATGTAAAAGATCAGAATTATACCTCAATTCTCTTCAGTTGCCACTGTTTCGATGTAGACTGTACTTTTTAGACTGTATATTTCATCCTTAAGCTGTTGACTGAATAACTCTAGGATAGCATCCTAACTAAAAAATTGTTACAAAGTGGATTATCAAGTTATTTCCCTGAAAATAAAAGTTTTCTGGGTATATTCTACTAAAGCATAATAGTTTCCAATGCAGATGTTCTGTTCTGCAGGTCAGATGCTTTAAAGTGTGGTGTCAAGATGGTTTGATGCTAAAATCTATTTCTTTTGGAAGAAAGGAGGATAGAGTTACAGGTTGAGATTGAACAAATTTCTCTTACTTTCTAAGACTGGCAGTCATGATTTTTACTTAATTATTACATTGAATGGCCTCCTAGAAGATTTCAAGAACTAAGTCTGTGACCTCTGGATTAAAATTCAGGCAAGATTCATCAGACCAGTTGTCCTTTGAAGTTGCTGCCAGAAGAGGACCCTCACTGGGGTCAAAATACCAGGTTCTGTGCTGTGGTTCATTCATCAAATAGGACCTGTTCTTGTAGTTTGAGGCAGCATGCAATTCAAATTAATCTGTAAACATCCACTTGTGCACACGTATGCAGCAAGGGACTGAACATACTGTACAATGATAGGCTACCGTGTCTTTGAGAAGACTATATGATAAACAAAAAGAATTGGTTGTACAGGGAAGGACAGGCTATGTCCAAGAAATCATTGAAATTAGGCATTAAGTTAATTGTATTGGCTGAGAAGCAAGTTATAGCACTGTTTTTTTTCTATTTTAAAAAGTCTTTTTAATACATTCTGACTCCTGACTCAACCTAATAAGTAATCCTGTGTTTTAAAAAAATGAAACTGTTATCTAATTTGATATTTTAATGAGAACTTAGTAGGTCCTATTTCACTTAGTGTTTATGGAAATATTAACTTCTACTTTTCCCTGCTCTATTAAAAATCCATTAATATGGAGTCCTTAAGTTCCAATGAAAAATTATCAGACATTTTCTCTTGTCATTCAGGTCAAAACAACTGAAGTAAAAAAGACTGGTTACTGAATTTAGCAAACTAAAATCTATTCATTCAAAAGTTCATGATAGTTCATTGATTTTAATAGAAATATTCCTAAATTAATAAAGCAAGTCCAAGTTGATATACTTGGTGGCCTCCTGTGTTTTGGTTTTGCTGGCTCACTTATCTCTAACAGCAGAACCTTTGAATTGGAACATTTTTGGTCAGCACCCTCTGACTCAAGTAATCCTGTCACAACGTTAAAGACACAGATTCTACCAGTATTTCAAAAGTGAGTATATTTTTCTTCTGTGCATCCTGGATTTATACAATCTATCTAGAATATAACTCAAATATAAGAAAGAAAAATCTGTGTGGATGATGACTTTCCTTACTTAGTTTTAGACACATGAATGTGGGGAAATGGAGTAGTGAACATTGGAGCAATCTTTGGGGATTTATGGAGAAATGGGGTGCCACAGAGTGGAAGATAAATTATGCTTCATAATAATAATGTGCCCAAGAGGTAACTGAGATACTTCATCCTCTTAAAATTCCTAAGCTCAGAGTACAGCCTTGTGCTTGGGCTAACCTTAATTTCTACCAGAGCATACAATAACATTACTTTAGCTGTGATTTGCAGAGCGGGTATGTTCCCTGCAAGTCACTGCTTGAAAAGAAACATGCTTCCATAAATATTTGGATCTAAATATCTGTGTATATATAGAAATATTTGTTCCAAATGGAAATTTTATTTTGAAATTGTATTTCTATATTTCTCTAAAATGATTCAGTCTCCTGCTTTGAACTGAGATATAGATTAGTAGTTTTCTTGTCTAAAATTCAGTAAAATAAAATAATCTATAATTCAGAACATTTAGAATTTCATATTTAGAATAAATGATTTTAGCATAGTTCATTCTTTTATGGTTGTGGTAGCCTGTCTGTCTAAAATCAGGACTGCCAAAGGTTGTTCCACTGGAGAATAATGAAAACTGCAACTTGGTCTGATGTGCTGAAGATTTGCTTCAGAAAGACTAGTAGTGTAGTTCAGGCTACACTTTTCTATTACTCTCTTGATTCAATAAATACATTTCATATTTTCTTACAGAATTCTGTTAGGTATGTTTATACCAGTTTATATGATTTGCTCCTCGTGACGAAAAGGGATGTACCTAAAAGTGTGGATGTCGTTGTTAGGTCACTCTCAATCCTCTTTGCAAGGTCACTGTGATCAGGAGAAGTGTCTGAGAACTAAAAAAAAGCAAATGTCACCCCAATGTGCAGAAAGAGGACTTTGGGGAATGTCCTGGTTTGGCCTTAATTGGCCAATTTCTGAATATTGACACATGATTAAACTAATGAAAAGAGTGGATATGCTTTTATAAACACATATTTTGGGATGAGAACTCCAGAAATCTGGTCTTCTGTTTTCCAGCTTGGGAAGAGGTAATAGTTTGTGGAGCTGGCTGGCCCTGCTCTGCCATGGCCCTCACGGCCAGGTGGGGTCAGACAGGACCCCCAGCGTGCAGCTGGGCAGGGGAAGGTTCTGCTGAGACCCGGGAGCAGCCACAGCCCACACAGCCCAGCAGCAGGGGCTGGGCTGGCTCTGGTGGCTCCCAGACAGGGAGAAGGGAAGGTCATTGGCCCCTGGTGAGTCACAGCTGAGCCCTGGCCAGGCTGATAAGATCCTAGCACCCACACAGCTGCTGAAGAAACTTCCCAGCAACTGAGACCATAAGCAGCCCTGCAGCCCTGCAGGAAGAGATGCTGCAGCCCCAGCACAGCCTGCAATTCATCACATGACTGCTTTGGCTTGGCCAGCACCCTTTCAGTTAATAATTAAAGAGTTAATACTCTTTCAGTGCACAGAAGAGACCTGAAAGCCTCCCTCTTCTCTTGAGTGAGAGAAAAAGACAGGGTGAAGACACATAAAGAGACCTCATGAAGGCATCGAAGTCAGTCAAGAAGGATTAAAGTTCCAGATGGGAGGAGTATGGGGAGCTGCCTTATTTTTTAGGCTGAAATACTCTTGTAAACTATGGTGAGGGACTAATTCCCTTTAAACCATGAAGAAATACATGGAGAGATGGAGAGTTCAAGTTGTAGACCTGAGCAAAGGAATTCAATGCTAATATGAGCAAATGTTGAAGTGATTGTGATCCCATGAGAAATTTGAACAGAGAGAAAATAAATGATGAGGACCTCTTTTACCCCATCAGAAGATGAGGAGAACCTTTGCTTTTGAACAGTTTGTCCTTAAAATAAAAACACCATATATCAATATGGCCCAGAGGTACAGCTGTGAAAGAGCTGTGAACATGGCAGGAACTTCACAAATGCAGATTTTGCAGGTGGCTGCTGTTCATGGAGATTGAAGACAAAAGAGAATTGTTTTCTTGTGGGGGAATTTTCTATAACAAAGAGAGATGCTTCTCTCTCTAAGTAAACTGAAGAAAGACTATTCTAGAAGTAAAGAACTGACTGAGAATTCTGGGTATTGTTTCTGTACATTGTCAGTGGGAAAGAAAGAAGGTGTGGAGAAAGGGAAGAATGTGTTGAAGGTTTTATTCTGATTTTTATTATTTTCCTTTTAGTTCTGTTAAAAATTTTCTTTATACCTTTCAAAGTTTTAGGCTGCTTTGCTCTTGGTTGGGAAATCTCAAATTGGCAAACTGAAACCACTACACAGAGCTACCAGCCTTTCAGCCTCTCCTCAATCCCTTGAAGAATGATGGAACAGCTAAGAGGCCATCTTGAAGGGCATAGAAGACAAGATTGTCAGGAGTAGTCAACATGCGCCAAAATGAAATCACGCTTAACTAATCTTATTGCCTCTTATGACAGGACAACTGGCTGGATAACTGGAGGGGAGAGCAGTGGATGTAGTCTACCTCAACTTCAGCAAGGCTTCCAACACTATCTCTCAAATATCCTCATATGCAAACTCAGGATGTGTGGGCTGCATAAGTGGACAGTGAAGTGTGAAAGGTCATGCCTCAGAGAGTTGTCACCAGTACTACAGAGTCTAGTTGGAGGCTTGTCACTAGTGGTGTCCCCCAAAGTTCAGTACTAGGCCCAGTATTTTTTATTGTTGAGTCCTTCATCAATGACTTGGATGAAGGGGCAGAGACTTGTTCAGTAAGTTCACTGATGACACAAAGCTGCAGGGAGTGGCCGCAGCTGCCTCTGTGCAGCCCTTCAGAGGGACCTTGGCAGGGTGGAGAGATGGGCAGAGAAGAACCTTTTGAAATTCAATGAGAGCAAACCCAGGGTGCTGCCATTGAGGAAGAAAAACCCTGTGCACCTGGACAGGCTAGGGGCTGACCTGGTGGAAAGCAGCTCTCTGCAGAACTGCTGGGAGCCCTGGTAGCCTTGATGTACAGCAAGTTTTCCATGAACCAGCAATGTGCCCTGATGGCCAAGAAGGTCAATGGGTATTCTGGGGTGCATTAAGAACAACATTCCCAGCAGACTGAAGGAGCTGATCCTACACCTTTTCTCAGCCCAGGTGAGGCCATGTTGGAGTGCTGTGTCCAGTTCTGGGCTCCTCACGAGAAGAGACATGGAGCTCCTGGACCAAGTCCAGCAGTGGTCTACAAAGATAATTAAGGGACTGGAGCCCCTCTCTTATGAGGAAAGGTTGAGGGATATGGATGTTTAGTCTGGAGAAGATTGAGAGGGGATAATATCAATTCATGTGAGTTTTGGAAAGGCAGGTGCAAAGAGGATGGAACTGAACTCTCTCGGTGGTGCTGAGCAATAGGATGAGAGGCAATGAGCAGAAGTTGATGAACAGGGAGTTCCACCTGAATTGAGGAAGAACTTGTTTAATGAGTGGGTGACACAACACTGGAACAGGCTGCTCCAAGAGGGTATGGAGTCTGGTTCCTGGAGATATTCAGAAGCTGTCTGGACACAATCCTGAGTGATGTGATATGATGTGCTGCAAGGGAGATGGCTTGAGCAGGAAGGTTGGGCTAGATGACCTCCACTGGTCCCTTCCAACATTACATATCCCAAGATTTTGTGATTCTGTCAGAAATTTAGATTTAGGCTAATATTTTGAATTCTTTTCTATGTAGCTATGCTGTCTTACAGGATACTTGCAGGAATCAAAAAAGTTCAGTTTCTGTTTACAGTTGTTTCTGTTTATTTTTTGTATACTGTAGTGTAACCTGAACAAACTATTAAATGCTATCTTTTATAAGCTTCAGAGGAGGTGATTTTAGACCTCCTGTTTCTAAGGCTGCCTAGTTTCAGGAATTTCCTTTTGCTCTAGTAGACTAGGTTGTTCTAAAAATTCTTCAATTTTGCTGTTGAATTACCTTGTAATTTAGGGTTATATGTGGTTTCATCTTGTCTCTCCTTTCTTTGAATTTCTAATGTCAGCACAAAAAAGAACTGAGATTGGGAGTCAGAATTGTCACAGATAATATTTGGGATCAGTCAAGAAGAATGTTAGATAAAAATTATGGTACTTTGGACAGGAATTCTGTCTTTAGGATGCCAATAAATGAATTTTAACTTCAAATCTCTCTGAGATGAAGTATGCCTATAACTAGCAATGGAAGACACAAAGAAAAAAACAAGAAGAAAGAACACCTCTGTTTCTTTCCTCCTCCTTCACCCTGTTCCTTTTGCATGCTAAAACAGTCTTAACACTTGGACATGAGTGAACACTTACTTCATCACTTTTGATGTCATGGGACATACTTCATAAAGTGGCAAGGAACACACATGAAGAAAATATCTCCATCACTATTTTGCACCAATACATTAAACAAACCAGAGGACTACAAAACGAATTGTTTTCTATTCATGATAAGTCATGATCCACCGCAGGTAGTCCTGCGTAGTGTGGACAGAAATGAAAAGAGATGTTTCCAGTGAAATGAGGAACAATTGTGCCGCAGTATCCTATTGAGAGACTGGACCTTTTCTACAGTCCAAATCAAAAACTAGATAATTGACAATATTGAAACAGTGAGTATGTGCTCAGAGCATCAGAGGTTTGGGGTTTTTTTATCTTATACAATAGTTTCAAATCAGAGAAAAAACTTTGCTAGATTTTTCTCTTTTTCTTTCCATTCATTCTAAGCAAGATCTTGTGTCATGGACAATCACACCTTAGGGCCCATAATTTGCTTGCAGTGCAGAGGTCACTTATGCCTCTGCTTTCCCAGTTTCCCTTTCCCTCCTACCAGTCATTTTTAAAACACAGGTACATTTCAGGGTCAAGAGAGGTATCAAAATGGGATCCTGAGGTATCACAGGCTAAATGAGGAAAAATATTAAAATATCATCCTAAGATTATTGATGTGATTAATCTTGTTCTTTATAACAAGTAATTCTGTCTGAATAAAAAGCTGATTTGTATTTCTTAAACCAACACATTACATTAACAAGCCAGTACACTGAATTTTCACAGGTGTTATTGCATCTAGATGGCAATGAAACGATGCTTTCTGAAAGTTCATTTTCATTGTCCTTTCTTATTGGAACCTTAAAATAGTTACCTTCAAAATGATTCCACTACTTCTATTGGATAGAAAAATAAATCAACCTAAATAATAGAAGAATATTTTATTCAAGCTGGTTTTTCACACCAGATTAGAGCATATGAATATCCTGGAAAATAAGCATGAAATTGTTCATCCTGAGGACTTATATATCTATTCAATTTTTGATGCTAGGTCTAAATTACAATACATATAAAACTGTCTCGGTGAAACAGCAATATCTAAAAACAGACAAAAAAAAAATGTCTGCTGAAATTGTGCCCTTTCCAATTGCCCAGTTATCTGAATCACCAGAATGAAAGAAGAGAAACAGCAAGTCAGCTTTAGGATATAAGCATTAGCTTACTCTTCTGTTGAGTAGGACATATCATTGCAAAATCAAAAATCCTTGTGAGTTTTTTGGGAATATCTCCACGAGAAGTACATATTGAATTATGTTCTATATCATAATTTCCTCCTAAACTTGTTCTTTAGGTACTTCAGCAGCATGAAAGATCTAATAACTGTTACTGTGAATGAATAATAGAACTAATTGTACTTTGATTCCCAGCCAGACACAATAGACATGAAGACAGAATAAAACAGTTTTTTTGGATTATTGGAACTTGTTTGAGTGAGAATTTGAGGTTTCAGCAGAATAATTTGTACATAACACCAACCTGAAGAGTGTGGAACATGCTAGAGGAGCCACTGGAACTTTCGCTGACACCACAAATTCATTACCAGCATGGACCTGCATAGCTCCACTCCCTTAGGGCCTAGAAACATAACAATGTTAGAAATATTTCAATTTCTTTTGCATGGCAATGATGAGAATCTGTACCTAGATAAGGGCTTCAGTATATGTATCAGACAGTCTATGCAATTTTCCAAAGCCTGCCATGCAACATAGACAAATAGTGATGGTCTAGGAGGAGCTCTTGCTCAAGCAAGGAACTTAGTACAAGTCTTTTGTTAAATGTTAATGTCATGGTTTAGCCTTGATTGGACAATTTTGTAATATTGACACCTGATTAAACCAATAAAAAGGGTGGATATGCCTCTAGTGAATACACATTTTGAGGTGAGGGTCCGGAAATATCTCTCTTCTGGTTTCTGGTGGGGTGAGTTGAGAACCTCGGCCTGGCTGTTCCCCATGGCTGGACCAGGTGGGCTGAGGTTGCCCCCTTCCCTGCCCCAGCACTCCTGTCAGGCAAAGGAGAAAGAGAGTGCAAGCAGTGGGGGGGCGGGGGGGCGGGGGGGGCGGGGGGGGAAGAGAAGGAAGGCTCAGCCCGGTCCTGGATGCTGAAATCTGATAATCCAGGACAGCCCCACACAGCAAACCAGGGGCTGAACCAGGCCTGGCATCTGCTGAACAAGGAAAAAGGGAGGAAGCCCTGGTGTGAGACATCTGAAGCCTGACCGGGCTGGGAAAAAAGATTCCAGCCTCCCTCTCTCTCAGCACAGCTGGAACTGGAAGGCAGCAGCCAGCCTTGAGAAAGATTCTGGCCCAGCTCCAGCACCACTGCAATGCATCATGTGACCGCCTCATCCTGGCTGCACCTGTGTGAATTTTTTTCTTAACCAGGCAAAACTTCCAAAGCATGAATCTTACCCAGAGAAAAGGAGGAGACCAGATGAAATGTAGAAAGACGCAGCATGAGACTTGATGTCAGAGAGAGTGAGAAGAGAATCTCAAATGGCAAAGAAGATTGAAGGAGTAGCCTGGTTAGGTTGGACTTCTCTTGTGAGGCCATAGAAAATAGACTTAAATACCCTGTAACCTATGTAAAAAGCCTATGTTTTTTAGGGGGATGCAAGGCTCTAGACATAGCTGTGAGCTGCTGGAGAAAATTGAACAGTAGAAAACTAAAGAAGTGAGAAATGAAGCCTTGCCCATTGTAGGAAGAACACCTCTGTTTCTTGAGATGAAGAGAACTCTTGTTTTATACTAGAAGAGGCATCCTTAAACTGTACCCTAATAAACTGTTATGTCCCATGAACGGCTGTGGCAGGTTGTTTCATGGGAGGGAGTCCACAAATTGCAACATTCTCCCCGTGTGCACCAATTGTAGAGTGTGGAAGCAAGAGAATTGTTATCTTGTGGAAAATCTCTGTGGTACCCAAGAGAGACTCAGTTCTCCTTGATGAATTGAGAAATGAGCATTTTAAGAGTGATAACTGACTGAAAATCCCAAGTTTTGTCTTTTTATATTAAAGTAAAAGGTTGGTGGGTGGAGGAGAAGTGTTCTGAAGGTTTCATTCTGATTTTTTTTTATTTTCTCTTTTAGTGTTAGTTAATAAAGTTCTATTCCTTTTAAGTTTAAGCCTGCTTTTCTCTTAATTGAAAAATTTCATATTAGCAAACTAAAACTGAGACAAAAATTGGTGTTTCCACCCGAGTTCAAACTGAAACCATGACAGTTACCAAAGCTTAGAAGGATTTCTAACTGTTGTTTGCTTGGCAACCTTTGAAAGTCCACACTTCTCTTGGAAGGATTCAGCTTCTAAGGAGAGTGAAAACATGGAAATAATCCATCATGTCTTCCTATAAATGTCACTGCTTAGAGCCTCAGCTGAAAGAATGAGTATTGTTCTTCTGTGCATAACTGTAAACATTAAAGTCTCGTATTTACAGTCAAATAGTTTAAAAATGCAGTGGCAAACTCTAGAGCAGTGGTGAGTTTTAAGAAAAAGAAGTAGTTTCATGACAAAATGACTATTCCCCCAAATCATTGAACAAAACCACTGGTCTAGCCCATATTAGATGAGGTACGGTAATAAAGTATCACAGTCATGGCTACTTGAGCAGATAAGCAGCTGATTCCCACAGAGAAGTGAGACCAGCTGAGCCAGAAGAATATGTCTTCTTTTGGAAAATACTTGACTGTGGGAAGATTACCTGAAAAGATTTCACTGAAATCCATCAGCAAAACTACAATGTAATTATCTTGCTCTGAAATGGTTAAATTTAGAATACAAAACTATTTCCTTTCTCTGAGTACACTTTTTGATTCTGGTTTCAATTCTGCAGATGCAAAATAATGCCCCTTTATTTTAGAGTAGTCTTGGCAAATCTGTTTTCATACCATGTTTGATGCAATACTCAATTTTGTCTGTTGGGATTCAGAAATTCCTCTGGGAATGGTAATTATTTGGCAAGGAATACATGCACAGCAATTGCAGTGACATTATGTTTTGTAGTATAGAAAAAGTAAGGAAAGGATCAGCATCTGTATGATATATTGTAAAGGGGGAAATGAGAATGCAAAGAATTTACTACTAGAAAAGGAAAACACTACAAAATAAGGAAAAAGAAACTGGAATTTTCTGGGGAAGATGGAAGGTAAAATAATCCTTATGGGATGAAAGAAAGATATTTTGAAATCTTAATCACAGTCAGGTTTTTAAAATACGGTTTTAATTACAGTGCTGTCTTTAAACCCCTCATAAATGGAAGAAAGAAATGAAAATTGAGAGAGAAAACACTGGAAAAGGAAAAAAAATCCCAAACATATACAGGCTAGAAGAATCCAGATAGATTACACTGCTTTTTTTCACACTTTACTGACCAAATTGAATGCAGAGGCATTCTGTTTTTCTGTTTTCAGTAAAGCAAATATTTCAGCAGTGTGTATAAGGTCCAAATTAGGCCAGCCCTACTCAGTTTCTTGTTTATTAGTGATCCCATTGGTTTCAGTGCATGTGGAGTAAAATATTGTATATGTATGATGGACTGACCCTAAGATATTAAAAAGTATTTTCAGAGTAAAAATGCTTAAAGCAACCTTTAATGAAAAATACACTGTCTGGAGTATATTCTAAGTATTTTAGATGAACTGCAATCTTGTTCTTGCACAAGCACATACATTTCTAATGCTATACAATAACAATAAATAGAGGACAAGGAATGGGACTGATTATTACCCTGAAAATAAATACATTAAGCCATATACTTGGTTTATGAAGTCCAGTGCTCCCTGAAGCAGAATGCTGTTGGTGCAATAAAATCTCTCAATTCTGTGGACGCAGACAGGTTTTGCATTTGTTTGGTTTGGGATTTTGGTAGGAGGTTCTGGTTTGTTTTTCTTTTTTTTTTTCTTTTTGGTTTGTTTGTTTTTAAGGCCTGAAATACTTGTCTAGAAGTCTTTGGTCAGATTTTAGCAAAAGGAGAAACCTTTCTGTTTCCCTGGTTTAAATATCAGGTGTGGATCATGCAATAGGCTCAGGTGAATTAAGTATGATTCACATAAGAGTCTTTCTGGTGTCATCATTAATGCAATGTGTATTTTCACTAATTTATTCAACTGGGTTTTTTTTCTTTTTTAATTTAATGTAAGAGATAAAATTTTGAGTGCAAATGTTAAGTACCTCTATCCAGTGTCTTTGAAATTAATTATTGCTTTTAGTTCAGCTCCTAGCAGACTCAGCTGCCATCATTAAAATGATTGATTATTGTTATCCATTATTAAATCTCTGTCTGGATAGCATGGACTGAAAAGTAAAAGATAGGATTGCTCTTATTCCTTGAAGAATATCCCTTACCTCAGAGCTGAGGAACACTGGTGAAAGAGAACAGAGTAAAATGATTTGACCTATTTCCCAGCCTGATGTTTGCAGGTTAAATCGAACTATTACAGCTAAACCCCAAACTTTTCTGTTCTTATGTGTTTGAGCCACAGGTCAGATTTGTTCAACAGTTTTGGTGAAACAATTGGAAATTTTAACTTCAAACCCCAATGTTCTCTTTCCTCACATCTATTACCCATGAGGATTTTTCTGTCTATCTAGTTAGAATAATCCACCCTAAAATGAGCTCTGCAAGAAAACTTCATTGTATATAAGTATTTTTCATTCCACATACTGTTCTTTATTAATTGAAAAAAAAAAAAATTAGTTAGGAAAAGTATCCCAAGATTCTAGCTTCTGAAGTGAAACATTCTCCATCCCAAGAAAAAATTGTGAGACAAGATTAGATAGCTGAAATGAAGCATCTCCTTCTGCTTGAATTTGCAGAACCTGAAATAAAGCAAGCACAGGTCTAATCTCTGTGCAAGCAGAGGTGACGGGAAGTCAGTAAAGGCCTACGCTCATACCAGTTATAAAAGGTGGGTTCTATCTGCTTAGAAACATCAAAAAACATAAGTCTGCTGATAGAAGGAGTTAACCCAATAGGAAAAGTTGCAATGCTCTTCTAGTCAGCTGCCTAGTTTTGAGATCCCAGGGGAAGCAGATACACACCTTTTTAAAGAATCATTTAGGTCAGTGAATATAAATAAACAACTAATCATTTAGCCACCTAAGGACACAGCAACAGAGAAGCAACTTTCTTGCTGCTGGGAAAGAGAAGGAATCTGGGAATTAATTGAGATACCTGCATGCAGTGGTTCTGCTGTCTTACATTTTGAATCATGCCTGGGGCTCTTGTATATCATATTATTTATGCTTAATGTGATACAGAGTGCCAGGAGTTAATATGAAATGTAACAGATAGGGTTCAAAATCTTTCTATAAGACTCATATCACTCTTATGCTGACCTTGCCCATTTCAGTAGGTGCATAAATTATTGGTATATTTGACTTTTTATGGAGGCTGATTAAATGAATTATTGGCTGCTTAATGCTCCTTACTTGTTAAGATACTGTTTCCATATTATTCCTGGTAAAAATCTTTCAAAAAAAAATTAATTTCAGAAAAATAGAGTGGAACCTAAATGGCCTTGCTTATTTATGCTATATTTAATTTTGATCTCTGGAAAGGTGAGGTGGATGAGTCACAATTCCTCTTTTACTGCTCTGCAGTTGTGCAACAAACTGGAGTAAGCAGAACATAGATTATGTACAGCACATGAAAAGGGATCTCTTAATCCCTAAGATTACGCCCTAAAGTTGGGGAGTCATAGAAGAATTTTTTTCTCTATTTCTGGACATGGAGCATTTTGCGTAAGAAGAGAACTCCTCCCCTCTCACTCAGCATCTTTGGCAGGATCCCTGACTAATGGATTCTGGCTTGAGAAGGTGTGATTGAAAACTGGCAGAATAGTGGTAAGAGCCAGAAGGAATTTTGCTAGAGCTGATTTCAGAGGAAAAGAAAAAAAGGCTTTTTTTCTCGTGTTTTCCCTGAATTTCTCTATCACAAAAATAAACATTTTTTATCCTAATATTTGCATGATGCAGCCTCACGTATGGCATGCAGTACATGAGTGAATGTATTTCTCTACTCTTTTTTTACTGCTGACCTTCAGTTTTGCACATCTGTTTCATGGTATGGATTATCAAAATTAATGTCAGGAACTTTCCATAAAACCTTTATTTCTGTGACTGGTTATTCATTATTTCCTTTATAAAGAAGAGAAGGCTTTGGGGTGACCTAGTTTTGGCCTTCCAGTACAGAAGAGAGCCTACAAGAAAGAGAGACTTTTTACAAGAGCATGTAGTGACAGGACAAAGGGGAATGGATTTAGACTGAAAGAGAATAAATTTAGGTTAGATATTAGGAAGAAATTCCTTACTCTAAGTGTGGTGAGACACTGAAACAGGCTGCCCATAGAGGTTGTGGATGCCCCATCTCTGGAAGTGCTCAAGGCCAGATTAGAAGGGGCTCTGAGCAACCTGGTCTAGTAGAAAGTGTCCCTGCTTATGTCACAGGGTCTCAAAATAGGTGATCTTAAGTGTCCTATCCAACAAAAAACATTTTATGGTTCTGTGAAAAATGACTGATTATGTTACCACAGAAAATACCTACATAAATAATTCTTCTTCCCAGAAGTGAGAAAGACAATATATGTCTAATCTATGCCAGGGTTTACCAAATTTCTGTTGTTTATACTTAAAGAAATAGAAAAAATTATTTTATGCAAATAAATCTTCTGTTAGAATTTGATATTTATCACTCTTTTTGAGTTCTTAGATTTAACTCTCTCTGGAGAAGCAAGTGAAAAGCAGCATGTTTGATTTTTAAATTTAGCAATTCATCAGGCAAGATAAGAAGATAAAAAGAAGAAAAAATAGCTGTTCGATACCAGTGTTCAGAGAGGCAGTAGAGCACAGGGGAGTAAGGACAAGGGTCTCAGCCTAGTTCCTTGTAGAGCGAAACTAAACTAAGCAGACTGTAACAATAGCCATTTTTGTTGAGAGACATAATTCATATCTTAGTTAAAAAGCAGAATTCACAGTTTGTTGTGTTTAAGTGAATTAAACTTTGCAAAAGCGGAAGAATTATTTCACCATTTGTAAAATTGTTGTGAGTCTTAACTCTATGAAAGTTACTATTATTTTATGGTTTTTAAGAACACAGGAGTTTTTCCTTTTTAAAAATATTCTAGATGAAAGGCTTTCCAGAGAGCTGGAAAGCTTGTTTGACTGTTAGGTGAATTTTTTCAATGGACCTCAGTAGGAGCAAAATTCGACCTTTCAGATTACCAAAACTTTGTGATTGGAAAAGCTAAGAGAAATAATGTTCTTAGGATAAAAGGAACAGGGAGACTCCATGATATTTTGTGCTGGAATTTCTATTACAGAAAAATGTCAGAGGGCATGAAGTATTTGAAGAAGGAAAAGAAAGAAATATAATGTCAGGTAATACTGGATCCAAAAGCCAAATAGAAAGTGTGCATGATGTAAGGACACGTTTAAATCCTAAATTATTCTAGAGTTTTAATGAATAGCCCTGTTAACGTTCTTTATAGGCTAAGTAAATCTTCTTAGAATTCTTCTAAGAAATCTCAGCTACTTTTAAAAAATTACTTTCTTTTGACAGCTATTTTAACTTATGGTTCTGCAAAAAGGAGTCATTTTGAATATGTGCAATGTAATATTGGGATATACGTTATAAAAAAAGAGATGAGAGAACCCAGAAATATAATCTTCTTGTTGTAATCCTGTATTAATCCATTCTGTACTGCTAAAGTTTTTCATTTGAATGTGAAGCTCACAAAGATTCTGACAGAAGCAAAAAAAAAAGAGATAGAAAATGAAAAGTCTTCTGTATATAAATCCCCAGAGCTACACCTATACAGAATTTTTGCAATCTGCAAAGAAAGGAATAGCCCCGGGAGCTAATCTCTTATTGCATGGATTTCTCTCTTTTTGTCCTGACCTTGACTCTTCCACAGCCCCAGCAAGTGTGTTTCTGCCTCGTGATGAACTCGCTGCTGCTACTCCTGTCTCAGAGCACGCCTTTGCAGCATCAAACTTGCTGTTTAACTAATCCCACACTGAGATCACTCAAACACTTAAAAGGAGTTTAGTTTCACTATCAGATAGACCTGCAGAGATAGCAAATCAATTGATTTCATGGCACGTGATGAAAATGCTAATTTTTAATTGTCAATGCAGTTAGTAAACTTCAAACTGGGGTCTGATCTAAGCAGAAAGTGGATCACACAGCATTTACTTGGAGCTTCAGCCCACTTTAAAACTTAAGAATACCAAGAATATGCTTGCCTCTAGCATTTCTGTAAACACCGGCTTGAAGAAGGTTAGCTAGGGAGAAAAATCTGGTTTTTCTTCTGAAGTTTGAATCAACAATTTCAGTATTAGAAATGGATCAGGTTTAAATCTCATAAAGTGATAAGTCTGAAAAATTATTCCTAAGGGTAGGTAATATTCTAATTCTTATTTTCACAATCTTTCTTTCCAGCTGTCAGGGAGTGCAATGCTAAATACTATTATTGCTATTGTTTATATTCTTTTTATTAAAAAAATCTATTTATTTGACCAGAGTGCAAAACACATCTAAAAACTGAAGTATATGAGAGGACACCTTGGCCAAAGCAGGCATCACAGGAGTCCTAAATTTGAAGCATATTTATTCTTACATGTCTTACACTGCTCATTCACATTTCTGGTCTTCCACAGTTTTAGATTTCAGCAAAGGTATTTCTTGAATATATTTTTTTTCTATCAGATGGGGAAATAATTATTTCCTCTCTGGGAAACCAGGCCTATTTCAGTTCTTGGGACGCTCCTCCTTCTTGTCAGGGCAGCCTGCTGCTTTGAGTTTTGCTACAGGACTGTATTCACAATCCTCATTTTTTCTGTGTGGTTCTGACAACAGCTTCTCTTCATCCGCTCTTTTATTGCTATTCTATATTTGTTCAAGGGACAGAGGACTGCTGAGGCATTCTGCTTGTACCAGCCAGTATCTTCTTGTCATACTTCTGGCCTCACAAATGACTTTTCTTCCAATGTGCTGGGTAATTTTGATCACCTCACAAACTGTCTTCATTTTATTAGACCATGATCCACTTACCAGTGACATTTACCACAATACCACACCAAAAAAGTGACATCGCATGCTGTCAAAAACATTAATTAAAAAGGAAATTTTACATCCAAAACCATTTATTAAATGTGCATATTTACATATTTTGTGCCTTTGCTGTTCCCAACGAGATTGTATTTAAATGATCTCTGTATTTGTTGATAATATTTTCATATTAACAATGGCTCCTCTTAATTTCTTAGCATCAGGTTTTAATGTTTGCTCAGGAGCACTGCTTCATATTTTTCCCTGGGTTTCACAAGTGATGATTGTGGAATTTTTCAGCTACTACTTTCCTCCTACTTTCAGCCTTTTTTTCAATTTTCTGAGATTGGGAACTATGCATTCAGGGTTTTGATATTTTTAGGACAAATTTTCTTGACATTCGTTTTTAGAGTTTAGCAAACAATGCAGAGTTTCTAAAATTATCCTTATGCTGCTTGCTGTTCATGGCCTGATCCTTTTCTTAGGTTTTTTGAGTACCTTTCTGTGTTTGATATTTGCACTTTATGCTCCTTTCACTAGATGTTTTGTGTTCTATGACTTTTTTGGTTACTGGGATTTAGCTGACCCTACAAATTTAGAACTTTAATGAATAATTTAATCCTACTGTGAACTTTATATATATTAATAAGAGTAAGTATGCACATTATTTTCCAGAATCGAGTCATTGCTGGTGAATAGAATAGAGATGAGGAGCATAGCTTGAATCATAAAAATCTTTCTAATCCTTGCTGCAACTTACTTGTGTAGAACCCACTGTATTTTTCTTTGCTTGTTAACTTGAAAGTGCTGAATAAGAAAACAAAGTTTGGTCTTACAACTACAACACTTTTTATGAACAGTAAAAGTGGGAACATTTTCTCATTTATCTAATTTTAGAAGGTCAGAAATTTCCACCTGTGTTTATGGAGCATGTGTGATTCTTTGTTTAGTACTATTACTTCATTTTGATAACTGTATTTACAACTTTATTATTTCCAAGACTGCATGAAATATGGTAGAAGTTAATTTTTAAAAAATATATATAAATAAATCCTATTATATACTTCTCTATCTACCTTGTTGTTGAAGACAACTAGCTTATATATATAATTTTTACATAGCTCACTTTGGGTTTAAAATTATTATTCTTCATAATTGTTAACAGAAAAATACAGTATCATGAGGAAAAAAAACCTGTAGTATGTATTTAAAAAAGCACTTGATTTCATTCAGTTTTGGTTTATCTTCATCCCAGCAATGACTTTATTAAACAGTGACTTCTCATAAAGGGGAAGATTTGAACAGATGGGCTTAATAAAGGCTCTGCAGTGTATCTGCCACAAATGGTTGAGCACTGCTACTAAAGCAGGACTAAGATACGACTGAAAATAAAGAACTTTCAGATGGTTTGAGCTCTTAGTGAAAGAGTTTTAGATTAATAAACAAAGATTGTGATGGAAATGAACAAAATTCTAAGACATAATAGAATCTTGCTATGAAAGGAAAACCCACTTTCTTCTAAAGTAATAAAATATAAGTGTACTGCAATGTGAAAGCAGCAAATCCTGTATTGTTCTGGGGTTATTTTTGTGGGGTTTTTAAAATGTATTGCCACTCCTAGTTGAGATATGTTTTCCCCTCTTTTGTATAAAACAATTTCAAAAATCACAGATGGTTTACAGTGTCACCAAAAATAATACTGTTGAAGCTTTAAATTTTCATAGGTATCCCTCTTATGAACCTCTGTGTAAGGTCAGAAGAAGTTACTGTTATCATTCTTTCTCTAATATAGATATTTTTCTTCCCAATAATGCATGGGAAAAAAAAGAAAGAACACCATGTTTTACAACACCATGTTTAGAACGACAAATCACTTCAAATATGTAGTTACTGAATAAAAGGTATTCACAATGAATACTTGTTTTTTTCCAATTTCCACAACATGCTGATAGACCTAAATTGATTAAATCTAAATTGTGCTGTTGCCTAAAGCCTAGTGAAAGACAAAATTCAGGACATCTGCACATTTAAACATATTTAGTCAGGGAAGTAGACAAGAAACATCATGTAGTTTTAGTCCCTATATTTTGATGAAGAGTTCACTGCCCAGGAGAATTGTGAAACCGTACTTCAGCATATCTCTGACTTGGCTTTCGTTCCAGGCAAAACTGGGTAGCATAGTGAGTTTCTTTGCATTGAATTTTGAGATGTAACTTGAAGTGCTCTCTTCCACAAAAACACCCATTTCCTCTCTATGCAAAAATCTCCATTATGGTCACACCTTCAAAATTTGTAACAAGGCTTTGCTTTATATAGAGAAAAAGGTTACCACTGCAATTTGGAATTCTTTGTGAATAACTTTGGAGCAGATCTTGCTTTTAGCAATTCCAGTACTTTTGTTTAGAACACTCCTATTAAAGCTTCTGGTATGAACAGTTTAACTTTTTAATGTTTAAAATATATCCAGTATGAGTTTTGTTATTTCCTCAAGTACAGATATTTCTTTAAATATTGAGTTTAAATATTCTGGAGATATGATAAATAACTGACTAGTCTCAGTTACTAAGATTAGTTTACATGGAGATGAATGTTTATTGAAGCATTTTCACTGTTTTTTTTTTTTGTTTTACACAAATTTAAAACTAACAGTTTTACAGCAACAGACAAATGCCGCGGCCTTATTCAAAACAGGCAAATATACAGATACTCATCTTTGCAACTTGTATTTACAAGGAGTGCACTGCACAAAACTTGTCAACTTTTCTACAGCAAAGTTCCACTTTTCTAAAAGTCTATTTGGTTTTATTTTTTAATTAGGGTACCTGCTGCCTACAAAACCTGAAAGAACTGGAAATGAGTATTCTTGCTCTATGATCATATAATCCATGCAGTTCTGTGATTCTTGAAGTGTATTTGAGATTATGATCCCCTTTTTTCCCCTTAGGAATTTAGCTGATTTTTGGAGGCCATCTCACTGAAAAGGCTAGTTGTGAAGCAGCACTCAGAAGAAACCCTAGCAGCAGCTCCCTCCACCTGTGTTTGTGACCAAGATGGGAGGGTCCTGTACTTGATGCCCATCTGAGCTAGTCTGTGGACACAATGATGCTCCATCTGTACCACATCTTGTTCCTGCCTTGTCCCAATCTTCATCCCAACCTGACAACTTGGCTTTCTGGTTTGACCTTGGGCCTTTCTTCTGGCTGTGAACTCAATGCATGTTTTCTGGACTCCTGGCCAAACCCGGTTAGCATCTTTGGGCCTGGTCTGGAGTGTCACTTACTGACTTGGTTTCCTGGTTCCATTTCAGGGAGGCTGCTATCCATGCCTGCCTTGTGGTGCTCAACTCCTTTCTTACTTTCTACAGGGCAACCTGCCTTTGCTGCTTGCTGACAGGGCTAAAGGAAAAGAATCACAGTACTCTCTAAACCCCATTATATGTATTATTTTGCCTAAGTTTCTGGCCTCTGCTACTGTCACCCAATCACTGAATCTGTCAGCTTGTAAGTGACCTTGAAGCTGCATGAGCAAATTCTTATGGGTATTTATGTTCTCCCTATTCCACACTTCCCACATTTAAATCACTGCATTCATCATGAAAGTGCATGTCACTTCACACTAATGGTAATTTGATTAGCAGCAAATTGAAATTATCTGGATGAATTGTCAGTGGCAATGATTTAGGTATAAATCAGTGTTAACACTAGGGTGAAAGATAAGGGGGATGGAACATGGAGGCTGCAGTATGCTCTTGAAGAGCGATCAGAATAAAGGGTATGACCATTAGTCTCAGCTTCCCAGCACCTTTATTGGCATGAGGCAAAGATGCAGTTTAACTGGTTTGAAGACTGCTATAATTTTGGGATGCTGCATACTTAATTTAGAAATGGTCATTAAGAATTAAGCAGCTAGACCAGTTGCAGTGATTCTCCTAGGAGGAGGCTTTATTATCTGAATTACTGTTGCAGGAAAATATGCAATTAAAAATGCAAATGTTCTCATGCTTTTGATTCATTTGAGTATTTCTAGTGAAGACACAATGCTGCTTTTAAAGAAGTAAACAAGAAAAAAGAAAATATGTGTATAAATAAAACATAGAGGAAGAAATAGCTTCATTCCTTCCAAATTCAAATAGTCTATTCCATCAGACATTTAAAATAAGCAACTTTGAAACAGGAGATATTTTAAGAAAAAGGACATATGTCTACATTCTTACAATATTAGGTTTTAAATGTTTTTTTCTTTACCATGACTATCTATGTGACATGTCTTCATAGAAGTTCTCTAAAGCATTTATTGAATTCAAGGACAGAGAAATAATTTGTATTCAGTCTACAAAGTAGAGCGATTATATGTATTTATTTGCATAACACAGAAGCATAAAAACAAAGACCATATTTTGTCATAAACAAAATAAGATTGTACAGCTATTAGTAACGGATGAATACAGGACCAAAGCATGTACAGGTGCTTTATGGAGAAGGAATTATTATATGCTTGAGTGTAGCTGAATGGAATAATAAAAGGGACTTTCTGCTAGGATTATACCAACAAATGGGTCTCTTTAGCTGTCAGCTTACAAGTAGAGAAAAAAAATAGAAAGAAAAAAAATCTAAAGAGGTTTATCCAGTGTAATTTCAAACACAGGCGAATAGGGGTCAGGATTGCTCGTTTTGAGAAGTAGCAGGTTGGGGGAAAAGCAGGGTACCTCATGCGGGCCTTGTGAAAACTGTCCACAAGTCCACACCCAAGTCCTACCAGCTTGTGCTGCCAAAAACAGTTGGGTGAGCAGGGCAGAGAGCAGGGCAGCAAAAAAATTCTAGGAGGAAAGCAAGGATTTAGAAAGTCTTTCTGTGACATTGATCGACAGAGAGGAGATGATGTCTGATAACCCAGGATTTCAAGCATGAATTGCAGCTAAGTAACAGAGAATCCCTGGTTTTGCTGGCACTGCAGAACAGAGCTGTGGCTTAAGGTACGCAGAAAGATAGCAGTACTGAAATCAAAACTGAAAGATCTGTGTATTTGCTAACATTTCCAGTTACCACAGGATGAAGCAGAAATGTGTCTAAAAGAGGAATGAAATTTACTTAAATAAAAATGATAAGCAAGGGATGGTAAGTGCCTATTTAAATCAAGGAAGAAATTGAATACAGCAGCAAGACCTGTAGTAACCAGATCTGAATTTGCCTGTGAACCTTCAGAAATATGAAGCAGTCTCCTTCTCTTGGCTTAATGATTTCTGTGCCCTGTCTGTTCAAACACCATGTTTCTGATTAAATCTGCTGCAAGATCCATGTTCCATGGTAAGTTCATGTGCCACAGTATATGGGATGCAAGTTAAATCATTCACAATCTTATTAAACAAAATCTTCCATTCCAAATGTTGAGAGGAGCACATTTCTGTTTTAAGGGTAGCATAGAAAATATCTGAGTATATTCTCTTTTGAAATCTAAAGACCAGTTAATACAGTCTGAAGACAGGTGTTAACATATCAATATGTCAACTATGTGATGAGGATAAACAGAATCAAATAGGTCAGAAGAGGTCCTGCAGTTCAGAGAAGTTGTTGAAAAAGAAGTCTGAAGGAGCTTATTGTCTTATCCACATTCTTCCTAAGCATTTGACTTTATTAGGACAAGGGAGAAAGCATGGATTTCCGTTCATTTTTCAAGGTCTTATATGTGTTTATCTTAAAGTGAGCTTTGTGGAATTAAGGTAGTGACTTAGTGTTGTTGAGCTGATCACAAACTATTTAACTATAAGTCTGTAAAAGGACCAGACATAACTAAGTTTAAAGTAACTAAATAGACATGTAATACGTACAAATTAATTTAGTGCTTACTGAATACATCAGTCTGTGAAGCTGCTGAGGTTTTGAGAAAATGGTGAAGATAAGGATTGGACAAGTGGTTTCACAAAAGAATGTTATATTATTTTTAAAAAATTCCTTGCAAAACAAAAGGCTTTAATTACTCATAGGACTGTTCAAATGAAGCGTATGTTTTTAAGGTAATGGGCCAGTGATCTCAAGTATTAAAGACTGCTCTTCCTTCTTTCTTTGAGTCCTCAGATCTGTGTGAATGTGTTCTTTGCACATGACTGTAGACAGAAAGAAAAAAGCAACATACATATAAGAATACATGTAGGTTTTTTTCTTGGTGAAGAGGTATTAGTAATTGCTCCTGCTAACCCTGTTTTTGTGCTGAAATCTTTGTAAAGTCCAAAAATTGATCTCATCAAAACGAAGAAACTGAGAAAGAAAACTCACTTCTAAAGCTTTCATTTTGTCATGAGCAGTCATTTGCCTTTGGAAATCACTCAAGATATAAAGTTTAGATGCCAGTTAAGGAAGAATTAATTATAATTTTAAATGAAGGGGGCAAGTAGAATAGATTTTCGTATAAATGTCAATGACTTCATAAGCATATATATGTTACAATATATAATGCTTCTAGATAGATTACACCTGAAGAAGTCACACAGCTAATACAGACAGTGACAACAGCTGGGCTAAAGGCAAGGTCATTTGTTTTTGTGAGAAACTCAGTAACATTACTTTCCATACCTTTTTTTTTTTTTTTTTTTTTCCTTTTTTTTGTGGGAAAACTTATGAGGTCTTTATTGGACATGTGGAAGTGATGATACATGTAGATTTAAAAGAGTTGATTTAGATTTAATTTTGTCAAACACTCCCAAGAACACTTCCATCATTACAAATTATATCTGAAGCAAATGCTTACAAAGGTATCTGATAATATGATATCAGATTTCATTTCAACTTCTTTTCCTCAGTTCTGCTCATTTTGGACAATAGAGTGAAGTTCTCAGGCTTTCTGATTATCAGGTGAGCTAGCTACTCTGTTCTTGACGATTTTTTTGTGGTGTTGGGGTTTGACAGCCTTACCTATGAGTTCATTTTGTTTTGAGACCTTGAAGCAACCACAGATTAACATAATTTTAACAGGATATTAAGCCTCAATATATGTGGTTAAATCAAAATCTGGTCTTGATTTCAAGTATACTATATTGAAGCATCCGATTCTAGCCCGGATGAGATAACCGGTGCTTCGTCTCGGGTCACCCACCCTACGGCATCTTTGTGAGAGAGACACTCTGATTCGGTCATCCAGAAACAGAACTTTTTAATAATGGGAAAATAACAAACCATAAGCGGTGCACCGTACAAGGGAACGGATCAAAAAAGAGCTGGAATGTCCAGGGTAACAGCATTCTTAAGCACGAACATGGGGGAAGGGTTTCGGGTGGAGAAAGTGGGGATAGCCCGATGGGGGAAGGCGATTAGGAATATGGAAAATATAGCAGCAAAATACAACCAATAACAACAACGAGAACTGAGAACTTTCTGGAAATGATTTCCATAAACCAAATGAGGTAATTGGGGGTGGGTACCAGCTCACCCTGACTGAGAGCTGACCCATGGTTTAGAGTTAAGATTTCCACCCCTATCTGCAGGGCAGACCATTACACTATATTCATTCGTGTATCAAATTGCAGGTAGAATTTGTTCTTCTTGTCAGAGTAAAATTTATTTTAGTATAAAATGACTTCATTGTATTATATACATTGCCTATAACCTTGCAAAAAATATTGATTTATTAACAGAAATAACATGTTATAAATGCTATAAATTTCCCAGACTGATTAGTTTTCTAATTAAATAAAGTCTGAGAATTTTTTTTTTTTATAAGGATTCAGGATTTTGCTGTGAAATAGTAAGGATTCAAGTAAATATGTTTAAAATTTATGTTTTGCTAGCCATAATTTGGCAGCTTGAAGTAATTAGACTTGTAAACATTTATACAACCATCTGAAGGAATTTAGTTCCTGAATGTCAAATATAGGGATAGCTGAACTAAAGTAATAATGGTCATTAGTAACTCAACTTTGATATTGTTGTATGAGAAGATAAATATACTGAATAACTGTGCGCGTTCAAACATGTGGTCTCTTTCTTTTCCAGCAGTCTGCAGTACTGGGGACCATCTGTATCTGTGTATGTTTCTCTGTGTGAAACTACATATGTGAATGAAAATATGTGAAAGAAAATTTGTTAAAATTTAAATTTTAGTTTCGTAGTAAGAAATAGTTCTTTTATTAATGTTAATTAATTAATTAATTAATGTTTCTTAAACATCCTTGAACTCAAAAAGACATCTTAAGGGCTTTCCAATACTAAATGCTCTGTTGGCATATGATTTTACAAAAGTTGGGGCATTTTTTGCTGAAGTTTGATTACTCTTTGGGTCTACAGGACAAAAATTTGAGGGAAAGAAGGGGAAAAATATATAATATTATAATATAATACTATAACTAATATAATATTATGTATATTATAATACAACTACCAAAGCAAAATAACTGGTCACTTTTGGTCAGGAAGAGCCCAAACAATACTAAATGACAACAAAAATAATATTGATTTTTTTCATAGCCTCAAAATGTTAACCTTAGTTGCTCTTAACATTTATGTTCCACCAATATGTACAGATTAATCCTTGTTCTGCTATGGGAAAATACAGATTCTACATATCTATGCTGAAAAGGTGCTTTGAATTATGGTTTAATGGCTACGGGTCTATGAATACAATGTATTTTTTCAATGCATGAGATGTGCTCAGTGTGAAATAGACATATCTCTATAATCAATCACCTTCCCACCCCTGACTACCTTGTGTTGTGCTGTGGACAACCCACACTCCTCTCATGGAGAAAGTAGTCTTTGGGTCTTCAGCCTCATACATACCATGTATGGAGCCTCCTGTACTTACCTGTGGAATAATATTCTGATTAACAACCTGGGCTTTGTGTTTTAAAATTTTAGATTAAATTCCTCATATATCTTACTGGGAGATGTTTATTTCTTAGCTTTCTTGAACTGTGTTCCCATGTCACAGCAAGAGACCAATATAGTGTAATCTCAGAGCTTTGGAGTGGCTCCTGGTAATTTTTTTCCTGTGAAGAAACTCACTTTTTTTCTCTATTACTAAGAATTTCTCTTTTGCAGTATTGATGTACATTTTGGCATAGAGCTGTAGGCTTCAGAGTTATCTGCCACTTATCCTTTGTCCTGATACCATGGCAAACAACAGCAGATAGTTTTAAACCTTTTGAAGAGATGGTAATTTAAGCAATAGAACTCAAAAACTAAGAAAGCTTTCCTTTTTATTTGCCTCTATCTTTATTTTTCCTTTACCTTATGACAAATTTTGTAGGGTAGACCTCAGTTATTTTTAGTTAGTCTTAAGCCTTGAAGTTTTCTTTTAGGTCAAGAAAGATAATGAAATTCTTTAAAGATGTTACTTGTGTCTGAAGCTGTATCTTCAGAAGGGACAACTGCAGATATGAACTTTTGTCTTTCACTAGAACTAGAATTATATATTGCATTTTCAGTATATCACACTAGAAATATGGAAAACTAGCACTAATGAGTTGTTTAAAGCATCACTTTTGCTGCTTTCTGAGCTCAGGCTAGTGCTCTTGTTTGGATTTTAACTGGTTAAGGCAGGCTATTGCCAAACAAAATAAAAGAGCTGGATGGCATCAAAGAGTGATGATAAAAGTGAGCTCTTACTACACACATGCAAGTTGAATTAAGGATTTTAGGAAATAATTATGGCCAGAACAATTAAATTTTCTTTTATTTTATTCAGCAAAATTCTCGTGCTGAATTTTCTTCCTCAGTTTCAAACTGCAATCCTGTATTCAGCAACAGCTCTCTATTATGGTATTGCTTCATCTTTGTGTTCAATTCCATTTAGTATCTCTAATATTTTATATAGTTTATGAAATAGACGGTGATACTTTCTTGTCACAAGGAAATTTTAGGCCTCGCCAAGGTTCTTAGATCTACTAATGTCTCTTCTTTATGACTTCTGAACTTTTATGTTATTTCCTACACACCAAAAAATCCTATAATCTTCATGAAGATTTTCTGATCCATTGTGCATTAGCTTTTTTTATTGCCCAAAATCTGAACAGAATGATGCAACACTTCTCTGCATTCTGCAGAGATTTTTGTGTCCTTGTAGGAATAAAGGACAATTCACTTCTGAACCTGAATTATAGGGTTATATCAATTAGTTAAATTGTTTATACCTTTTTCTGGCTAGATAAGGAATTCTAGCTAAAGTGATGAAGGTTTTTTGGACACTGCATGTGAAGTAATTGATTGTCTCCCCTTTCATGAAGCTCACACCTCAGGTAGGGAACTAACCTGCTTCAACAGCTCAGACTGAGTCAGACAGGGAGTTCATAGATCTGATCTAAGAGAACAGAGTTCTTTGGGGTCTTTTTGTTCATTAACTAAGATTGATTTCCAGATTAAAATAACTAGCCAGCAGCTAATGGCTCTCAGAGTCAATTTACTTTGTAGCAATAGCAGAAGCCACCTCCCCAGAGTCGATTTTAGTTCAGAAAATGTTACAGTGAATTATAAAGAATGAGATAGAACTGATTCAAACTTGTTTTGTTCTAATGAATTAATAAAGGAGATACTCTATAAAAAGTATTAATGTATATTTTGGACTAGATTTTAGTGTCTGGAATCAGGACAGTTGGTCACATATGTGCCCATCCAGGGCTACAGCTACCTTAATGTTTTAGGTATCTCTGGAAGTTTTCTAGATAAGATATATTTAAACCTCTTGCTCTAAATATTTCCATGTGCTCTGAAAAGATGAACATGTTTTCAGCTTGACAATTTGATTTTCAGTAGGATGTTAAAATGGTAGCAACATAATAAAGACTTTCTTCTTCAGTGCCTGTATTAGAATCAAGCTGAAAGGAAAGCTTTCTTCCAAAGAGTATTGATTTTCTAAAACTTAAAAGGTACTTATGTCCTTATTCCTACTTACAGTTCACAAGAAGTCTTCATTCTAAATTCCAAGTCCGTATCTATTGCACTGATGGGCTCACTAGAGTTTTGCCTCCTGGATTTTTTAAATGAGTGCTGTCATGGGTTGCAGTGCAAGATGCAACCAAAATTCTGTATACTATCACCATCGGATGAAACTGGGCGGGGGGAGGGGGAGGATGGTGTAATTGTCTGTCAATGGCCAACTGTCACAAACCTGCTGGGGCAGTTTTCTTATCTCTTCCACAACCCAGCCTCCCTCCAGGGAGAGATCTGCTGCTAATGGGCATTGAATCTCACTGATAGAATTACAGCATCCCACTGGGAAATGCTCCAGCCAGGGGGAGGAGCCAAGCATTCCTACCTGGATAAAAATCTTGGAGTTGGAACAGCAAGCAGCCTTTTTCACTGGATTCTCAGAGGAAGACCAGGCCCATCTATCACCACTGTACCTTCAGTGGAAAACTCCACCTTTCTACAGGAACATCACTTCAACAGAGCCACATCTGCCACTGGGACTACAGCCACCATTGAATGGGACTGCCACCAACAGCCTGACCCACAGGATGTCAGGTTGGATCCTGACTCTGTCAGTCAGTTTTGTTTGTTTATTTTTTTTTTTCTCTTTTGTAATGCATGTGTTTTGGTTTTATTCTTTATTTTAGTTCCCCTAATAAAGAACTGTTATTCCTATTCCCATATCATTGCCTGAGAGCCCCTCAATTTCAAAGTTATAATAATTCAGCAGAAGGGGTTTTAAATTCTCCATTCCAAGGGAGGCTCCTGCCTTCCTTAGCAGACACCTGTCATTCAAACCACAACAGCGCAGAGGTATTCCTTCATTTCAGAAGAAAAAGCTGAACAAACAGTACTTTTGAAGTTTCTAAATGAATGATCCATGCACTTCTGATCAATTTTCTTATGTAAAGACTGGCAGACACAAACCACTAAGAAAAAGAAAATTTCAATGAGATTTGTCAATTCTTAGTCCTGGCATTGCTGCATTTAGAGTCGTAAACAAGTGGAGAAGTTTGGTTTAGAAGAGCTTTCTGGAGATCTCCTGCTCCTGTGGCCTGTACAAAGTGGAGCTGTACTCCAAGTCAGGGTGGGCACCATTGGCAGGATACTGCCTGGCTGTGCTGGGATGTCCTGAGGACAGAGGCTCCACCACCTGTCCCAAGGCCCTGCATCCCAAAAGGAGGTACTTCTGGCCCTTCGGCAGATGTGCTGAAAAGGGGTCCTTTCAGAGAACTTCTGAACAAATATGACTTTAGATGCTTGAAATCTGTGCATTTTCTTTAGCATGCTAGCATTTTGAGTTAACAAGATGTCAAAAAACCCTTGTCTTTTTATAAAAGTATTCATACTGATGTTTATCATTAGCAAGCACTGACTGAAATACGTGTAGCAGGTAATATTTCAGGTCTGATTTATTATTAAAATTACCTTAACACTTACTTCCTTGAACTTTGTAAGAAAAGTATTTAAGACATAGCTTTTTGGCTATATTAAAAATTTCCAGATTACCATCATTCACCTAGGATTTGTTGGCTGTAATTTTAAGCTTATTTAAATTGATTTAAAATGAAAGCTCTTATACAAATCTAATGAACCACAATAAATTCTTTTGGGCTCTGCATGCTTATCATGTATGTCAAGAAAGTAGTTTGAGAAATAAAAAAAATGGTAAATAAATTTATCTTCCAGACATATTTTTGATTAAACTTTTTCAGGTATGTCTTATCTGGTAGTTTACTTGTGTTTGCTCATTCAGTTTTTTTTTTCCCTAGGAAATGCCTGTATGTGTTTTCCTTTATTAAAAGATATGAAGGTAGAAAAGAATAAAAATTGCTTGTTGACTGGCTTCAGTGAAAGTTCGTTTGATACAAACACACTCAACTATTTCTTCTAAATATGGAGGTGACAGAAGGAAACAAACATCTTTCTAGTTCATTTATTAAATGTTCTGTATTCAAAATAAATGCAATTTTTTAATGAAAAAAAAGTGTTTTTTTTTTCACAAAAACCCAAGCCTTTAAAGATTTAATGATTTTATTATTAAGGTCAGAAGAAAAAAACAGATCAGAAAAGAGCTTATGTAATAAATTTTAAAATGGTGTTTTTTTAAGTTATTACCTCTGTAATACCTATAGCTTCCCTCATTTATAGCACTGCTCTATTCAGTTGATGAACTACAAAACACAAAACATCACAACATGTTTTTAGTATTAGAAATTGTCTCTTACAAATAATCAAAATATAGCAGATATTTCTTAAGTCTCAGTGTCCATGAATCATGCCTTTCTGCTTTCCTCTGTTCTTTTTTCTGGACTAGAGCATTGATTAAGGAGCCAGGATTTGGTATTTAGTCTGCAAACTCAGCCTCCAATTGTGTCTGTAAAAGGTGTAAAACATTTCATTTCTTTGGTATATGTTCCTAGTTTTTACTTCAAGCTCTTTAAATCAGAACTTAATACAGTAAGGATCTTCTCTTTATTTTATGCTTTTTTAATATTTTCTGTCTTCCAGTATATTAATCATTAGAAGTACTAAGCTCACTTTCTAAAATGTTTTCAAGTTCCTGGTGTTGTAAAAGTGAAACTTTGCTTTTCTCAAAGATCAAGATATGAAAAGCCAGAAGTATATGAAAGTGAACACCTCTGACAAAGTTTTCAGTGGAAATTTAAAAAAAAAAAAATAGCTAAAATAAAAGCCAAGAACCATTAGCTGTTTAGATAAAAACATCATGTGATATACTTTAAAGAGCCAAGTGAGTGAGTAGGGTGAGTTTCAGAAAAGGTTTCATCTTATGAACTTAAACAATATTTACACATCTCATCTTACAAAGAGGAGCAAAGCTTTTGATTCAGTTTCCCGCTCCCTGGAAGGGTAGTAGAAGCAGAATTTGTATCTACTGTGGAAAACTCTTTCCAATGACTTGAAAAAATGTGTCCAGCAGACTGAATTTCTTTATACCTCACTATTATTATTACTTATTTACAGTTCAATAAATATTTCAAACACAAAAAATTGTGAGATTTATGTTTATTGGCCTCTATTTTTGAAAAAACCACAAAAATCTAGTTATTAAAAAATGAATAAAATGAATTGGACTTTGGAGATTGAAGAAAGTTCTTCCCAACAGTCATGATTCTAAACAGAATCAATTTAATTGTAAATTTCCAAAACAATCTGTGCATCCAAAATAAAGACGCAAATAAAAAGTCCTGGGAGAATTCAGAATTCAATGACTGTGAGAAGCCAACCCTTTTTTTTTTTCCTGTTATTGCAGAGTTTTGGGGTTTTTTTGTTTGTGGTGGTGTTTTTTTTTTTTTTTTTTTTTTTTTTTTTAGTATTTAAATGCAGATTTTGGAAGCTTTATATGGAATAAAAAAAAGAAAGCTAGACAGTTTCATGGGAAAACTACATATATAAGACAGAAATCTATCTTAACATTGATTATATATATGGGCAAAGCAGTGAAAGCAGACTCTGACTTCAGTCTCAAGCTTCCATCCTTGTTTAACCTTCTCTTGTTCTATTCATTTGTTATTTCCACAAAGAAAAATGTTAAAACATAACAAGTATGAAGAGTTGAGGAAACTTATTCCACAGTATAAGTAAGCAATTCTCACTGAAATTTTACAGAATTTGGTTTTTCAAAACAGGTTTGTCTTAATGTGACAAATGCTTCTGCTAACTGTATGTCAAACTGACAATGACCTTTTTATTTTCATAAAGTAATATGTAATATAACAATAGATTGTTGCAGGTGATAGGAATAGTAGCACAAACAAGATTCTGTCAATGTCACTCCTTTCTGAGGCACTTGAAAAATCTCTCTACCTGTATTTGATTCCTCTCCAAATTCACCAGCTGCTAATGTGGATTCTCAGAGCATGGAATCAGTTACTGCTTTATAAAACAGCTCAAGAGCAATTTATGTTTGTTAGTAATTTGCACACAGATTGACCATAGAAGAAAAATACCACTTGTAGGCCTTGTAAAGTTTTAATTACAGTTGTGACAGTTCCTAACAGTTAAAACAGAAGAGTGTACACATCTTATTTTCATCCTTTGAATATTGATTTCCCTTGAGTTCATATGGATTCAGTAGTAAGAGACTAATTTCTCTAGAAAGGAAATTCAGAGCCATTATCTTGCCATTGTCTTCTATAGCAGTTTGCTGTTCTTTTATGCCAGCCACTGTCTAGTGGTGTTACTGGATTTCTTCTTCACAGAAGAAAATTGAATGAGTGTAGGTATGGGTTACCATTTAAAATCTGAAATCTCATGTGACCATTGCCAGCTCAGTAGAAAATTTGATTAGGAATAAGAATTTGACCTCAAAATACAGTTCTAATGGTCAAAAGTAAGAATCCTTTTGCATATATGTATATTTAATTCACATATGCGCATAGTTTGGGAGTTTCAGAGCCAAAATGCTTTTAATATCTACTCTTTTGAGGCATCTTTATTGATGTGGAATGCCCAGCTTTCATTGCTATCCAAGCTGTGCTACAGCCAGGTAACTCAGGCACTCCTATGGTTAAAATCTCTCATTGCAGACTATGCACAAAAACTTTCATATGAAAAATGTACTTACTGAACAGTATAAACAAATAAGGAGCAGGAAAAAAATTTAAAAGGTTTGTTACTGTGTAAAGTGTGTATGGTCTAAGATTTCTGGAGAAAGAGAAAGGCAAAATCATTGCATAAAATTGAGAAGAAACTGTGAAGTTTGAATGAACCATATTCTATGGACTATTTAAATATTCATTTCACTAGAGAAAGATAATTTGTCTATAACTTTAGATGTAGAAAAATATTTGACAGATGAGAAACGTAATATCTATTAAAAAAATGAACTTGAGTTTTCCTCTCAATGTACCTAAACAACCATTCTGCAAAGGCATTCTCTCCAGCTTATATAATATGTAAGTAGTCTGTCTACTGTGGTGAAACCACAGGAGATAAGTCTAAATCCACAAGGGCTTAATATGCAATAGCATGATGCTGATTCATTCATATAGTGCATCAAAAACCTGGTTGCATTTGGAGATACAAATTTAATCCTGAAAACAGTTTCTCTGTTTCTCCTAGTTTAGTTACTGTTGCATTCACCTTGTGAAAGCTCCTGGTTTAGCCCTTTCCTTGTGGTATGTTATCTTGATGTATTTCATATACAGTATTACTAACATTCACCCATATGAAACTGGAAAATATTTTGCAGTTTTCATTGATTCTGCTTTATGGAACATATACTACATCAGAAAATAAGTCAGAATTAGTAAAAAAAATATAAAATATATATATATATTCACAATTTCAGCTGAAACTACTTGGTCAGCTTTGGCACAAATTTTGGAGGACTTTTCCATGACCTTTATGTTCAGGTCTGTGAACTTCTTTCTGCATCTGTCAGTCAAGAATGTCACTTGACAGCTGGAGTTAACCTTGGCAACAAAATGCTCAGCCTGGAAAAAGGTTTAAACCTGCTCGAGCATACTCTTTTTGCTTTCCTTACTGCCTCTCCATCTGTCATTTCAGTTAAGCTCCAAGGAACTGTAATTGTGACCCAGGGTGGCATCAAATGACACTCATTTGAGCTCTTGCTCCTGCAAGGCTTAACTTAATACAGCTGGGGACCATCACTCTGGCCATAGGGTAGTGGTCACGATTAGGTTCAGGATTATGTCTGCGCCAGACAGACAGACACAGGAAAGGAAAAGCAGCACATGACACCTGCTAAGCTCTTCCTCATTCTTCTGATTTAAGATACAGAGTTTCTTGCAGCCTCAAGGCAGGAGGAGATGAGCTGAGGGCTCATTCTGCTCTATTTAATGCCAGGTTTTCAGTGCATGGGAGGAGGGATACTTTGGATCAAGCTCTACAGGGATGACTCAGTGTATAACACTAAAGATAGTCTGCCTGCCAGACAGCACTTCCATCCAAGGGTGTGCATTTATAGACTCACTTGAGAGAACCACTCACTTGAGTGGTTACATGCAAAAAGGTTTGGATGTAGGGTGACGAAGTTGTTGGTTTCCTAGAGAGTAAGCAAAAGCATTCAATGATTCAACTGGAGCAAAATTTAGGAGTTCAGCCTTGCAAATGTATCTGAATATACAGACACCTGAAACCTAAAAAAGGCACAATTATACATGGGGATATAGTGTCTTGTGATGTTACAATGAATTGCCTCCCAACAGAGGGAGATGTGGACTTTCTAAATAGGTAGTCAGAGGATTTCTTCATTTGCTGAGCAATTAATTTGAATTGTATGTTCATAATTTACAGACAGAAGTGTATGGTAGAGGAATTATATTATCCAGTATTAACAGTGTTTTTAGTGAGACTTCTTATTAACCTGGAGTTTTTAGATACCACAGAGTAAGTATTTATAGCTGTAAAAAGTCATGTCCTTCAAATGTAACTAATGTTTGTTCATTTTGTTTTAAAGTGCTGGATTTATTGTTAGCAATAAAGTTAATTTTATTACCTCTACCAATAAAGGTCATTGATTATAACAATTTTTCCTTTTTCCTTCCTCAGCCATCAACACTGGGCCATTTATTAGAAAGAAGAAACAGTATTAGGATAAAAATTTTTGTCACCAGTTTTGCACAAACAACACCTAACTTCATGTCCATCAGCTTACTGATGGCAGAAGCATAGTGCCACTGTTTTAGTGGTACTGCCACAAAGAAGCAGGCTCCTGTCTCTCTTTCTAATCCATATTAGCTACACCATGTGCTTACTTCATTAAGAAATTCAACACTGGTCATGCAGACAAAAGTTCTGTTCTTTATAATTCCCTTGGCTTTTCCCAGGCCACCCTCCCTCCTGTTCCACCTTGTGGCAAGGATTCTGGACATAAACTTCTATGTGAGCACAGCTAAATTATTAAGAGAAGTCATAGTTGTGGGGTCTCCTAGAAGGGTCTTACTAATTACCAAACTATGATCAGATGTCTTTTAATCAATAGATGAATGAAAGCCAAATGGCACTCAAATGGTGATTATGTAATAACTGATTTGTAGTCAACCAATGTTTTAGCAACAATATGACCATTATTTAAATTGTAATTTAGGCAGTAACTAGATGATGACAGACAATGATTTGGACTGCAATCAAACTGCTTCTTCAACTTCTAACAGTTAAGTTTATCTTTGACTGTAAAAAAATGTCAGTAGCATACAACCTACATTTAGGCCGAATGAAAGCTGTCACTGACTTCATTATAGATACCAGATGTCAGGTAAGGGGTCACTCAGTCTTGAGAGACAGCCTTGAGAAGAGTTCCTCATTCCTCATTCACCAGCATTCAGCCTGCTGCCACACGGGATAGCTTCATGGGCTCAGAAAGGCTGCAGGTTTTGTAGCACAAAAGTGATTGACTGATAGTCAACCTCCCCACTTTGGCGGGTGTGCAGAGGTTCAGCTGTAGCAGTTTTAGCTCTGTGTGGTCCCAGCTTGAGTTCATATTGTTGGCTGCTGATAAGACACAAATTCCTCGGTTCCTGAGAGGAGGCAGGCTGGTGCAGATGTCACAGTCTGCACAGCAGGGCTGATTTCAGTCAGGGCCACTTGCGCATGAGGGCTGAACCACAGCACCAGGCACTTGCTCAGTCTTGGTGGATCTGTCACACTGGTTATTCAATTAGAAACCCTGTAAAAGGGTGCAATCAAGGTAAGCTATGCAGGCTTAGGGTTACTTCTGGTATATAGTTTGTAAGCCCAGTAACAGGAGAAATTTGTGCTTCCGAAATAACTAATTTTGTTTTTTGTCACTGTCAACTGATATGCAAAGCGTTTTGGCACATCATCACTATAACAGTATAATATTTACTCTATAGTTCATCATAGCTGTGGTAAATATACAGTGATGAAGTTGGCCTCAGTGAATGTGAACATGACATTACTGACATAAAGATGCATTATTGACTTGAATAGAGCTGTGCTATCTTACTACATTTGTACTGTTTCACTTCATCTGTAATATATGTTTGGGCTAATGTTATACTAATGTAATTTCATTTAGAAACACAATAATCTAGTGATTTTCGCCTTTAAAATGATCACCACAGAACATTTCTCCAATTAAACATTATTTAGATGGTAATGTGCTTTACAGTACTGGAAGTAAAATTTAAATTTGAATTAATAAATAATTTTGATGCTAAGTTTCTTTATATTCAAGGTTCTTTTTGTATACAAAAAAGAGAAAAAAGTAGATGAAAAGCAATGCTCCAATACCCATTAACTTTATAGAGTGGTGTTTTAATATTGAGATTATGTATATAAAACATATCCTATTATATAAGGTACACCCCTATTAGAGTGGTGTATTCTTATCTATGAATAAATACTATACAAAAGCTTGATATAGTGAAATATTTGGTTATTTTGAAAAGTTTCTTCATAAGCTATTACCTGTACATATTCCCTAAGTTACCACCATTAACTACATACTTAGAAAACCTTGACATATCACACATATAAAGAGTACAGGATTTGTTTTGAAGCTCTCAAAGTTTTTCAAAAGTAGTAGAGTGTTGCTTCTTTCAATTAAAAGTATATTGCTTATATTCGCCAGATCCTACTTTTTTTTAAAAGAAAGAGACAGAATATTTTGATCTCCCCAGGAACAGAAACCCAAATAAACTTGCTGTCAAATAACATTATATGGGACAGCTCATCTGAAGTTTCTGTTGGAGTGTATTCTTTCATCCTTTGAGAACTTACTTCAAAATAAATGCTCTGTGAGCTCAATTTCCTTGTTTCCATCTAGTTTTCACTTCTAGTTCTGGTCAGAAACTGGAATTATATATCTTGGAATTTGCAAGTTATTGGAACAGTTCTATGATATGAACAGGCTGATCAAAAAGGTGACCAAATATGTTCTTTTAAAGTTTTGTCTTGTTTTTAGATGTATTTTTAACAAGCAATTTTGCAAGAGAAAACAAAGTAAAAAGAAATTGCAAAACACTGCAGGTTTTCATCCTAGCAATTTCTTCACTGTAGGCAATAATAATGCCAAAAACAAAGAAGTGACATAATTTTTTAAATAGGGAATCCACAAGAGATGGTTATCCTTTGGCTTTTTTCTTTTGTAACATTAATATGCTCCATATATATATTTTTAAACAAACTGCAAACAACCAACATTTCTTGAAATCATAACCCCAGGAGGATTTGAAGCAGTAATACAGTAAATTTTGTCTTCTATGATTGCTTTTATGCTAAGAAAAAGATTTCCTCCAAGCAAATAGTGAATGGCTTTCCAATGAAAATTATCTTTAGTCCCCCTTTTAAGGTAAAAAGCTGTCCAGAAAATATGGGCCTACTGAAAGAAAATTATTCAGATGTCTTTTCTGATACTAAGGTGGTAATTATTTTGTAGGCATTGCCTCATTTGTGAAGTAATCTAATTTATTTCTGGTTTAGCCAATAATGTTCTCTTTATTAGTATGCTGAATATTTGCTGAAGACAACAAAATCTCCCCATGCATACTTCTATCCTTGCCTATAAAATCTATTATATCAAAATGGAAAAACGCAAAGACTTCAAATTGGTGCCAGATATTCTGTCTATAGTAAATCTACTTGTATTTTTTGTTTCTAATCTTAACAATGTATTTAAAGATACTCCAAGTTTTTAGGTGAAACCTGGTATGTTTTGAGGCTTTTAGTTGCCTGCATCTACTTTACATTTATGATGATTTTTTTCTTTTTTCCTGTGTCTGCTACTAGAATATAATTCCCTATTGAACAGATTTGCTTAAAATGTTTGCTGGAGATGTTTTACATTTAATGTGCCAGTTTTACCAGGGCTCTGGAGACTGTAGTTTTTAAAACTTATTTTCATTATCTTCCCTTAATTTTCCCTGGATAAGCACTTTCAGTTTTTATTCCAGTTTGGATATGAAAATTCACATACACAGGTATCTATAGATTCTCTCCCTTTGCTTTAGTGTTAAATACTGTTGTTCAGAGAAAAAAATATTGATTTTAGGGTCATATGTAAAGATCTTTCATCTTTAACATATTAATCTCACAGAACATTTTAAGTCTAGGTCTTATATTTGTTTATATAACCAAAAGGCTTTGCAGGAAAAAAAAAAAAAAAAAGACATAGAGAAAAAATTGTTCTTAGAAATTCAACCTCCATTTTGATAGCTATCCTTCTCATCTGAATACACATTTTATTAATTTATAAGATACATCTTTCTCCATTTCATATAAGCTCTATGGTTTTTCTGAGGTTGTGATTCATACACCTCACATATTCTTCAAATCTTTTCCCTCCCTTATTGCTTGCTATCTGAATTTTATTCAGGTTTCCTGATTTTAAGGTAAAAATGTTAGAAACCTATTTCATATATATATATATGTGTGTGTGTGTGTGTGTGTGTGTGTGTGTGTGTGTGTGTGTAATACATCTAGTTTGTCTCAGTGATAAATATTTGCTCTATGGAAAGTTTCAGCCTTATGCAGATTCAGTTTTGATGCCTTTTAATATCAGGTTTTTGAGATTATGTGTCAGGGTGTTAAAGGATGGTTCACTTTCCATGTATTTGGGATAATAAAAGGCTTCTGGTACAATGTGTGGACCTCTGTGTTAGAAATCACACAAGTAACTGAGATTTCAGTTTATTCTGCCATCTTTTTCCTCCTCATGTCTTGCCTTCTCAGACCTTTTCCACCTCCATGGAATATGAGCAGCTTGAACAGATCCAGAGGCTAACTGTAGTAGAAACCAGTCAAGGCACTCTTCTTTGTTATCTCTTTTCTTAATATCTTCTAAAATCTAAAATAGTTTTCCTCTACCAACTAGATATGATAACTGCATTGTATTTCTTTTTTTCTTTTTTTTTTCTTTAATTAAATCACAAAGATTAAAATATTCCATAGTTACAAATGTAGAAAAAACAATTCAAACTATTTAGAGAAGAGAAGTAATTTAATAAATGCTAGAAGTCACTAGAGCCATTCTGGATAGGAAGTGTAGACAAATGAATTAAAAAAGGAGTAATAACAGAATGAGATGATAATAACAATAATAATAACAATAACAATAACAATAAAAATAACAATAATAATAATAATATGAAATATGCCATCCTTAGGAAGCCTATGACATAATTTGGAGAGTGAAATTCAAAGAAAATTGTTGTGTAAAACACAATAAGCATAACATTAGTGCTGATTTAAAATATATCTCAAAAGCATCTCTCTCAAAATCTTGAAGAGAAACCTTTATTTTATTGTTTTTTTCCTTGTATAACATTCAAAAAGAACTTTAATAAGGACTGTTGCATTGTCTGAGTTAAATGTAACACCTAAATGGGCATTTAACATGAGTATAGTACAGTTTGTATTTTTTGCTCTTAAGCACAGTAATAATGCATGTGACAACTCTTATTTGCAGATATAGATGAAAAAGCTAAGCAAATAATTTTTAAATTTTTTTTAGCAATCATAGCTTGGCAACTTTTCTGTCAAAATTCTAGTTATGCATATACAAGTCACATACACTACTCAGCTGAATTCTGCAAAACAAACAAATAAACCAACCTCAGAAACCCTCACAATTCCTTAATGATGTGTACCAAGCAACAGAGACATCATTACCAGGCGTTGCAGAAATGGATCCTGGACAGTACTGCAGCGTCCTATTCAAATGGATTGCAACAAAATTAGGAAAAGAAGTTATTTAATTACAAAGCAGTGCAACTTCTTGTCTGGTAACATTTTTGCACCAGTGACAAGGGCTGAGATTTTCTGCTGGCACTCTATGTGAAGAGAACTTAAATAATTCCACTTTATTTTTACACTTAACTTCCAGAGTGATTTCTTACAGTTTTCCATACATGATTCACAGGATATTTTTTTTTAAATCTAACGCCAACATCATAAAATACACAGTAACCGAGGATCTTCTAAATGAGTTATCACAATTGATTACTTTCAAAAATTATATGAATACAAACAAACAAAAAAGTGTGCATTCCCAATGAACTGTGCAGGCTTCTGTTTATTTTTCTGAAGTCACAAACTTCTAAAAAGACTTGTAAGACTAGAAAGAATATTGCCATGATTTAATAATTGTTCTGAACTACCTGTGGGAGTTTTGATGTTGTTGTTGTTGTTTTGTTTGTTTGTGGGTTTTTTCCTTTGGTTTGGGTTGTGTTGGTCTGTTTTTTCTCTTTTTAACAACCCACAATAAAAGCCTTTTTGGGAGAAAAAGGAAAACACTGCTAAATGGTGGCCTGTGTGGGAGGATCTTTAGAACCCATTTAAGTAGTTTTGACATTAGATGCTTTATTCTTTCTGGCATTTAGGCCCAGGGACTAAGAGGAACACAGTAGTTTCATGGATGTCTTTATGCATAGCAGCATAACTGATTTAATTACAAGATACGCTACACTGTAATCTTCTGGAGTGATGTAGGTATGTTTAACATATTGTAGGCATTAATGGCAAACAGCTCATAATAAAAAGAAAAACCTAATGAAAACAGAAAGGTAGAATTTCTGTTTACTGAAATTAGGTTGCCAGTTATTATCTAAAAGTACTTTTGTCTCTGCAGAAAAATTGACATTTTAGTGCCAGATTCATCTGGCCTATTTTATCTGTCTATTTTATTATGAAGTGAATCATAAAGAGTCTAAAGAGTTCAAGGCCTTATGAGAGAACCTCATCAGACAGCTCAGATGTGTGCATACATATTTTGTCAGATCAGATTGTAACAAGAACAGACAGACAAACCTGAATTGGTTGAGTTTGTGATGAAGTTATTTTTACTTGTGCAGGAATATCAGAGAAGAAGAGTGGGAGGTGGTGGACAGCAGTGACACAACCTGTAAGTGGAATTTTAGTGTTGCATTAAAGGATTTAACAAAAATAGCACTCACAAGCCAACACAGAAAGAAAATATGGAAATTTTCCCAAACTAGCATTCAGCTGACACTGAGTGACCCTTCAAAGGCAGTGACCATAGACACCCTGAGTGAAATAGGGGTCTGTTTTAGAGTGAGGCAAGTTCATTGATAACTTATATAAAGAAGAAGTTGAGTATCAGAGCCCTAGAAGCCTGAAGAAATTAAAGGCATCATCATGTATAGTAAACGTTAATGCTCTACTCAATCAGACCTGCTGAGCATGATGCTCATATCTTTATCTGTTACTTGGAGGAATAGATATTATTTATCCCAACAGACCATTTGTACTGGTGAACTCATATTGCCTTCATGGGAGATAATGGTAGATCCAGGAGGTTACAACCTTTAGGCACCTGGGTTTATTTAGATTTTGAAGGAAAACCACCTGTTGCTACTTTCTGACACTGTAGCTGCCTGTCAGAGGTCTGGCTAAAGCTATTTCTTTACTTTGATAACAGTACCTCTGTCTCTGGCTGAGGTGCATTTCTGGAGAACATGGCTGACCAAGGAAAAATTTGAAATGCAACTATGTTATTAAAGCTACTACAGCTTTTGTTGTAATTTTCCATCTTTTCCAGCTGTTATTTCTCTCTTATGCACCCAAAAAAAAAAAAACCCGTTTGCAAAATCTCTGATAGAGGTTAGAGAAAGAGCCATTCACAGGAGCCGGCAGGAAATATTTGAAAGAGAAATAATCAAATATTTAAACCTACAAGAGTGAAAATTACAGTGTATCCCACTGACCATGTGCTAAAAAGCAATTTACAGAGTATGGACTCTTTTTCACAACAGATTTCAAAATTTCTCTTAGTTCCAGATGAGAGTGAAAATAGAATGTTTTAGGTTCACTACTGTAGTGGTTTAATCTCTGCTGGTAGGTGAGCCTCATGCAGCTGATCACTCCCTTCTGCTGAGATGGGGGAAAGAATCAGAAGGTAAAAGGAAGAAAACGTGTGGGCTGAGATAAAGAGAGATAATGGAGAGCAAAAGCTCTACACACAAGCAAAGGAAAACAAGGAATTAATTAACTGCTTCCCATGGAGTGCTGTTTTTTGCTGGGGTAGAGTCAATTGTCTTCACAGTGGCTGGTGTGGGGCTGTGTTGTGGATTTGTGCTGAGCACAGGGTTGATAATAGAGAGATGTTTTTGTTATTGCTGAGCAGAGCTCACATAAAGCCAAGGCCTTTTCTGCTTCCTGTAGTGCCGTGCTGGTGAGGAAATTGGGAGTGCTTGGGAGGTCTGGGAGAAGACACAGCCAGGACAGGTGACCCAAACTGGCCAAAGGGATATTCCAGACTTTGTGACATCTTGCTCAGTGTATAAAGAGGGAGGAAGAAGAAAGAAGGAGGGAATGTTTGGAATTATGGCATTTGTCTTCCCAAGTAATGGTTACATGCTATGGGGCCCTGTTTTCCTGGAGATAGTTAATATTTTTTATTTTAAACCCCCTAATAATTCTTGGTCATAACCCATTTAATTTTAGTATTTCTACTTCTGCCAGGTAAATTAACAGTTATTCTTTCTCAGATCTACGTCCGTATGTTTTTCTCAAGTGTTCTTCCTTTTAATTAATGGCATAATACTTCTATTATATGGTGCTACCTTTTATTATTCATGAGGAAACTGATCTTTTGGTTTAAAATAGGTATTACTGTTGTTATTCTACTCAGACATTAAGGTAACCACAATGACAACTCTTAATAATGGTCCATTAAACCTGTACCTTGATTGACTGACATGAGTTTTTCCTCTGTTTTTTTGACAATAGAAACCTCACGAATATCTGAGTCCAATGAAAGGCTTATTTTAGTAGATTTCAGCATACTATATGGACATATGTGGGATAGGTGGAATCTAGTTCTGATTGGCAAAGTGGTAAAGCTTTGACTTTTCCATAGAGGAAAGTATACATTTTAATGGCTAATACCATTAAAAGGAGAATTTTAGTTCTCACTGGATACAGAGGTGGTCTGAAGAATGACGCTGCATATCTTTGGCATCTAAGAACTGTTTCATTGCCTTTTATTTTATGCAGGGAATACTTAAAATGTCTATTCAAATGACAGTGTAACACAATTTAATGAATGTCAAATGCAGTCTTTTCCAGTATAGTGACTATTATATACAGTAACTCTAAAGTGCTGCTGTCCATTTAAACGTGATTTTATTCAAGATGAAATTGAGTAATTTGCATTTAAATGCAGTATAAATAAAAAGCTTACCAACTGGATGCTGCATTCAATTGCATGGGTGTGAAATCTTTCTTGAACTTCAGTGAACTCATGCAAGTCTGTCAGTGGAAGTATCAATTCCCGTTAGTGTTCAGACTTTTCTTTAAATGCAGTTTTTTGAGATTAAATCATGAAATTTAAAAAAAAAAAAAAATCCAAACATATCAATATTTGCAAGTGACAATGGACTCTAAAATTTTATATCGGCTGGAATCTCTGGCTCTTTTTATATTTAGAGTGTGTGCATTCTGAAGTCATGTCATTGCCAACTACTTCATAAGCTCTTTTGCAAAGTTAAACATTTCCAAAATGTCAAAAGCTCTTTTTATTAGCAGTGATGAAATTTCATGTGAGCTTCATAGATGCAATCAACTGTTTTCAAAATCTTTGGTAATTGAAAGGATTTTCCACAGGATTATGCTGTAGACATTGTTAATATGACATCTGTCAAAAACACATTTAGAAATTATATAAACTTTCCCTAACATTTCAAATTTTTATATCTTAAAAAAAAAAAAAATCATCAGGCTAAACTTTAAAAATAAAAATATTTAACTCTACTGTTATGTCCAGGAGAAATGAAGTCTGAAATCAATATTCAAAGAACTATCATAGCAACCACTCAATGGAGCAAATGCACTAAAAGTACTTCCATTTCCTCTGTTCTCTATCCTATAGTTTTTACCCAGTCTTTACTGGTGCAATACCCATATTATTATCTATAATGAGAGAATCTTAAGTAAGGCTGGAGCTGCAGCATCATTACTCCTTTATTAACCCCGAATATTCAGCAACACCACTTCAATACTTACATTTTAAAAAATGTAACTCATAATGTGCTTTTGTTGTTTTTAATCTGAACTCTCTAAAAACCATTTTATTTTTTATCTTGTTTCTGAGGTTCAAAGTAAAGCTGGAAGAATAATGGTTCTCTTTCAAGTTGATTGTTGAACTGCAAAACTAGGTTAAAATTAGTTCAAATGGAAACAAATTATTTTTAGTATTATCTTTGACAAAGTGAAAAAAAAAAAGCCAAAAAAACAATGCTAATTTTTCAGTCAACTTTATAACTTTTTTCTAGTTGTCACAGTAAGTATGCAAAACCTGTTAGCAAATGAATAAAAAATGACAGGCGATAAAATGTAACTTTCAAATAAAATATTGAAAAGTTTATATAAAATTGTTTCTAAATGAGCATTTTTTCTCCTATAAAATCTCTTTTAATGTTTTCCAGTTTTTCTTCTGCCTATCACTACTCAAAAATCCCAAAGTTCTAAATGATTAAGATCTTTTCAAATAACCAATTTTTGGGAGAAAAAAATCCTATCTTGCCTAGTGCTAGAAAAGCTTTGAAACTCTTAAGTAAAATCAATCCTTCTAAACCTGTGGAAGTTTGACATTTTTATGTAGTGAGTAAGAATTTATGTGAGATTTCAATGTTCTTCCTGAAAAAATATTATCAGAGTGATTTTTTTAAGGTTTAGTATGCAAACTCTCTAGGTTTTGATATGTTGAAAGATAATAAAGAAAAAATACAGAGAGATGGAGCTACCTACAATCCATGTACAGAACACCTACAAAAACTCCTACAAAATAATCAAAGTGTCAATAAATTTAGCTGTAGGAAATATCAGCATCAGGAAGGTTGATAGGAATTTTTCTTAGGACTATTAAAAAAACCATGCAACAAGAATTAACCTTAGTATTCAAACTAAATTACAAACTTCCCACCAAAAAAAATCCCATTTCCACACAATTTTTCTCTCAGCAAAATCTTTGGTTCTTTTTCAGAGTTCGGGAATGCAAAACCCACCATTTCTGTGGGGCTAGAAAGGGAATAATAAGGATGTGCAAGACTGTGAGACACAGGTCAGCAATATTTCAAAAGAGAAGAATTAAATAAATAAATAAATTAACAAACACAAAATGAAAACAAACATAAAACCACTTACTCTGACATCCTGTTTATATTCATCACCTGACAGTTTTAAGGAACTCTGATTTTGAACAAGTATAAGATTTTTTTATCTTTTTTTTTTACTATCTGGTACTGTTCTCCACTTATCCAAAAGGCTATGAACTACCCTTGATAACTAAATATGATAAGTAGCTTAATATTTTAAATAATTGTTATAGTCTCCAAAATTGTACACATATATACATATACATATACACATACATACATACATACATACATACATATATATTCTGATTAAACTTTCTCAATTTAAAATTCTTGAAGTTTTATCTTAACTTTCTGAACTTGTTCTTTTAATTTTTCTCTTTATTTGGGAGCCCATGTGTTTCTATGTGTGCGGACATCTCCATGCTTAAACTGTCTTCTGTTTCTGAGGAAATCTAGATCTCCGCAACAATGAATTCATAAGTGATATGACTTATTATGCCAAATACCTCTCTGTAACCTTCCTCAAAGCTTAGATATCATAGACACTCTGCCATGAGTTCCTGATTTTTGCCTTTAACTCATGTACTGTCTTATATCATTAACAGTCTTGGCTGAGATGATTTTTCTTTGGGAACCAGATTCCAGTCTGTTACAAATTCTGGTCTGTGTAAATCAAATGAGTTCTCTGAACTAGTTACGGATTATTTATACATGTCCTGATGCTAGACAACCTAATCTTGAAAGTTTGATTAAAGTATATTAATTATTACATTGTATTGCATAAATTAAAATTCACCTGGAGGCACAGAGATAGAGAGTAACTCTATTACAACTTGTACTCCCAGTATATCCATCTTTTTTCATTTTTAGACCTTTGCATTTCTAATACAAAAGGCATAGTCTCAGTCCTCATTTTTAACACAATACTTTATTTATATTCAGGAATCAAAGGCACATTACAGATGTCCTGGACTTACCAAGTTGCTGTCTTGCTAGTTCAGACAATCACATGGTATAAATCCAAGAGAAGCAATACACAGAAGCATCCAGTCTCTCTGGTGCACAGTTATCTTGATCATGGGTGAAAGTAGAGTGTTAAAGTCTAGCACTTCCTCAAAGATTGGACTCTTAAAGGAAGGGTCGACAGTGAAAATTTCAAGCTTTTAAATCTGGTTGGTTTGGGGGGGGGGGTGTTGTTAGGTTTTTTTTTTTGTTTGTTTGTTTGTTTGTTGTTTTTTTGTTTGGAGTTTTTTGTTGGGTTTTTTTGGGGGGTTTTGTTTGTTTGTTTTTTTGTTGTTGTTGTTGTTGTTTTGAACTTCTTATTTGGTGGAAAAGGCCTCCTGCTCTTCTTTCATGTGTGCCATTGCCTGGTGGCTGACAGCAGTAAGAATACTCTGAAGTTCTCCTAACTTAATCATTTTTCCTACCCTGTAAAATTTTTTAGACTGGCCACATTGTCCTAGACTAAGTCATCACATTCATTTATTTTCTTCATCTTACGTAATGATTAAGTATTTGTTTTAAGTAATGTGAGGGAGATGACTCTCTATGCAGAAAAAAACTTGTAGGCTCTACTGAGGTATGATGAAGAAACTATCATTAATATGTTTTTGCAACATTTCTGTCTTCCTATCACATTTTGAAAATTGAAGTGCCTTTTGTTGAACACTAATGGAAAAAGAACAAAAGAATATCAAACATGACTAAACTATAAATTAGTGTTAAAGTTTATAAAAATATTTTGCAGAAAGCTGTTTGCATCAGTCATTTAGCTCAGAGCATTAGTCATAGCATGTCATTGAGGAGTGGTTTTCAGTAGTGTTCTAGGAAGCTGGAGTAAAACAACTTATTTTACTGCTTCTCTTGGAAAATGAAGTCAGTTTCATGAATTATTTTTTTTTTTTTTTTTTGTTTTTCTTTTTACCTTTTTTTTTTTTTTTTTTTTTTTTTTCAAGGGAGTGACAGCTCCCCAGGATTCCCCCACATATTTCCCTTTCTATTTCTACTGTAAAACACCCTAAGATGCTGGATACAATTTTTTTGGTCTTGTCTATAATAACAATATTAATTTGTTTTAACTTTTTTATTTTTTAGTCATCTTGCTCAAATTACATATGCCAAAATATTTGTTCATCTTTTCACCATCTATCACAATTGTTAGCAGAGTCTAGCTATATCATCTGAGAAGGAGAGCTGAAAAAATAATTTTCCCACTTTAACTCAGAGAGAGTAGATAAATCTGAAGTATATGAAGATGCTTTAACCCCAGTTAAAACAAAGAGGCCGGTTGAGTCCTGATCCTGGATAGAATGATTTAATCTAGAGATCCTCCCAACAGCCTATGTTTGACTTTTTGTTTCTTTCTCCCTGCACTATACAATACTGTTGTAAAATGTATCTTTTAGCAAAACAAATATTTCACAAGGACAATATCTTTTAACAGAACAAATCTTTCATAAGAGCAATGTCCTTATGTGTAGAATATTCTCATAAGAGAATCCTCTATATTTTGGCATTCCATGGATTCTTATGGTAACAAAATAACTTTCTTCCCATTTTATGAATCTGCAGCTGCAGATAATAAACCCAAGCCATCGCATGCCATGAACTTCTAAAAAATGTGGGCTGAAGTACAAGGCACACTGGATGAGAAAATGTTCTTGCATTGAAAATCTTGCATCAAAAACTATCAGAAAATTACAGAGCTGAAGTCACTTCTGTTTCTCATTTCAAAAGTTGTGGTATATTTAGTTTTCATTGGAAACAACACATGTATATGTACAAACACAACCTGGCTAGGTAATGCAACACATTTTTGGAGAAATAGATTTTTTTAAATGTGTATCAGTCAATGTAATGCTGTAAGATAAAACCTTAGAGATCTCTCGAGGCTTCTCCTGTGGATATTTCACTGTTCCAATGAAAACATTAATTTTGTTTACTTCTTCTCAAACCCACGTCTATATTTTGAAGATTACCAAGGTGACAATATGAGATGCTACATGAATTTAAACTTCTGTCTACCAAAGAAACTAAGATTGCACATGCTTATTATAGTAAAAATGGGAAGAAGATAACATTTCAGGATATTTGCCCCCTGAAAATGTAATTCTTTCTAAACTCAGCAACACATTAGTAAACCATTAGTTTTTAAGGTATGATCCTAGACAAGTGATACATTCTAAGAAAGAATATGGAATAAAAAGCATATAATAGAGTCCATTACTAAATATATTCATACCATATTATTTTTGGGAGTATTACTAAAATTATCATTTTTTGCAATTTTTTTGATTGCTGCTAAGATTAGCAACATTTTTTGTAGGTTTTTTCAGTCTTCTGTGTTTCCAGCATCACTGAATATTGGAACAGAAAGTGTTCTCATATTTAAATTCCAGCCTTTAGTGAAGAGGGGAATAAATATACTAGATAATGCAACAAGGTTTTATTGAATTTCAACTTGATTTTTCTTAAAACTGTGCAATAAGAAAGTTCAGCTAAGGTGTTTTGGTAAGAAAAAATAATAAAGAAATGCAATTAAGAAACTTAGACAATTTTTAAGGGTACGTAGGAATAAAAGTTATAACATGAATCTGATGGAAGATACATTTCCAAAATAATTGTTCTATTAGTAACACATAGCATAGCATAATTGTCACGAAAGAACATCAGTGTGGGAATGTGTAACAAAGCAATCAAAGAGAAATGTTCCCAAATGTTTACACTTGCTGTTTTGATGTGCTTCATTGACTGTCTTTTGGTGTTCTCATTGCCTGACAGAGGCAGAAATAGAAGAAAATGTTGATTTCTTAACTACTTGTTACACTTCAGGAGGGAGATAGATATTCTCACACTTTGTGTCATACACGGTCAGAACAAGATATGTTTGAAAAGAGGAAAATGAATTAAATACTCAGAATCCCCAGAGCTTCATGCAGAGTTACTGGTTTATTGCTACTTTGAAAAACAAAGGAGATCAGTGTTGTATTGTAGATATTGGGAAAACTGGGGCACTGTGTTGTCACAAAGTCATAAAATCTTGTAGGGAACTCTTTCCCTACTGAGCCATTTTCCTGTTTCCTATATTATAACGGGAAACAGTTCTCATGTTGAAGCTGGAGTATTTACTTTAGCAATTAAGTTATTTATTAAAATTATTCAGCAGAAGTTAGAAAAAAGAAATTTACTTTTAAAAAGTCAAATTACATAATATATCTAGTAAGATTCAGGTATTAACAGCAACTGATTGCTGATGGAAGTATATTGGTATATTGTCACTTACAGTGTTTCTGTGCAAGGAAAAAGGACTTGTTCCCTGAAATGGCAGATTCTCAAAGGTACTTGAGTGAGAATAAGTATATGGAACATCTCTAACAAGAATGTGAGACTTTTCCAGCAATGTTATGAGAGAAAATAAATAGAAACCTTATTTCATACCTAAATAGTTACAGAAAAATGAAGTCCTTTTTGTCAGCATTGTCATAGCTACAAAGAGTAGAGTAACCACATGAGATGTTAAATGAACACTAGATTGCCTGTATTTTGAGTGGCAACTATTCTGGCAGGACAAGACACTTCAAGGGCTCAAAGTGAAGGTCTCACTGAAATGCAGTTTAATATGATAAATTAAAATTTGCATAATAAACCCAGATTCTCATTCTTCAGATAATGTCTTTCACTCTGGGTTTCTTTTACCTTTTATGTCATATCTTGCTATGCTACAAAGACGTAGAAAAGAGTAATGTTTTGGAATTCTTTTTTTCTACTCTCTTTATTATTAACTTTCCTCCTTTTCTTCTTCAACCTCTTCCCTCTCTTAAGCCTTGCTCCAATAAATTGGGCCACCTTTATTTTTGCTCTCTGTTTTAGGTATCTAAGTCTCAAAATAAATCTGGGATAATCACTTTGTCTTCTATGTAGTGGTACTTTTCAACTGTAGATCTTTCACCCACAGACTTAAACTACCAATCATTAAAAACATCCTGCTTGTTTAAAATCCCCACTTGTTAGTTTTATATAGCAGAAATTTCTTGTTAACGAAAAGTAGATATAGGATTTTCTAAATTAAATAATTTAATAGACAGCAAGAAAAAAAGACCACCCACATTTATGTGCAACAAAGACATTGCAAGGAATGGGGTAAAATATATTCAGAAATAAAAATAATTAAGTACCATTTTCATACCTCTTATTATCATGAAAAAGGTGTTTTGATAAGTTATGGTCATTAACCTCCTGTGAAATAAACAGTTAGATTGCTCCTGTGAGGGTTAGAACTGTTATTTGTAACTAAGCTGTCAAACTAATGACATTATTTGAAACCATGACAATACATTTACATTGATATTTATAAGTTGTGCATTTCACATGATAATGGCTCATCACTGGTAAGGAGAAAAGATATTATAAATACTATGAATTGAGAAAGTGCCTGAAACAAGCTGGTTTTGTTTTCTTTCATCATACTTCTGGCCAAGATCTGATGCTGATCCTGTTCATAATAAAATATATGCTTCCTTAGGGCCAGATTTCAGCTTCTGATGTTCAGCTTCCTACAGTGCAGCCAAGATCAAAGTAGGATTATTATAGCACCAATGTTAGATAGCAGGCATTAGAAAATGCTGGAAACAACAGGCATTATACACAGGACAGACAATCCATCCCTTATATGAAGAAAAAAAAAAATGTATAAACCCCAATGTTTTGAAAAATTGAAACAGGTCAGGCAGGAAGTCTCATATGAACTTTTGCACTCAGACCATGAAATATAAACACAGATTATGAAAGAAGGAAGCTAACAAGTGACTTCTGTTCATTCTTCCTTTGTTTTCAAAGTGCTGCTGGCTGAGAAGGTAACAGAAAAGCACTGAGTGAGCTTTGTTTACCTAGGAGAACTTTCCTAGTGAGACTAATAAAATTCTGTTTAGACACTTTTATTAAAAATGTGAAATTATATAACAGTTGTTTAAACTGCATCCTACCTGATGTAAACCAAGATGAAAAGAAATATTGCTCATAAAACGGTATTTTACACCATCTCTTTCACCTAAACCTAGAGGACAGTTCAAATGCACACACACACTGGGAGACAGAACTGTCTAGGGTAATGCTCTTTCATCACAAATTTCTCTCCTAGCAACATTGCTCTTGCTGTGGATTAGGAAGGGGCACAGTCACAGTCATGCCCAGTGACTTCTCTGTGGTAAATTGTAACTCTGTGATATATTTTTGTGGTTCTTCTGAGCTTTAATGTAATTGAAGAAGAGATTATCTCAGAACTTGTTATTTTTATTATCTGAAGATTTTATGCCTAAAAGTCTTTTGCATATATTCAGGACCTAGAGGATTTTCTCCCAGTAGGTGCATCTCTTATTGGACTGTTCAAAACAGTTCAAGAATTCTTTAATTCAAATTAGTATTCTCCATAGGTACTCCTACTGTTTAAATAATTAGTAATGTTGAATTCTGAGCCTAGAAATGTGATGGTTTTGTTTACTCTATTCCTTTCCAATTTTTCAACATATAGATGATGATGGGTAAGAGAAAGATCTTTCTATTGCTCTTCACTGTTCCTCTGCAGAATTATTTCAGAAAAAAAAAAAAAGGAATATGGCTACTGGGGGCTATAACAGTCCAAATGTAGTTGCAATGACAGCTAGTGGGATGTAACAATGTGCATAAGACTGACAGAATACATTGCCCAAAATAGCTGTAGTGTGTGAATCTCCTCCATGAAAGAAAAATGGATGTTCACATGCAGTTTCTGCTGCAGAAACTGTGTATTCATTTTCATTTCAAAAACCCAATCCATGATGATTTTTTTTTTTTTTTTATTTATGGCATTGCTGTTTTGTTGGGGTTTTTTATTTTGTTTTCTTTAAAAGTGGATGTTTCTTATATAGCAAGATTGTGCCTCATTCCCTATTGGATTGGTCTGTAAAACAGTAGCAAAATTTATGTTAAGAAGCCCTTCAAAAATATTTAGTTTGGAGAAACCAGTCCTCATAGTAAGTAGCTATTTTCAACTTCATGAGAGAGGATATTTTGTAAGAATTGTATGAAGAAAATACAGAACAGTAGATAGACAAAAATTCTCCCAAACCATCAAAAAACTTTATTCTGAGCTTGGCTTCTCCTGATACAAAGAATCAAACCCAGTCATTTAAGCAAATTTACAAGAAAACTAAGGCCAGCCCATATTTTGACACAGGCTGTAAAACCACCCACTGCTCTCATTGTATCATGTCTTTGCTTCACTGAATCAGCAGCATCTCTTGTCACTTTTTCAAAAAAAGTCTTGCTGCTGCAGATTTTTCAGCAGAGCAAGGAATGAACAAGGGACAATGGAGGGAGGCATTTGAAGAGTTATAAAAAGCAATCTAAAACAAAAGGAATATCAACAAAAGGAGCTAGAAGAGAATACAAAAGGGAAGGCATAGGAGGCATAGGGTAGGCTGGTGGGAAATAAAGAAAACTGCACATGGGTGGGAAATGATTAATTTTGTCAGAGTTTATTAAAATAGATTTTGAATCTGCAAAGGAATCATGATTGTGATAGTTGATGAAAACTAATGTACCTTTATGCATGTTATTTATGAAGAAATGTAAAGAGAAATTACTTCATTTCAGACATTGAGGATCCCTAAGACTAGGGTAGCCTCTCCATCTGTGTGTATCATCTCTGTGCAAAATACTGAAAAATGCAATTGAGTTCAAGGGCAGTTATTCTCTGTCACTCTGCTATTTTACCGGGAAGTGTTACTGTCTTAATAATTGTAACATAGATGGGTAATAAGAAAAGTATTTTTATAATTCTATTTTTAAGGACAGAAATTTGTTAGTTTTTTATTCTTAATATGAGTTCAAAAGCAACCCATCTGAAAATGTCTGCAGTTTATCCAAGAACTCCTACATTAATTTGTGAAGTTTACCTTTAATTTCTCAAGTCTTCCTTGTACCAAATAACTTAAGCTTTAAAGACATTAGATCCCATTGTTCTTCAGTGTTGCTGGTATGTTTGATCTACATTCTTTTAAATTTGTTCCATATTTAGATTTCCCTGAGGAACCCCCCAGGTGCTTTGGTACCAGTAATACCAGAATCATGGCAGGACACTGGATTACAGGAGACTGAGGGCAGTAGGGTAAAAAAGGGATCGACTGAGCCATCATGTACAGGATTGTGTAGGATCTAGAAAGCAATGCTGCTGCACTACAGGTGAACTTGCAAAATCTGATAGGTGCACTTTCAGCCAGAAAGGAGCACAACACTCTTGTCTAAATGTCCTCTTTCCTCTTGCAACCCAGAACAGATTTCCTGACAGCATTGAACATATATCAGACCTTTATGTTATTCCAAAAGATAGTACACCCAGGAGCAAACGTTGAAGTCTATTACATAGAGATATTGCATCCCTAAATTATATTATTGCAAGGATTGACCTTCATGGCTAGGATATAAAAATGGTTTTAATTTTAATACAGTGTGTTTCAGGACAACTTGGGAACCTACTGAAAGGATGCTTCAGAGTAACTTACTCTGACAGTTTGTGTTCTTTTTGTGCTCTAAGTTTTCCTCCTTTATCTTTCTCTGGCTTTTATTACCACTTGTTTTATTTAAAGTAGGCATATGAGAGACAATGATGCTTTCTGAAAGAGAAAGCATACAATACCTTCAGTTAAAAATGCCACATGATCCATAGTTTGCTGTCAGTTTTTCTTTACTGTGCATATTTCATTATACCAGTTAAATTGTTTTTACCAATAGTTCTAACTCAGGCAAGAATTTAAATAGCTGCTAATTTAAGAATGTATTGAGTCCCATTTACTGCAGAATAACAAACATTTCCTTGAAACTAAGTATCTGCTAGGTGCTGTTGTGAAGCTGCATCTGAGGCTGATCTCTTTGTTAGGCTTCTTTAGAATGCTACCTGGTAATTCAAAAAATGATACGGTCTTTTATGTGCAGAAATTTGAGAAACTAAACTCTTAACAAAGACAAAATGGGAGTATTCCTGGACAATGAGTGTATTAAAAAAATGGGTTCTACTAGAATATATCCAGTATCTTATGTTCTTGATGCTATATGGCATATTTTGATTAATTTTTCTAGTAAGATGAGTTTTAAATAAAATTATTTGTTTCTTGGAATTTCCAGCATTACTAACATCAGGAAAAAAACCCCAAACCACCACCACCAACAACAAATTCTCAGTAACTCTAAAACAGCATTGAAATGATTATAAAGGGATGCTGGAGTAATGGAGCAATGAGGAGTCCCCAGGAACAGAATGAAGAATTTTGAGAAAGAATACTATAAATCAATATTTGTTTGACAACCACTTGTTTAAACAGATTCAAGAAGAAACTCTAATAGAGTATAAGGTTAATCAATAAAGTACTGGTAGTTGATAGGATGAAAATTATACCTCAAATTACCTAAGATGAGTAAAAAACACACTCATAGGGAAATTTATATGACTAAATGATAGTATAATGAAGTGCAACAAGATTTCCACATGCACATTTTTTTGTTATAGAATTATGAGTAGCAAACCACCTAACACCTAAGTAATATTCTTTGTTACTTTTTCTTTTTTTAATTGTATAAAAGACTGTGCTTTCCTTCCCTAAAACAGTTGCCACTTTTGTTAGATGCCTGCCTGCCTATTCTGAAGAATGATATTAAAATTAAAGTTGTTAAATCAGTGCATTGACTTGGTGAAAGAACACTGCCTTAGGGACAACTTTATAGGATCAAAGACATATGAGTGTTACATGTATGAATTATACAAAAAAAAAATCTGAGAACATTTTATTTTAAAAAAGAAGTAATCTATGAATTCTTTCTTGTATGAAAATAGGGGAATTTAAATTTGATGCATATGTGCTCAAAAATGTACCATCATGTTTGTATAGAACAAAAAAAGCAGAATAGCAAATCTGTTTGTGTCATCTGTTTTTAATCAACCTATAATACAGGATGCAAATATCATTATTCCCTTCTTGTCTTTGACTTCAAGTGGCTCACTCAGGGTTTTATTAGGTACTCATTTGGCTCTGTAAGGCAAATAATTTAGTTTTGTGCTCTGGTTCTTCCTTTATTCATACTGTGAACTTCCATTTACTGGTTATGGAATAGACAATGAATCAGAAGTCATTTCATCCTTAGAAAAATGAGGCCAGTTCCTTGAGTTCATTTCTGACTTCATAGATTTTGAGCAAATCTTAAAGAGGGAAGACAATTAGTGTCCTGACAGTCAAGAAGTAATTTGAACAGAGATTTTTTCCAGTCTGCTGGTTGCCTCAGAAATGCTTAATTACTTCATGACCTCACAAAGCAAGTCATGGTGGTATATTATACAGAGTGTTATTAAACTATTTTTTTCTATTGTATTAGAGAAATGTAAAATTTAAAATAAAAATTAAAATTGAAAACAAAACCTTACCCCATAAAATTTAAACAAATATATCAATATTTTTGAAAGGCTGAATTCTAGTTACAGTATTTCAGAAACTGTACTTAATTAGGAGGAATTCCTCAAACAGTCTAGGTTATACTCAGCAACTCACAGTGAGATGCTGAAAAAACCTCTTACACTCTTTCTGTTCTTTACATATTTGGAAAGGAAGTTCTTTCATTTTTAACTGCAGAGTAAGGTTTTAATCTCTTGAAGTGTGAATGCTCTTATTGCAAAGTGGGACTGACACTACTTATCCTGTCTGCTGTCTGTGAGACATACCATGGTACACAAAATTTAGCATTAATAAAATATTTTTAATTAAAACAACTTAGTCTTGTTTACTTGTATATATTCCATGGGACATAAACTGAGGACCTGAACCATTGCAAAGTGAGGTGATAGGAATATAAGCATCTGCTAATATAAATATGATTTGATGAATGTTGGTGCTTTATTAAAAGGACTTGAAATCAAGAAAATTAAAAGACCAGAGTTAATATGATGCTGTACATAAAATTTTTGTATAATTTTTTAAACTTAGTTTTAAAAAACTTATAACCACTTTTGAAGGAATTCTTGGGTCATTAAAATTCCCCTCTAAATGTACTTCCCAAGATCCATGAACAAGTTCTTTTCATTAGGGCACTTGCTGCTTATGCTGAAGAATCTTGTATTCAGAAAGTCAGTCATGGTCTAAAAGCTCAGAAAACACAAAATCTTTTTCCAGTTAAGCCTTGCAGACTATTCTTAATTTTTACTAATATATGGCAATGCTCTATAAATCAGAGGTGATGAATAGGTGCATTTTGGGCTGTGTGTTGAGGGCACTGGAAAAGAAAAAACAGAGTTGCCACGTTGATGATACCCCAGTCTCCTCCACCCCCCCACCAGCTGCTAGCTCAGATTTAGGGGGATTTTGAGAGAGGGGAATCTTCAAGATAGGGTGAAGAGTATCAAAAGAGGCTCCTTACCTCAGGAAGAATTCCAAAGCTTAATTTCAATGAAGGGATTCTGGAGGCAAAGGAGAGGGCACATCGAGGGAGAGGGGTTTTTATCACCTTTGGGGTTGGGGTCAGGTTACCTGGCTGAAAGCCATAGGTCAGGAGACAAGGGGCAGGTAACTCAGGCCAGGTTACAGTTTCTGGGGAAGGGGTTTTGGAGGGAGAACATTCCCAAAAGGGATACAACACCATGTTGTTGTGTATTCAGAAGCACATCTATCTCAGTCTTATCTTCCAATGAAATATAAAAATGTGTACCTTTTTTATAGCTATGGAGCTCCTTCACACTCTTCAGAGTGCTGTCTCCTGCCTTCTCTCCTGCCAGATTGACAAAGCATGCTGCCCATGATCCTGTGATTCAGCAATATGGACAAGACAAGATAAGTGAGGGGGAGCAGGGATGGCTTTGTGACTGTGTAAGTACTGAATTATAAGGAAATGAACCAAATCTGTGTTTAGAGCAAGATGGGTGCATTGTGACAAAGCTGGTGGTCTGTGTGAAGATCACTAGCTGCATAGAAATCACTTTACCTTGTTACCCTCATGCAGAGGGACAGGGGTCCATAAGAGCATTATTATTAGAAACAAACAATTTCCAGACAAGTTGTGACAAGAAGAGTGAGGAGAGCAGCCCGAGTCCTGAGACCATTATTAATGAAATTGATGGCCTATAATTATGTCAGTTAACCTGCATATTGTTATCTTTAGAATCCTTGGGGAAGACAGAAAATGGTTCTGAGCATCCCTTGTCTATAGAGCTAGGCAGTATCATGTACACTGTTCAACTGCCAGCTGCCCCTTATGGGTAGGGCTTAGCTTTTTAACAGGCAGCTACTCCTACAGAAGCCATAATGCTGCTCCCTGTGGAATATCAGAACATGTCAGCATTTGTCATGATGGAAAATGAAGTTATGGGAATAGACAATAATCTGACAAATGTGATGGATACTGGGGAGTAAACTGTCATACTAAAATTTTCTCTCATTTGAAAACAAAAATGCATGTGAATAAGAGAGTCAAATATCCTCTATGTATTCAGAATAAGACAGAGTTTTAGATCAAGGTAAAGCACCTCTACAAGCTAACATCTAAAGACATGATTAAAGCAGATATTCTGAATGAGAATAGATTAAATGTTGTGGTTTATGGGTATTTATTCTGGATAAAAGTTTAATTCAAAAAGTATTTATTTGGAATCTAAATGCTGGTGAATAGGCATGTCTTATAATATGACAGAAGTTTTTATGTAACATGGAGTATAATGGACATATGTTGTGGGGGTCCCACTGTGAAGAAATTTAGAAAAAACCTACAGATTTCTGTCTCCTGCATCTTCTTGAGTTCATATTATTGTAAGTGAGGGAAGACCTTCCCTTTCACAGAGCTACCACCCTTTCTTTTCAGGAGGAAGCTGCATTAAGGACTCTGAGTGAAACACATCCATATCTGGCCTCAGAAGACACCATGGCTTACGGCTGTGATTGTGAACCCCTTTCTCTCTCTGCCTTCTCATGCCTCTTTCTCTTCCATCTGTCTAACAGATTAGTTTCCAGGAGGAAAGTTCAGTGTTTCTCTGCTGAATTACCACAATGAGAGTGTGAGTACTGAAAAGCAAAACATCATTACTTACAGCTTAAGAAGGTTCTCCTATAAGCAGTAAACCCCTTACACCTAACTCAGTTTAGAAGGATTCAAGTAAGAGGAAATACCTTTCTTCAATCCTCTAGGGTGGCTTTTTCACTGAAAGGTGAAAGGTCAGCTACATTTTACTGCTCTCTTGAGTCCTTGCAGAAGTGAAGATATTGGATGTTGTGAGGAATATTTTATATACATATTTTCTCATATTACATTTACACTATTCTTATACTACCGTCTACAGTATGTAATGGTATGTGATATTGTACTCTATATTTTTCCTAGAATATTTTAAATATTCATTGATCTTGGAATATCTTGAAAAATATCTTTTTTTTTTTTTTTCAATATAAATCTGCAGACAATTTACAATATGTCACATGTGCAATCACATCTTACCAAGCAATAGTACATATTATGTAGAAAAGATTTCTAATTTCATATCCAGTAGTTTTTTATTGGAAGTACAGAAGGTAATTTGAAAAAGTTTCAGTAGCAGCTGACTTCAATTTTATAGCCATGGTTACTTCAGGAAGTTATAGAAAAGATACTTAAATTTTCAAATTTCTGTTGTAGTCTTTCCCTTTCCCTTTCCCTTTCCCTTTCCCTTTCCCTTTCCCTTTCCCTTTCCCTTTCCCTTTCCCCTCCCCTCCCCTCCCCTCCCCTCCCCGCCCCTTCCCTCCCTCTCCCCTCCCCTCCCCTTTTATTCTTGTTTTCCTCTTGTTTTCTTTCCTTTCTTTTCTTTCTTTTTCTTTCTTTTCTGTTCTTTTCTTTTTCTTTTCTTTTCCTTTTCTTGTTCTCTGTTCTTTCTCACCTCTTTTCTTTCTTTCCTCGTTTTCTTTTCCTTTTTTTTTTTCTTTTCTTTTCTTTTCTTTCTTTTCTTTTCCTTTTCTTTTCTTTTTCGTTTCTTCTTTTCCTACCCCCCCTTTTCTCTTTTTTCTTTTTTTTTTTCTTTTCTTTTCTTTTCTTTTCTTTTTCTTTTCTTTTTTTAT
>CM031858.1:76392635-76426080 GCA_018697195.1 Certhia americana | reverse complement strand
TGCTTTTCCTTTTCGTTCTTCTCTTCTCTTCTCTTCTCTTCTCTTCTCTTCTCTTCTCTTCTCTTCTCTTCTCTTCTCTTCTCTTCTCTTCTCTTCTCTTCTCTTCTCTTTCTCTTCTCTTTCTCTTCTCTCTTTTCTCTTTTCTTTTCTTGTTCTTCAGTTGGAATTACTACTCCTATTTGTACTGGGGGAACTCTGACTGGACCCATGACATCCACCTGGCTGAACAGGGGACCTCTTTTTACTCTTTTTAGCCTGTAAGTTATCACAGATCATCTTAATGGTGATAAGCATGCCACACATTTTTCATTTAGGCTAAATGAGTGAAGCAATGAAACTGCACACAGAGTGAAATAACAGGAAAAACAAACTGGAGCAACAGCTTCTCATGAAGAATGATTTCTGAAGGGTGATAAAGAAGAGAAATTTTAATTTTTCGGTATGTTTTTCTGCTTGTGTATATGACAAGAAAAAGCCAAAAAAGAAGAAGAAGGAGAAAGTGAAAGTAATTTGTGCTAAGAGAGGGTTAAAGGATGAGATTCCTAAAGTCACAGGTCTCTTTGGAAAATTAACATTGGAAACCATATCGTGTTTGTTTATAATTTTTTTGAGGAAGCAGAACTACATGGCTTTTTTTTTTTTTAATTACAACTGAAGGAGCACCAAAAAGAAAGAAATGATAATATGCCTTATTTTTCTCCCCTTTCCCCACCAATTCCCACAGAGAACAATACAGCAGGATGCTGGTAGGCTGGACAATACCAGAGAAGGGTAAGTGCAAGCAAATAGGATTTCAAACTATGGTGTCAGGGTTTTGGTCCTCCTAGCATAAAATTCTGGTTAATCTCTAACAGATGTCATTATTTATCCATGTTGAATATACTTATTATAATTTCCATGTGAAAATGTAACTCATCAGAGAACCAATTTAATTTAGAATAGTTCAAAAGTTAATGCTCCACTACACAATAAACTGTAATGCCATTATCTTGTTAGCATTTGCAATAAATGACATTTCATTACCCTATTACGAAGGATCTGATCTCAAGTCAAGAATTTTGTCGTAGGGTAAATAGAAGGACATTTAGAGCTATGCCACACACTGGCAGACCAAATGTCCTCAATTTTTCCGCTGTTACAGTGATGTATTAATCATCTGGGTGTCAGAGATCCATCATCAAAATAAAAATTTGCTCAAACAATTCAGTCATAGTTTTGCCATAAACTGCATGGGAAAAGTAGAGTGAGCTTGAGGGATGTGACTAATTAGCTGGTACTTGTCCTTTAAGGCTAGAAGACTAAAAGAAGGATAGTTGGTGTTAATAAACATCAGAAAAATAATCTGGTGATGGCTTCTATAAAAAGTTATTTTCTTAAGATTGAAGCTAAACTGAACTACATAGCAAAACAAAAGCAATTGTGATTTCGGGTAGAAAGTGCTGAAAAAATGATTGAAAACTTTCTTGTTTGCAATAAAATTGTAAGACTATGTGATTTGTTTGCACTATTATTTTTGTCATCATTCATGACAAAAATAAAAACAGGAGGCATGAAATGAAGTCATTTACATAGGGTTAAACAGAAGGCTGTCATGTGGAGCCAGGCAAGAAACAGATGGACTTAGATACCAGCTGTTTGGATGGAACAGAAAGGAAAATCCAAGCTTGGGGAGAAAGACTGTGAATCAATGACTGCTGGAGTACATGTTTCTCCACTACTGGAATGGTCCTGATGTGCTTGGGTTAACTGAAACTGCATATATTAGATGGTCTGATGGTAATCAATGTGAAGTTTTTAGGGAACTGATTTAATTGTGATGTTTATGAAAATTTATTTTCTTAGTTCAAGAAAAGAGCCTGCTGGATGTATAAAAACTTGGAAAGCAGAGTTTGATCAATCTTTATGTCTTACACTAGAAGAGCCATTTAATTTGAATTTAATTGAAGTTTTGTTCTGCAAAGTAAATTTGATTATGTTCAGCAAGGTATTTCTTTCTGCATCACTGGGAAGAAAATTGCATTACTTAGGTTATTATATTTAAAGTTAACAAAAAAAGAGTTAGCTCTTAAAATACCTGTTTTGGGCAATAATAGCTATCAAGAAGAAAAGTGAAATTCTGTGGTACTCTTTCCTCTATGTAATTATTGTCACACAACTCCAGTGATGTGGTGAACATGAGGCTGTAACTGGGTTATGGTGCTTTTACAGTCGCAATCAATACACTGATTCTAGATAACATCAGATTGATCTTCTAGATTCATGGTTGCCTTACCAAGGGTAAATAATAATCAGCACTTGATCTGCTTTATTTTCTTGTCAAGAAACTCTTGCAGTCATTTCCTCTTTTGCTGGTTCACAGGGAGGGTAACAACCAGCTAAGGCTATCAGATTTCATCACCAGGTCCACAGGAAAAATGTACAAGTTCAATGATGTTGATGAATCACAAGGCTGTCTAGAAGTCTATGATTAGGAATAGAATCATGTTTTCTCCAAGCAACTTAAGGAATTGTAAAAGGATATTAAAAACTTGTAGCAGTATTTATAAATAGAGATTGCAGTTAAGTACTGAAAATTAGGAAATGTCATCATTTTGTGTTCTCTTGACATAGCTGAATGGTTTCTCTGAGAACATAAATTTTACGTGTTCATCACTGTATTCTCAGTTCAGATTGACTAGCACTTGATTTTTCTTTCCTATCCTAGAAAATTTGTATTCTGTCAAATAACCAAAACTCTGCTAATGAAGTTTCTTTTCTTGCCAACATAACTTAAAATTTTGTTGCTAGTTTCTGTTTTCATTTAATTGATTCCATTCAAACAAAAAAAAGAAAATTACTAGAGATGAGAGGAGCACATCTTCTCTAAATTTCAATAGTTTTGGATGGGGGGGGAAGAGAGGAATGAAAAAAGATGATGAAATAGATTTTCCTCCAAGACAGACATTCAAATAGAGAGGAAAAAACCCCATCTTCCAAGCTCAGTCTTCTCAAAATGTGTATTTTGCAATATTGAAAATTAGTTTATAAGATATATTCCTCCCTATGACAAGTAAACTTTTTAATATTCCATTTTTTTCTCTTGAACAGATTACTTAAGTGTGCATCATTCATCAGATAATTTTTTAATCAATACATAAAGCTCTTTTGTCAGGTACATTATATTGCTTGTAACATTATTCTTTTAAATATTTTAAGTAGATTAACTTAATAATAGAAAGTAACATGTCAAAATAACCTAATTGTCTTTATTATGTTTCTAAAAATATGTCTGCATATTTTAGTATTCTTATCAAATATATTATAGCCTTACTCAATACTGATTGCTTTTGGTGTGTCAGAATGTACACAATAAAACATCTTTGTTTTTCAAAGTTCCATTTCAGAAGCTTTAAAAAGCTTCTGATGAACTGCACAGAATGATGATTTCTTCCACATTTTAATCCTGTTGTAAGTTATTTGTACATGTAAATAGCCCCCCCCTTCTAAACTGGGATGTCATCTGTTATGTTAGATGGTCATATGTCACTGACAATGCAATTATTTATATTTTGTACATTCCAGGTGTTGGGAATATTTGTGGTGAAGCATTTGTTTCAAGAAATATGAAGGTCAGACTGCAATGAATGTTTCTGCTATAAAGAGCTGCCATAGCCCTCCAGATCAATGTGATTGTTGAGAATTACAGGGCATATGTACATATGTACTGAATAGAGAGGAAATTTAAGAAAAAAAGTCAAATTTTCCCTTCAGATTTTGTATTTGTGCTAAGATATCAGGCTCTAAGTATAGCCCTTGGCATGACAAGCAGTTGACTAGGGCTGTAGATAGTAGTCTAGTGTAGAATATTTCTCTAAGTGATTTTGTTAGTACAAACCACTTGTCTTTGTTCTGCTCTGCCTATAATGGGGTAAATCAACTCAAACAATATCCTCTCTATTTTCAAATCTACCAGTGATAAATGAAAAAGAGGGATTTATGCAGTTTTTGGTGTTGAAGAGTGCTGAAACCTGTTTGACTCATCAGTTCCAAAGTTAAACATCCTGACAGAGAGGTGATAATCTGGTAGAACTAGTAAAATACCCAGAAAAAGGAACAAATAAGTGGTACTGCTGTTAACTTATCTAAACCTGCTAAGCTGACACAGATGGTCTGGAGACATGTGACTGACAGTCATTCGCTTTATACTATATAGTATTAAGTCACACTTTTTAACAGGGTCTTCTACCACACCCCTTCTTGGGGTGTGAGTGAAGGTTTCTTACTTGAATAGGGGGTGCTCGTCAAGGTGGCTGAGAAAAAGAAATCTGTCCACAGTAGTGGGTATGAGTAACATCTCTCTGTCTTTAATAATTGATTTTGCTAGTTTTTAAACAATTGCTTTAATATAATTGCTTCAATATGGCTTAGGAGTGTACTATACTATTAGTAGTAGTTATAGCTCCTATACTGTGTAGTAAATAATTCTGACAAAGATATTTTTGTTTGATCACTATCATAATAAATATTTGTATTTATATAAATATATTAAGTTTGACATCCTTGATTCTGATGGACAAGTTGTATAAAAGTTCAATTACACCTGTATAATCCTTTAGACATAAACCTTTGGCAAAGTGTAGGGCTAAGGTTGGGTCCATTCACACCTGGGCTCTTCTCTGAGAAGGAGTTTAGAAAGCAAAGCATACTCTGCATTTTCAGAAATAGGGTGTTCTATTGAGGGCGTTCCATTTGTCTACAGCCTAGTCTATTTTGGAGCAGCAACCACCTTGGGGACTCTTTGGGATAACCAGATTCTCCATTCAGAATGCTAATTAATAATTGACGCATGAAGATAATGTTTACCAATTTTCTTAGGCATAGCATGAGCTGCCTGGGAGAATCTCCAAGTCCGTAACAGTGCAAGGTTTCCACAGGAAGGCAGACAAGAATTAATTTAAACCTGTCTCTCTGAGTCCTTTGGTTCATCTGTGCAGGAGGAGTGGTGGAGTTCCTGGACTACCCAGGGAACTCATGACTAAATGCACTGTGTGTGCACTGAGGCACAGACCTGACACTCAGCCACGTTATAGTTACAGGACAGCTATGGGACAACTGAATTTTTCTGTTGTAGTTGCAATATAAACCATGGAGATTTTGTCATGTGGGATTGAGTACCGTGAAGGATGATAAAGTGGCATCCCCCCTCAGGAATTTATCATTCCTCATCTGAAAGAATTCCACTTTTCTATACCCCTGAAAATCCTGGAGGTGACTCTGAATGTAGTTCTGAGGATTCACTGGGCTCCCTGGAAGCATTCATCACCTTATTTATTGTATATTTTTCTGCTATTTTTTTTGTTTATATCTTGCACCTATTGCAATTCTGGTTTAAATTCTGGACTCCAAGTCAACATGCAGTGTTGGGACATAGGACATTAAACCTACCAACCAAGCACAAACCAAAACAAAATTAGAGTTGCTCACGTATAGAGATAGTAGAAGAAATAATCCCCCAAAAAGAATGAAAAACTGTCAGTTGTCATTAACTGAAACTGTCTATGAGGTTCTGAATTGACTTAAGGGGAAAGTAATTTGTCCACCTTGTGCATAATTGAGCATTAGCCTGTGTACCTCAGAGAGACTGTAGAATATCTCTCCTTGGAGGTTTTTATAGCCCTACTAAGCAATTGGCTCCATTCAGTGCTAACTGTTCTGCATAAAAAACTGAAAGTGAGGATCTCTTCAAATCTATTCCAAGCTGATTTATTCTATGATTCTGTGATTCCTTGAGAGCTAGAAAAAATAAACAAAGGAAGCAAGGAGATAGACATCTGAAGATAAAGAAAAAAAATTATAGTGTAGGCCTAACCTTTTTATTCCTCCTTTTTTAAAATCTCAAAATGAGAGCAAATATTGGTGTGGATTTTCTGTAATAGTAAAAAAAATATTGTATGCAAGGTTTCTTTTATATTATCCAAGACTTGGTTTGGTCCTTTTTAAAGTACATATCCACACTGTACACAATTTCATTTGCTCAAGATGAAAAATGAAAATTAAGAACATTCATCAAAACCAAAAGAAAACAGCCGTAGGAAATAGGAATAATACTGTGAAAAGGTTTGACCTTTGTTTACTTCACCATTGTAGCTATAGGACTTTAGCAGTTTTTTCACAAGCAGGTTCCTTGTAATAGAGTCACTTCCTCAGAAAATCTGGAATAACATTATGGTGAATCTAGTTCGAAAGGGACTTTTTTTATCTACTTTACAGGACAGGATCAGGTCCATAAATCATAGCAACTCTAGTCTGAAAGGAAAAAAGATTTTCCAATGTCATACACATTCCTAATAGAATGAATTGCCTAAGGAAGGTATTTATGAAAACACTAACCAAAAGTGTGAGGCAGAAGAAATCTTTTGTTGAAATTGGAGTAATATATCAAAGTGACAGAAATAAGACAGTGGGGTTTCTTTTAATCAGTGAGTTTTGTGTAATTAAATGTGAAGTAACCAAAGTGACTTTTACTGCAAATAAATGAAAATATAGATGTGTTTACATGTTTGCCATCACACATCTTTGGTCAGACTGAAAAAAAAATTACAAGGAAGAGAAAAATATATGTGTTTTCTTCATGGGTGAAGCACAATGCTACAGCTTTGTTCAGTGTGTGTTGTTAGAACCAGTCAATGCACTTTAAATTAGGGATTCTCTGGTTAAAAAAAAAAACAAGGTAGAGAGGCAACATATCATTTCACTTCTGAGATCACCTAAGACAGAAGCAGAGCCACAAAGAGTTGTGAATGCTCACATGTATTTGATAATTATGGTGCAGTTCACAGGCAAAGTTCAGTGTGAAATAAACAAAATTCATGGAATATTTCACAGCTGAGTTTTCTGGAAACTCAGCAACAAACATGAGGGAAAAGTAATTTTTGGCAAAGTGTTAAAAATGCCATGCTCCAAATCATTTCCTTGAAACTGAACAGTTCAGTCATGAGAGCTAAAAGACAGGGCAGGATGACAAGCACTGCAGCATGTGGGTAAAATAGATGTCTGTTATTTTAGAGCATTCTGTCTTGAAGCAAACACTGGATTTGAGGGTGCTTTGAATATAGTCACTTGAATTGATACGCAGTGTAGAAATTGATTTATGTAAAAAGTTCAGTGTGATAGTCAAGTGTTTCTGTTGCTGCTAAAACAAATAAAACCCAGAAAAAAAGCATTTCTATATTCAACAAAAACTCTATTTTCATGAGGTCCTAAGATTACAAACCACCTTGATATATGCCTGGCCCTGAAATGCCATCTGATTTCCATGAAGGTCTGAATATATCTCACATCACATTCTACTGTTCTTCTAAGGGTGATAATTAAACCCTCTAAAAATATTTTTTGTCAAAAGTAAGGACTCTGTGTTCAGTGTAAATTCCCAAGTCAAGATATAAATAGTCTGAAGACTGGCTGCAAGATTTAACTCCTTCTATTCTAGCCTGCTTACAGTGCAGACAGCTTTCAGCAGTGCTGTTAAATAAACTTCACCCTTCCTAAGTTTTTCCCTTTGCAGCTTCCTGTCCCAATTCCTCTCCAATGACTTGAATAATAATTGCAAAAGAGAACGGAGATCTTCAATATTTTCATACTGATTCATAGGTAGGAAAGCAAATATTTCAGTGCCGTCTCCCAAGGGCTGACGTCTTTCACCTTTACTTATCTCTTAGCTTTGCATGCTGACGGGGAAGCAATGGTGAAAATGTGACATAATGCATAAATATAAGGTAGGATCAGCCTGTGAAACTGGCAACAGCATTCTCTATTCAGACAGCTGTTTCAGAATGCTGTTGTTTCAGGAAGCCGGCAGTGACAGATACCTTTGATTAACACCTAGCCTGATGCCCTCAACTGCTAAAGCAAACTGTAGACTTGCACTAGGATGTTTCAGCCTTTTTCTACCTTAAAGCAAACTATGTAGCTCCTGGTGAAGAACCATGAAGTTTATTTCCCACTGGATTGACAATGTCTTTGGGAATGCTCCAGAATGTAAAGCTCTGTGTGTCCTTCCATTTGTTCCTTGAACTCTTTATAACTGAACAAATCCACCAGCTGGTGTGCATAACACACAGATAGAGTGCCAGTCTCTTCGGAGTATAATTTACCAGGATTTTTCACGGACTGCAGTTTTAGGATGCTCTCTTTAAAGGAAAAATACTATTACCTGGCATAAAACTTACGATTTTCCAAGTATGAGAAGCAACATCTGTTCTCACATGTTTAGATATCTGAAGTTCATTAATCCTCTACATCCCCTCTGGGTATATTTGAAGAATGCTGAAATAAAACTTTTACAGCCTTTATTTAAGAGAATTCTACCCCATCAGAAAATTCTGTAATCAAGTTTGGAGCATGTTGCCGTTTTCCTTGAGAATTTATGAGAAAAATAGTAAATTTTTTGGCCTTGATTTGAAGACAGTGTGGTCAGGTCTATCAAAAGTGTTAGGAATGTTGAGTTTCAGTTGTATGGATATATCAATGGGAGTTGAACATTTTAAGAATTGTATTCTTTACCTCAGAAATTGCTGTAGGTTTGTATTATAGTTTGAGTCACCACTGTGAATCATTGTAGCTTTTTGTTTTCACCTGTGCACTTCCCACAGCAAGTCATTTACAGCACTCAATGCCTGCATTTAGATTGTTGCCTGATGCTTCATTTGTACTCAGGTTTTTATTATTGTTATTGTGCAGGTAGATTTGTACAATTTCATCCACAAGTTGCATCCTGAGTGGAAAGGACTTCAGCTGAATTTAATTATGAATCAGATGTAACAGCCTGTGAAAACCTTCCATGTTATTTTAAGACTAAGATGATAATGGGGTATTTGTGGGCAATAGCGCACTTATGTATGAACAGGAACAAAAGCTATCTCACCAGAAATTAGAGTTTTATACTATGATTTGAAACCACAATGGAATCAAGAAGTCTCTCTCCATCTACTTTGGAATCACCTTCTCTGCAAACACAGACACAGCAAAAAGCCACCATCTGCTCAGAGAAGCGTACTAACAGGCCAAAGAGAATTGCCTACCTAACTTGGCTAAGATTAGTAAAAGTCCACAGCCCTATATTCTGCATTCTGTTTGGCCCCTAGTGGCAGGAGCAGGAGTGAAATGAGGAAATGAAAATAAAGTAATAGGAGAAAAGTCGGTGTGATGGTTTATGGGCATGATGTGTAAGATGGTCGAAAAACACAGATTTCCTTGAATTGTATTGGCAATGACATCCACAACATATATTTCAATGCCTAGATTTTTGCCACTTTAATAGCTGCTTTAAATCTGCACGATTTTTTTCTGACGGAAACTTTCTATCTGTCTTTGTATGTCTACTAGTGGGATGTTTCTGCTTAATTGAAAGCATTAATGTCATATTTATATTCCTAAATGTCATTTGTATTTAACATTGTATTGACAGGAATATTCATGACTCCAAGATATACTTTTGTAGAATATCTATAGGCCATAGTAAAGCTGTGAAACCTACACAATATCTTCATTGTTTTCTGCTATTTCTCCTGGTAGTTAACACATCATGCAAGAAGCATGTAAAAGCTGTTAAATTTGGTTAAATAATTGAAAAAAATATTCTCAGCCAACAGAACATCTTAAACCTACTCTTTAAAAGAACTATTATTAAGCTTAATTGACTTTCACTAAGAACCATAGCACACTGTAAAAAACTCTCTGAAAGTTTATTTTCATTAACTGTCGTATTCATCAACAAAGGAAGACCTTATGGAATATATTACCATCATAAATTATGTAGGAAGCTTGAATGTTTAAGGACGGTGAGGTCTTCTTTACTTACCAAAGACAGCTTATATACATCCTCATAAAAAGACCATAAAAAACATAGACAAGGTGGAAAGAAACCTCCTTCATTGTTAGAGAGTTCATAATCAATTATTTGTTTTGGCAAGTTTCTTTGGTTCCTTAGCATATAAACATTAATATTTCTTTTTTATGTTTCTGTACATAGTAAAAGAGAGAAGAAGCAAAAATTATCAGTGCGACTCAAAACTTTAGTTTTAGAAAAAAAAAACTTCTATATTATAATTCAGAGCTTTGATAAAGTAGGGTTCAGAAGAGGATGGTGGGATGAAGTCCCTATGATGTCTACTGCTTTATCTGGTTTAATATCATCATAACTTTTGATACAAAGTTCTGGATATCAGGCTTTAGGAAGTTCTTGAGGGAGAGAAAAGTTTAGACAAAGCCCTCCCTTCCTTTAAGAATTAAATTTGGGATTTTTCCCTAATGTTTTTCATCAACAGCAAAATTGATTAATAAAAACTATTTTACCATTTTTTCAGCATAACTATTTTGAACAGCCATGTTTGCAGCACACAGACTACATTGTGTCTTGAAATGACTGAAACCTGTTTCTGCATGACATTATTCTGTTTGAAATTTTAGGATGCAGCTCACTACCTACAGTTATCTGTCAGTTTTTATGCATTGAAATGACCTTGGTTTGTACTCCACTTGTGTAGCTTCTGACACAGAAAACTATCAGTATGGAGACTCGTGCAGGTATGCAAACCTGGACAAGGTGGTTTCTGTTCTTCAGCATGACAACAACAGAGTATTTTGTCACAGAGCTACTTAGCTTTTCTTTCCAAAAGCCTTGCCTCTGCATGGGTAAATTCAGACTCCTTTTTTCCATGGTTTTCAAATCAGCAACTATTCTCTAATTGGGTCCTTAGTGCAATCCCTTTCCAGTCTGCCATTTGTCATCACAAAATCAAGGAAAGAGAGTAGATTAATTGCAGAGCCTGCTCTTGACTTATGGCTTATCCAGTTTATTGCACCGGTAAGTAATTCCCACAGAGTATTCATGGACTAAAGGTACATATTTATAAGGCTACTTTCTCAGACTCCTTAAAAAATTCTGTTATCAGATTGCTTACTTAAGCTACTTTTGCTATAGACAACAGCAAATTCTACATGTTTTACTGTATTGTAAAAAAATGTCTCAAAATACAATCTAAGCACAGAAGCATGTCCATGCAGATTTTCACATTGTCCAGTGCTTTACATTAATATATATAAATACACATCTTGAAATTGCATGAGATCAATTTTAAATATAAGGCAATATAGAAATGGTTCATAAGAACTGTCTTGGGGTTTTGAGGCAGTTTGATACTTGTGTAATTATAGCAGTTTATCATGAATCTGGTGGAAAGTTTTGTTCTCACATAACCTTTAATACTTTTCCTTTTCTATGGTAAAAGAATGCATAATAATTTCCTTTTTTGTTATTGCCCTCTCTGATCTGACCTTCAAATGTCAGATTTTCTGCTTTTTGATCATGCATATAATATGCACCTTGACTCACTTATGTGAAGCTATATAAGACAAAGGTCCTTTCATGACTCAAGCTTTGAGTGAAGTAATCATATTATATCCATCATTTACATCAAAAGAGCAGATATTTCATCCAAACTTAGCATGTTTCCTACTGATGTAAAATAGAAGTGACAGAAATATAAAAAAAATGCAGCTTAAAGCATAAAACAAATGTAATATATGCTCCTTTTCAGACACTACTGCCTGGGCAAAATCATACTGGATTGTTTAGAAGCTAAAGTAATTGTCTTCCAAGTACACTTCAGTCTTTAGGCTATATTGTATTTCACGCTACAAATGTTTTCAGAAATGGCTCAAAGCTTGAAAAATACAATTAATACAATTAATCTCTCCAATTATTGTGATTGTGGTTGCATAAAAAGCCAAAACATTTCCTTGCATAATTATTTAGCACCAATGACTGCAAATTATGAAGCATCGGGTGATTTTAATTTACTTAATTATAAGTTACATTTCTCTATATCAGTTGAAAGCTTTACATAACCCAGTAAGAAATGTTCATTGGATCCCAGGGTAGGTCAGCATAGTGTTGTTTCTGATTTTGAAAACTGGAAGACATTAAAGATAGATGTCTAACAAAGGAAGCTTATGCATAAAATCAATTTTGTTTTTGAGGGATCAAAATTTTCAAAACAAAATGATCAAAACAAAAATCAATTTTTGTTTTTGTTTTTGAGCATTTTCAAAGACAGTGAAGTCTGTAAACTCTCTCAATGAGAAAAAAAAAACAAAGGAGGGCTTAGAAGACCTCATTTTCTCCATCCATTTCGCTGTCTAAATCAGAAATTGCATGCTTTACTGAAGTCAAATGAGTTACATAGATGCAATATGGTTGTGAATGAAATTCAATTTTTGCATGATTTGTATTTGTTAGTATTTGATTTATTACTATTATTTCCCTTAAAATTTTTTTACAAGTGACATCTGTTCCATGAAATCTTAAAAATTATGATTTCTTTCATCATGACAGAGAATCACATTCAAGAGCTTTCAAAGAAAGTATTCTTATGGGTCAAAACAACACCTGAAGTTACATGATTAGTAGAGAATTTTCTCCTTATTGATAGAAAAGGAAAGAAAAAATCTTTTCCAGCTCCAGCTGCTGGGAAGATTGTCCATTACATTTTTGACACAACAATTGTGTTTATTCTGTTCTATATTTTTTATGCAGCTTTTCTATGAAAATTTCTCCCAAATAGAAGTTCTTCAGCATCACCAAGTTTTACACACCGTAAGTACTGAACCAATGAAATTACTATGTAACCAGAGGCTTTTTTGGTTGGTTGGTTGGTTGGTTGGTTGGTTGGTTGGTTGGTTGGTTGAAGCTGTTGGGGGGTTGGTTGGTTGGTTGGTTGGTTGGTTGGTTGGTTGGTTGGTTGGGTTTTTTTTGTTTGTTTTCTTTTTTCCATTCATATAGGCTAAGAGATATATTGTGAGCTGGAGTGCCCTGTAATGACACTACATGATCGTATAGAAATGCCAGTGAATGATTCCAGGTCATTTCCAAACAGGATGAAATCTGGGCTCTTCACCACTGGATGAAATTAATATCTTTATTTTCCAGTGAAGTCAACATATCCAGGCTGTTGCAATGTGCTTTTGAGAATCTCATGCTGAGGATGCCTGGAAGCCAAGGACTGAGGAGCATCACACAATTCCCAGTAGTTTCTGGTTTTATGTAATTAACTAGTGCGGGACAGGCTTTTACAAGAATGTCCTCCCAGCATTATAGCCAACTAATGTAAAGAGAATGGCTACTGAAGTGTAAGTCTTTTCCAACCTGTTTTATCACAGAATTTATTTTTGGTATGGCTTTTCTATCTTGGAAATTTTTAACTAGAAAATGTTAGTAGACTTGGTTCTTTCTATTTCTTTCCCTCTTAAACAGAAACTTTTTAAGGGGGGGAATAAACTACCTGTTTGTTAAGAAACTAGTTTATTTTGAAAGCATTGTGTATAATTTTCCACTGTTGCAGTCTATTCCTCATGTTAAACATTTTTCATTTATATTGCTTCCACTAATTGTATGCTTGGATTAATGGTTTTCATTAAGAATTATTGTTAAAGTTTTGTAAATGATGATTGATTCCTTTTTCTCTTAGGAAGGAAACTGATGAATTTTATCTGAATTTTTGCAATCTCTTTTGAAACACATGTGAGTGACTGTATCATAATAGACACACCATTACTCAGTTTGTGGAAAATTTGTGCTTGGGGAGGACTGTGAAACCCTAGTGGCTTAAGATTTCCCAGAAATAATAAGCTTGTAGGCAAGAAAGGCTATGTAATTAGTGCTTTTTTTTTCTGAAGGCTTTCTAGTGGAAGAATAAGCTAGATGTAGGAGAAATAGAATCTAAATGTGTGTCCTTAAACTACAGTGAAAAACCTGATTTAAAGGTTTTGTCCTTTCAAGATATCACGGCCAGGACATTTATTTCACCTTACACTGGAGAACTGAGTGTTTGAAATAACAGGTGGAGATTCCTCTTTCAAATTTTTCACAATTATCTGTTTTAAAAATGGGATTTAGGCATTTCACTATGTCCTATTTACAGGGTTGAGTTTTGCAGTAGTAAGCCGTGGACATGTACAAGACAGGGAGGTTATTTTATACCACCTCAGGTCATTGCCAGGAGTAGGGAAGGAGGATTTGGGAGGCTGAAGATGGCAAGAGGCAGCAAGCAAGTGGCAGTGTGGCTTGGAGGGTCTTGTTGGGAGAACTAAATTGGGGACCACCATTGCTAAACCATGCAAAAACTATGAAACAAGTTAGCAAAACTTAGAAATTACATCTTACTACTGATCATCTCTGTAAACAGATCAGACATAAATCTTTAACTGGTTTCACAACCACAAAACTATAAAGAAAAAAAATAATGTAACACTGTGAATAGCTTTTTTGGTATTTCTTTACGTTGGCTCTTTTGGAGTTGCATGGATAAAGAGAGTTTATCTGCAGTTTGAGAGGTATTTTGCTACATATCTTAACAGTACTATATGTTAGTTTTTCCTTATAATCAACTAGGAGTTTCCTGCTTTCTTGAAATATGCATTCTGAGAAATAGTGTGCCAATTTCATTCTCTACCTTTGGTAAACTACACATTACACCTTATTGAACTTTATCCTGGGACCTATCAGCTCTGGGAAACTATTGAACAGCTTCTACTGCAACAAGATTGCTCATGTGCCAGGGAGAGCAGACCTTTGTGTATCTGCAGAGTAAAAGGGTATCACTGACAAGAGTTTATCATGAGAGAAACCAAGCTTTTTAAGATATAGTGTGAATTATGCAAGAAAAAAAAGCTATTGTTGAAAGTTTGAAGTACTGTATCTATTTTAGCTTGGCAAAAGAAGTCCAAGAGAAGGTTTACAGCTTCTGTACAGTCAAAAAATAGAAGTGGATAACTAGTGGCATGTCTTTGCCCAGACAGAACTCTTGCAGGGAATGGAGCAGTCAAGTCTGTGGCAGCAAGGAGTAATGGGATGCCTCTCCAGGGGCACCACCAGCAGAGATTGATCGGGGCCCTGAATCAGGGTAAGGAGATGCAGAGGGAATGGAATGGACTCTGTGCTACCAGGGGGAATAAACATGATCCTGACAGAGGCTTCACAAGGAACCCTGAAGAAGGAGGATCTGAGCCCTGTGATTCAGGTAAGAAGGGACAGATATAGTCCATGCTTGAATGAGTGATGGATAAAGACTCATGAGATGGGAGAGGCATGAAGCTTGTGACCTCTAGCAGCAAAAGAATGATTCCTTATCTACTCTCAGATCTGAACTCACAGGATTAGTAGTCAATATCCTGTGTAAGGGAGCAAGTTCCATTCAGAGAGACCTCAGAGTGAACTGGCTATGCACAGGACACCAGCACAAAGAGGAAGTGCAGGGTGGTAGTTGTTGTATGTTCCCTTTTGCAGGGTGGGAGCGCCCCATATCTGACCAGAGGTCTTAGGGCACACTTGCTTGTCATGAGTTTTGCTGTTTGCAAACATCCTAAACTGGGGCAGGAAGGAGTGTCCCAGTGAGACTTCCAAGGGCTTCCCAACTCTGAGGCTCCTGTTCATTTCGTCCATGTGTGTCACTTCTGAGAGTGACCTGGAAAGAAATCAGGAGAGGCTACAATAGTCTGGAGATAAAGATAAGGACATGGAAGGCCAAGTGGTGTTTCTCTCAGTTCTGCTACTGAAGGAACAGGACTCAGGTAGGAGAGGATACACACTGTGAGTTAACATCTGCCTGGTGTCATGGGTGGCATCTTGGCTTTTTTAACCACAGGTCTCTCTTTGAGGAATGAGAATTGCTAGCAAGAGATGGGACTCACTAGACAGTAGTGGCTTAAAATCATCTTTGCCCTAGTCTTGCTTGTCTGTTGCAGAGAATATTAAGCCAGATACACTGAGAATGACGATGACAGTTTGCAGGTAAATGAAAACGTGGAAACAAGGGGAATAAGCACATAGGACACTGTGATGGGAGTAAAATGGCTTTTGAAAAGGATGAATCAAGTTTCAAAAGGCACTTCTGAAATTCCTGCACACAAATGCACACAACCTGTTAAACCAGCGGAAAGACCACATGTTGTACACGTGATTGAAAAACTGAGATGTGATTGCAATAACTGAGATGGGGAAAGCCTGTGTGTCTGAAGGGCTGTGGTGGATTGATGAGGAGGATTGATAGAGGCTTAGGAAAGACAGGGAATAGGGAAAAAGAGATGGAGGGGCCAATGCACTAAGTAGCAGTTCAGATATATGGAGCACTTCAGCTCTTCAGACAGGTGACAAACTTAATGAGGGTCTAGGGGTCAGAAGTAGAGAACAAAGCAACAAGGGCAACATTGTGGTGAGAATTTATTATGGACTACCTGACCAAAGAGAGCAAGTGAACAAAGTCATCTTTGCTGGGCTCAGATAACAAAATCCTTCCTTTGATATGTTTCACAAGGAAATCTAAGGCAAACTCAGCCTGCAGCAGCAGAGGAAATGAAGGGGTTAAGTTCAGTGCTTCAATTACTGCTGTTAGATAGAAGAGACAGTAAATCTACGAAATCAAAATGTGCTAGAATGTTCTAGAATTCTTGATAATTTTAATATAATTGTTTATTAATATTTATGTGTTGGCATTCCTTGGAAGTAGGATACCAGGATAATAGAGTTTATGTCATAAAACAGTTTTATTTTATAAAAAGCATATCAATATCCTGTAAGTAATTTTTTTTCTTCCCATGCTAATTTTTTGTACAGCATTAATATCACCATTGGATAGTTAAGTCATTCATTATTGTAGCCTTACATCACACCATTGCTGATGAGAAAATGTTCACTTTCTTAAGGTCTGAACTTTCCATTTCCTTATTAAATAAAGCAGAAACTTCAACTTCATGAATGTAAGCAATATTTATGGTATTATATTCCCAGGGATTCTGCATAAATGATGACTGACATTTGGAGATGCTAGCATGTGGTTAGATCTCAAATTAGATAAGATTAACTCGCATTAGATAGAAATTCTGTCACATATTGACCTCCTAATTCTATGCACTGAACAAATCAAAACAAATACTCTATTCATGCTCCAAAAATCTAGTACAAGAAGTAGATATAATAGGCATACATACATTTTGAAAATTAAATAATTCCATAATTAAATAATACCTTGAGGGGGTCTATCTAATTTTTAATTATTTGAAGCATTTTTCTGTTATATGCATTAACATATTACATTGCATTACAACATTTTGAAAGGCCATGTTCTTTTAACAAGTTAAGTGCATATTTTGTCTATGTCCTTCCCATTACAGTATTGTTCCTGCTTTTCCAGTAGAATAGTTTAAGAAACTAAGGTGTTGTGGTCTGTGAAAAAAAATGCTATAATACTCTATATTTGATTATTTTTTTGGTTTTTTTGGTCTCTTGGGAAGAGAAAAATTCTATGAATTCTGAATAATCTGAGAACCACAGGATTATAGTAATTATTTGACCATATCTTCAAGGCTTTTGGTTTTTTATTTTTTAAAAGCTTGTGCAACAAATTAAATTAATTTTATAAAATATGAAATGCATTAATAGGAAACCACAGCATTATTCCCATCTTGACTTTCTCTTGAAATACATATACTATCTATAATGCACTGATAAAGATCTGTTGTTTAAAATTCACTTATATTACTTATTAAACCTCTGTAATTTTAGCAAAAAAAAAAAATCTGTTAATATATTTATTTGGACATGAAAAGTTACATGCTGGGGAATTTTCAGTTTTAAGAGGGTGCCAGTTTGAATCAAACCCTTCAATTTTTTTAACAATTAATTTTAAAGATAAATGCTTATATCCTTACAAGCATACAGTGGCATGGGAACTGGGGTTTAACAGAAGAGGCAAAAAAATGTTATTATGAAAATGCTAGAAATTCCATCGTTATTCCACGCGTTAGAGCAGTGGTGCCTGCCACAGTGCTTCACTGCTGGCACCATTAGTGGGAAGTAAATGACAACAGTGTGGTAAACACCAATAGTGTCACAGTAAACATGAGCCTGGCCAGTGGCCTCACACCTCCAGAGCCTGCATCAGGTATTATCATTCCCTTTGAACAACTCAGCTCTCTGAACAGGTGACTGGTGCTGAGCCTTGGGTATCAGCTCTTGAGCTACAGCAATTACTATGCCCTGTTTTTGAGGAAAACCAGCTTTGACTTATATTAATATTCAAATTAAGGTGTGTTAATTTGGTTGAAAACAGGGGGTTCAGGGACCAATTAACAATCTGTTCAGATATTCCTGCCTCAGGGGTGGTACTATATTACCAATATAGCCTCCAATTGTCAAACCCTTCCAACCAGTTGGAAGGGTTTGACAGTTGGAGGCTATATTGATAATATCCTTTAACATTTCTCAGGAATCTGGGATAAGACATTTAAAAAATGCAGCCAATTGTTAATGCATTAGTATTTATCTTTCTTACCTTCAAACTAGCTTGTTTTTTCTACTACTTGCTGTTCAGGGCAAACTGTTACTCATACAGGATTAATGATAAACTGATATGTAGGTGACAATTTATATCTGATAAAGGGGGCTGCTTTTGTTGTTAAAGATGGTAATATAATCTAAAAGAGTAAACGTATGTAAAAGCAACAGAAAAACTATATGAGTGCATGAACACCAAACTGCTTAATGGAATACTTAAGATGAAGAAAGTACATTCTTGAAATAGTTTTAAAAACACCCTTCAAATTTGTTCTCACATGTTAATAATAATTTGTGTAAAAATGCCTAGGTCTTTTCTAAGTCAGAGTCTGACTGAAGCTTACTTTGAAACCTGGGCTTTTTGGCTTCATGGCTTTGTGTATTTTATTAGAAAGTTTCATGTGGAGAGGCATATATATTTCACAATTTCATTTTTAGATTGTTTATTGGAACAAACTCATCATTCTCTGATGGTTGATGTTTTGAATCAATGAGAAGATTAAAATTAAATTTCATTGTCAAAGTCTTGTGATTTCCAGATGCCAGACAAGTTTTGAACAAAAAACAGAACCAAAGTGAACTACTTGGCTACTATCTGGCAGAGGAAGCCTTTACAGAATCATTCAGGAAGTACTACTTTAAAAGAACTGTTTGAAAAGCAGGATTTTTCTATAATTTCAGTACTTTATTCTTCACAAACACAGACTTTCCCAAGTCCACTTCCTCTCTCTGTTAAGGGATTATATTTGCAATCAACAGAAGTAATTTTACAAGCATAGCTAAACAACATGAACTAAGGATGGATATAAAATTTAAAATTATAAATCTCTTGATTTATTTCTAAATTATGATTCTCTATCAGTTGGATATAGCGAAGGGTCTGGGGGGAATTTCACTATAGAAATCTAGTTGCTAGATAGAAAGAAGCACTCTAGATTAAGTGTCATCTAGAAAACAAACCCACAGTTGCTTAATTGGTTGTTTCTTGGTGGGGTTAATCTGGATTTTTGAAGTAAAGGGACACTCAGCTATCTGCTGTTATTTCTGTTTTCAGAATTTTTGTTTAGGATGCATTTGCTAGCTCTCTGAAAATTCCCCTTCCTTTTTCCCCCTCTCCTCTCTTTTATTAGATCCTCAGAATAGGAAAATGATTTGCTGTTACTGTCTCAAATAAGGCTGCCACCTAATAGGGGAATGATTGTCTGTCAAGACGATGCTGTGAATGTTTCTTTACATCCTGTGGAAAAGTGCATATCTAGGATATGTGAAATAAAGGAGCAGTTAATGACTTTTTTTTTTTTTTTAAATCCAGCCTCCTTTCTACTTGCATTAACCCACCTGCAAAGCTTCAAGTGCATTGATTTGTTTTGTGAACAGTGTTGTCATTACAGTGATGTTCACTTCAGCTGAGATTGTCCTTAGTAGCTGATGGCTTTTTAATGTTTTAATTATCAAGTATTTGCTGGTTACTGTCACAGACTGCCTTGTAATAGAGTGCATTTAGTCTTCATATTTGTATGCAATGGAGACCACTCTGATAGGCAATAGCATTTTGCAGCTTTGTTCTTGTCTTAAAAGAAATATTATCTATTAGCTCACAATTTATTCTTTTACTTGTGAGCTTCTATTTTATTACATTTTCTTCTATTGTCCAAAGCATCTCAAGCAATTGTTCCTGGCTTTTCCCAATAACTTATTTCTCTCTGCAGCCTTGCCTTTCTATATTGATTATGTGCCACTGGCATAGTAAACTGCTGTCTACTGTGGAAGATTTGGATGTACAGACAAATTAATTCATATGAGCTAGACTCACAGTGGTATTGTGAAGTTGGGAAACAAAATCAGCAGCAACTGACCTTGTCTTAATCTCTGGAAGCTTTCTTTGCAACTGATTAAGGAAGGAGAACAGACATGCATCCCACTGTAATTTCAAAGCCATGGGTTCCCTCTCTCTGTCTTCATTCCTTCACTAGCTTTCAGGAAAGCACACAAATTAGTTTCCTGTTCTGACCTCACACACTGTTAAAAAGACTGGAGATCCTCCTTGAGCTGAGGGAGAACTTTTCCTTCTCTCCCTCCTTTCCTCCCTCCCTATGTCCCTCCTGTCCTCCTTTTACTCTTTTCTCTCCATAGATCAGCAATCCCATGGAAGCAATTGCCCTAGACTGCTCCACTTAGGACCTAAAAGCTAAACTAGCTTTTTGTTCTTTATTTCTTTTTAATTGCTGTTTTCTACCCTTTCGTGTTGTTTCCTCCTGTCTTTTTTCTTTCATATATGATGGAAGTAAAAAAGAGCCCACTTGTTAAATCTATTTTTAATTGCTTGGGAAAAACACTGTTTGTGCACTCCAGACACAATGAAATACCCATCTCCATACTGACACAGGCTTAAACCTCTGGCTGCTCTCCTGAAATTTATAGAAACTCGGCTGTGTTTGATTTTCTAATCTCAGCACTTTTGATGAGTTAGTCCTGCCAACAACAGCTTTTATTTACATTTCTGTTTGCAATAATTTATCCTCTTACACTCAAACTCTTATGGTGAGTCAGAGAAAACACTATGCAGTGTATATGGAGCTAGGAGCGTGTTGGTGTTGAAGTACTTTTGAAGTAGTAATTTTCTAATTAGATACTAAAAAATCATTGTATTTCAACCCTGTCATATGATGTGACAGGACTGAAATACAATCTTGTCCTGTCTTTTTCACAGGTAAAAAGTGCCTCTTTTATTTACTTCTACATATTTAGGTCCTGGGTTTGATTTGACAGGAATGTGTAGGGATGTAGAGGCTCAGACTCACTCACAAAGGTGAAATAGAAAAATCAGTTGAAGTCCTCCAAACATTTTTGTAGCATTCATAGCTTCGAAATTTGATCAGGGAGCCCATATCCACTCACATATAGTGACATTTCAAACAATAAATAGATTTCCAAGACCGATAATTTACCTGGAGAGCAAACCAGTACCTTGATTACTTGTGAGTCGCACAAAAATGTTCAGGGTATGTGAGCTACAATCCCTCCTCAGAGTCAATAGAAATTCTGAGTGCTGAAATGTAAAAAGAATTGATCAATCTAATGGATTAGCATGCCCCTGACCTACTATCCAACATTTATATTAATGAAGGCTGACAAGTTGCTTTAACCCAAAAATGTGTTTGCTTTTAGGTAATTTGTGAATAGTACCCACACATTTTAGGAGTGCAGCACAGAAAAGGAAAAGTCTATTTCTGGATCTCTAATTCTTTGAACTGTTCTGCCAGTGCCATCTGTGGTTTGTGCATTGGGATTTCAGAAGTCAGCAGTTCTGATAGGGATAGCTTTCTTCTCTGTTGATCATCTGTCACAGGTGTAGGCACCAGAATACATAATATTAATTTTATAGATTAAAACTGCAGTTGAACTGGCATGCTTGTTTATTACTGTCTGTTTTGGGTTTTTTTTTGTTTTTTTTTTTTTTTTTTTTTTTTTTGGTGACATTCAGAAATGAGCTTATGTATTTCAGTTAAGTCACTGTGAATAAAAAAAGAAAAAAAAAACAAAACCAAAAAAACCAACAAAACCATTACATTAAGTTCCCATTGATTTATGAAGCAGAAATATGTACAGGAAGAAGTCTTGAACAGCTTGTTTGTTCAGCTCAGCAGCAGGGACAGCCTGCAGATGATTAGTTCCACTCATGCCCATATGTGTCGTGGCAGTAAATACTGATTATTACAAATGGCTTTGTAGGAGATTAGGCTAATTGAACAAAAGTCAAAAACAAATGTATATTGGTGGGTTTAAGATATGTAAATAATCAGGGCTCTGCTTCATGTTTGCATCTGTCAGGAATGTGTAGGTTTTGTGTTTCTTATGCAACAGGAATGTTGCTTTTAAAGGGAGCAAAGTTATGCAAATGCATGCAAAAATCTTTCTAGGGTGTTATTGGCTATCATGTATCACAGTTTTCAATTTTATAAAGCTGTCTCTTTAAGACAAAAAGAAAGGACCAGGTTTCCAAAAGTACCATATACTAGAGAGACCTTGATAATGTGACAGATGCATTTCACAGAGCTTTGAGGTTCCAAAATTGTGTATTTATTTCATAATGGGACTAAGATCAAATGTTTTCCAATGCCTTTATTAAAATGGATGGCTGGAAAGAATGGTTTTCATTCTGTAAGCAAACCACTACTTTTTATGTTTCCAGTTCAGCCACCATGCAAACAGTGCTATCTTAAGTATGTATGCAATTTCTAAGAGTGCTCATAATATAAAGGTTATACCTGATTTTGAATCTTTGGGTCAAGGCCTCACAGTGCAGACTGAAGTGCATAAACTGTAGAAATTTCCATTAAGAAGCTTAATAGTATTACTAAGTGCAACTACTTCTCTAATGTCATCTGTCTATGAGGGCTGAAATCCTTGGCAGGAAGTCATAGTAACCTATGCCTTCCCTCTATAATTCTTGAAGTTACCATCAGATTGTTAACATGAAAATCTTGCCTCATACACTTCAGGAGGATGTCTGCAGTGACAACAGGCAAAAACTGTAATATTTCCTCTGAAAAAGTCTTTTGTGTACTCATTATCTCGGATTTTATCATCAGAAAATGATTAAAAGCTGCCTTCGTTTTTTTAAAGAGGAACCTTTGAAACCTGAGTTTATGTCTTGCACCCTCCTTTAAGCAACAAAGTTGACTTGTGTTACTCTACTTCAGAATTTAGGGAAATACACAGAGGAATTAACTTCTTAAGTTTGTAGAGAGGTGCATCAAGTTGTTCAAAGATGTATTCCATGTCTTTCTCCACAAAAAAATTAGCCAGAGAATTTGAAGACCAATAATAATACTTGAAAAATCTGGCATTAAATATTTCATCATGTCTCACACTGTTGACCTGGCTGAATGACAGGTTGCAAATATACTGATAAATTTTTATTAAAGCTGTAATATATTAATGAATAGATGAAGTTTCTGTGTGTTTAGAGTGCAGAACATAGAAGACAGTATGTAACACCTATGATTATGTATTAGTTCTACTAAAGATTATCACAGTTCTTCCTCTGGGAAAAAAACAAAACAAAACAAAACAGTGAAATGTTCTCTATAACTCTGTTTAGTCCTATTCAAGGAAAATAAAGAAATCAATATATAAATGAGTTTTAAAAATGGTTGCTAGGGTGAACAGAGGAAGATAGTGTTTATTTTATAAGATAAAACTAGGAGCACTTACTCTGTTCAGTCCAGAAAGAAAAATGAAAGTATAGAAGAGTAAAGGTCTGTTATCAGGAAGTACAGAAAGTTGCAGAATTGGCAAGATACAGGGAAGAAAAATTAGCTGTTCATTCCAAACCACTGTCCCTGGTGGAGAGCAAAGGGGTATCTAGAATATTTCTCAATACTGTGATTGTTTTGTTTGTTTCTGATGGAAGATACTAATGTTTTTTGTTTGCTTTGTTTTTTTCTTTCTGTTTTTGAAAGGTTTTTAAAGCATTTGGAAAGCTTTCCAGAATCTTTTTTGGCATGTTTGCAAACTATGAAAAAATTTGCAAGTTATCAACAAACACTTTCTTTCTGAGCTTTATTAAAACCTGTTTCAGAAGTGAGAGATGAGTTTTTAATTCCCAGAAGGCTTTTTTCGTTAATTCACCATTCACTTTCTCAGCTGTATTCGATATTTAGACAAGAGACTTCCTGAAGAATTTTTTTGTTCAAGGAGGCAAAATGACTACAGAGGACCTTTATGGTAAAGGGATATTTGATTGTGGGACTCTCTTGTGCCAGAGGTCAGATGAATATTTGTCTTTTATCATCTTAAAAGTTGAAATAAAACTTCTCTTTCCATGTGCTTAATAAGTGATTGAGTGGTAGGGAAAGTCCTCAACTGCACAACAATACAAGGGATGAAGGAAAAAGAACTTCATACTTTCTAAACACTAACATTTCTAACTGTGCATCTAACAGATTCAATTGCATGTCACCCTTTTATATCTGATATTTCTGAAATGTTGCTTTCTGCCATAAGATGAATGAGATGATCTCTGTAAATTTAAAAAATAAATAAAAAAGTATCAACTACTCTTTTCCTCAATTTCAGAACATCAGACTTCATGTCCCAGCTATTTTTTGTGGTTTCAGATAGAATATTGTTTTGTGGAGTTTTGTTTTTTTTTTTTTTTTTTTTTTTTTTTTTTTTCTGTCAGTGGCTGAGGGAATTTCCTATTTTGACTATATAAAACTATATAATATGAACAAGAGCACTGACCAGATGCTCCTTGAACTTTAAGCAATTTGGTATTTATAAAATGTGTATGTCTTTATATTTGTCTGCATTGAATAACAGAAGCCAATTATTGGCTTTATACTTTGTCTATACTCATGCAGAAAAATACTTGCCTTCTTTCTTGCACCACTTACCTCCCAGTTTACAATGGTTTAGAAACATCACTCTTCCGTTTCTCCTTTCTGCAGAATTTTGAGTTCTGCAAAGAGTAAGACAGGTTACACAAAGATGTCAGGACGGACACAAACTGCAGTCTGTGTCTCAAAAAATGTGGGAATTAAGCAAGCTTCTTGATTAATTCCTTCTCTTTCTTGGACATAATTAGGTTATTGGAGGGTTGAGGTACAGTAGGAAATAGCTTAGAAAGAACTTTGATGCCTACAGCTATTCCACAGGAAAATAGTTCAATCATCAAAGCTACATTTGGCACTCTATAATGACTATTTAATGAAATTAAACTTAAAGTGATGGAAAAAGCTTGGCTGTTAATGCATTAGTTAAAGATTCTTTCTTTATCTTAACCAATGTAAACCAATTTTGGGAAAAAAGTGATACACATTACATATTAGAAAAATTGTGAAACATCTTTTTTTTTTTGACAGGGTGTAAGGGGAACCAGGAAGGTGTTGAATTTCCCTTCAAAATTTTGCTGTTTGTTGAAGGATTTTTTTCTGTTTTTCAATCGTATTCGTTGGTAATAAAGGGATTATGAAAAGTATGAACTTCCTTTACTTCCTTCCCTTATTTTTTTACTCCCACAAAGGCAGACTTTTCAGAAGATGAAGCACAATGAACTCTTATTTTATACTTTGTGCAGTGCCAGTCTAGCTGGTAACATGCATGTTATAATTTGTGCCATGCAGGAAACCTATAGGAAAAGCTTATTCCAGATTCTGAATATCTAGAGTAAAACTGTAAAGCATAAGTTGCATCAACCTTCATTCAAACACATGTGCATTGCCATCTCTTCTTCATCTCTGCAGTAGTCATCACCTAACCCTTGTTTTATGTCTGCATTCATTTTTCTGTTACCCATTCAATATCCAATATATTCTGCCCAGAATATTGCTGTTGATTTTCCTGCAAATTCAGTTTCACTCATAGTGTAAACATAGGGATCTGAATAATATAATCCTCTAGGAAGTTCTCAGAATATGACTCCTGAAATAAATTAAGATAGCTGAAACCCTTGGGTGCTATGCAGAAAAATGTTTAATGTTTGTAAAGTGCCTAACAGGTGATTAACTGCTAATATGTCTGCCCACAGCCGTAGAGAGTTCAGTTATAATAAATAAACAAGAAGTGGCTGTCTGTTCCCAGCTTTCTTTGGGTTGTTTTTTTTTTTGACCTGAGTTGAAGTGTGTACATTTTATGTTTCAAGAGCTATCCTTCATATTGGTCAGTTATTCCAACAAAGACTCAGAATTGAGACAACAAATAATCAGATGTCATGGCATTTTGAAGTTCCATTATTACTCATTACAAAGATTATATGTATTTTTGAGATCACCATGAACTTTCATTTTTGCAACAGCCTCAGGGATTTCACACCATTACTTGCATTGAATCTAAAAAAAAATTACCTATTGCCATCCTTCAATTCTTGCTCTTTCAGCTAATAACTATTTTTTTTAAAGTTGATTTAACTTGTAATGATACAGTATCAAAGAGATACTTCCAAACTCTAAAATAAAATTGGCCAGTGTTATGTTTGACTGGATTAGTTATAACAAGGGGAAAAAACAGAACTTTATAAATTTTAGTGTTGGATAAATGCACAGTTGCTAAAGTTTATTTCTTCCAAACAGGCATATACTCGTTGGTTATGCTTTATAATAAGTGTTGGGAGGAAAAGCAAAAAGGAAGTGTTTAAACTCATATTTAAAACTCACATTTACCATTCTGTAGATATAAAACTCATGTTTACTATATTGTAGATATAATTAATTCATTAGAGCATCTTTGTCACTGAACAGTCCCAACTGTCGTCAAATGATATATCCCAGCGCATCATCTCTTTTCATCCTTTGTTTGATCTGTATGGTTAACTCTACAGTAATACTACTATGTGTATGAACTGAAAAATCAATCAGGGAATTGAAATTTTACAGAAAAATTAAGCATCCTGATCAGCAACAGGACATCTTGTGCTCAGTGACCTCTGCTGGCATCCAATGGCTGAATGAAAGAAATGGTTTGCCCCTAAATTCTGCCAAGGTGCTCTTGTCTTTGTGGTGAAGTTTATGTGTTTGTTTAATTTTGATCTTTTCTGAGCTGTGAGAAAATAAGGAACACAGAGGCTATCAAGAGGTGAATTTGCAAGATTTATTAGTGTACTTGCACAACTTAACTACTTTTGGCTAAAAGACTCTGGGGTAGAATTTAATGCAGTCATACCTATTTCTGACCTCTATACATAATCTTTTTAAATTGCTGCAAATTAAACAAAACCCGTTATTGGATACATGTTGTGCAAAGGCCCTCTGCACGATTGATACACTATATTAGTTAAAAGATCAAATTACTAAATCTTTAAAATAACAGGTGAATGACATCTCTCGTTCAGCACAAAACACAGAAATCAGCTGTCTTGAATGCAAGTTTTAAGACCAAGCAAAATCTATGACTGTGTCCAGGATGGAGCTTTACTTCCAATACCTTGCTAGGAGGCCAACCTGCTATCAGTCTTAGTAATAAAAACTGTTATATTTCCCTGTAGGAAGCATTCTACAAAACAGGCGAAACGAGTATAGACTATATGTACAAGAAAACAGTTGGTATGAGAAGACTCAGACAGTTTTAGAATCAGCTCTCTTTCTGTTTTTTGCATTGTTCCTGTAGGACTAAGAATTTCCACAGTCAATTTAAGAAACAGATAAGGAAATATAAAATATCATTAAAAATGTATCTGCTTTCTATGTTGATTCATCATTGCCTGAGGCGATTGCTGACCACAACATCCATCCTTCATTAATTTCCCATTCCATACACAGCTATTCTATAGGACTGAAAAAAAAAAGATAGTATCTTTAAATCATCACTTTCCACAGTTAATTTAGTGAGCTTTTTGAAGAGAGTCGAATAGACTTCTAGTCATCTTTCAAATTCTCTTCTAGACTGATTTTATTTTATAGGGGTAGGAAACTATTGTGCATACGAAAGTCAGCTTCAGAAAAGAAAAGAAAATCTATGCAACAGCCCAAAAAACTAGGGGAGAATGGAAAACCATTACATATGGTTCTGCATGGGCATAGAGAAGGAATTACCTGGAGACAAGTTCACTTCATTCCATATTACAATATATTTCTGTCTTTGTTTCGTTTTTTTCATCTCTGGATTTCCTTGCCTCTTATCCTTACTCTTCTAATCTCTAATTGCCCTGCCAGCTTTCTGCCCTGGTCCACTTATTCTTTGTGCTCAGTTTACCACCCTGTGCTTGTTGTCTTACTGTCAAGACACTCAGTTGAGAGAAGAAACTCTGTAAAATAGAGTATCTCCAACGCACACAGTGAGGGGAAGCACCAGAATGCAGAGGCTGGAGGAGTCTTCTGCCAGGGCAGTGAAGTGTGTGACAGCCAAGGGGCAGTGTAGTGGCTTGCACATGCCAGGCATATGGAGACTTTGTCACCTGGGAAGTTGTCAATAGCACTGGGTAGGGTGGGTAGGTAGAGGTTAAAGAGCTCATATTCTGTTAATATGAGTTGATGCAGGGCCAATCAACACTGCTGGAAAGCAATAATTGTTGGAAAAAAAAGAAAAATCCCTCATGTCAAATAGAGCCTGTAGAAAGATAAATACTGCGTCATTCTACTTTAAATATTTTTTTTCTTTTTCTTTTATTATTATTATTTTTTTTTAATTTCATAGAACTATTCATTAAGATTCAATATTAGGTCAATATTATGCCAAAGGGAAAAGTGCTCACCTGGTAATTACTGTCCTATAAACCTAAATGCTAAAATTAATGTGGAAGTTTTAAACAAGAAGCCAGTAAGGGTCTAAGGCAATATAAATTACTATTTCTTAAGAAAAGGAATACTAGAAACTCAAAATGATAACATTCACTGAATTTACACAGTTCAGTTGAATTTTTTGTCTCATTACAAAAAAGGACAGGAGTTTAATACATTTAAAAATAATGATTAAGAAATAGGTCTCAAATTGCACTGGATTTCTATTCCTTTGTATAATCTATTGCTTCTTATGAGTCATCATTCTTTAACAACCAACAAGGAAAACAAATTAAGCAGCATATTAATGTAATTACACAAAATAAGGCATGCACACATTCTTAGATTTACATGCAAAAAATGCAACTTTTGAGAGGCTTTAACAAGAAGAAATGTTCCTGTTAAGGAATTAATTAATTGAACAACTGAATCAGTACATTATTAAAAGCATTAGGTTTTATTTCAGGATAATGTTTATCCCCAATAAGCAAAATTTACATGGTATGCAAAATGAAAACATGTAGGATGTTTTAGTTGTATGTTAAATACTCTCAGTGTTGAACTTCCTGTATGGCTTATTCCCCATCATGTCACTTCTTACTCGTGTATTGCATGTCACCTTGTTTAATAACAGAGTCACAAGTTGTATTTCAATAGAAATTTTCTCTTTATTTTTATATTGGCTTTGTTCATCTGTTGGGTAAATATCTGACCATAATTGTTTGTTTAAAGATTAGACATTTTATACCAGAGAAAGATGGTTTGTTGAGTTGTGCCAAACTTGGCACAGTCCAGGGAAGGGCTAGCCAGGGATTTTCTCTGGCACTGCATCAGCTGGTGCCCAATGTGGGGTCCCTCAAGACCCCAGCAGACAAGGCTGTCCCTGAGATCAGGATTTAAAGCCTCTGGAGCATCTGTAGTCCCTGTGGGAGCTTGCCTACATTGTGGTCGCTGTGGCTCCCAGGGATGAAGAGGCAACCCTCCAGTGCCCAGCAGGACCTCTTCTCGGTTGGGGACCTCTCCTGCAACTTTGTATTCCGGGAACTTCCAAGTAGTGAGTTGTAATGGTAAAACAGAGCAGGGTGTGGGTGCATTTGTCCCAACGGACTGGGGGCACGAGGCAATAAGCCATTATAGTAGGTTGCACAGGGCACCCTACCTCGGGTTGGTTCATGGCCCCTTTTGTTTCAGTTTTTTCCTTTTACTGCGGGGGAGGGAAAATTGGGTGCTGTACTGGCAGGATTGGTGCGAGATTCTTGGTACAGCAAAGAGAGATTTTTGACTTACTTTCAGGTACCCTGGTGGGAGGGGAGATGAAGCTTTCAATGAGTTTGTTAAAACGTTTTGTTTGCTGGGGTTTTTTTTCACTTTCCATGGGTCTCCTGAGGAAATAAAGACAGTCAGCTTTTGGAGAGCTGTAGGCACAAAACTGGCAGATTTAGCGAACAATGACGACCTGTCCGGGGATAAGTTCTTGCCCCTGTTCATCAAGATACAATCAGTGGTGAAAAGTCAGGAGAGGAATACTGAGAAAGAAAAAGTTGAAAAACAACCAGCTCACTTTCCCCCAGTTCTCCCTAAATCCCCTCTTCCTTTACCCTCTCGTCCCAGTCCCTTGTCCCCTACACCAAGTAGGCTGGGGGGAGCAACCCTCCAAGAAACGGAGGGTTGCCACTGACTCCCTGGCTCCCCACAACCTTCCTGGTACCCTTGCCCCGGTGGCAGGGTGACAGCTGTCAGGGACTCTTTGCCTACTCCTCTATCCGCTCCCTCTTTCCCAGTTGATAATACCCCTGGTTTAAAAATTGGTTCCCAAAATGTTTGCTGTTCCTCTGATCCCCAAAATGGCCCCCAAAAAACACAAGATGGAGGTGGCCACATGGCTTTGCCCCCCACTTGTGTTTCTTTTCCCCATAGTCCATTTCTCCTTTCCCCTCGCAACCCCTTCCTGTCCCCTGACTCCTCCCTTCCCTCGGGTACCTCCCCTTCCTTTGAGTCATTTAATTTAATGTCTCCTCCTCTTGCTCCATCTGTTGTTCCTCCCTCTATGACATCATCCTTAACCCTCTCCTCCTCCAGTGACTCCACCCAAGGATCCACCCCTTGCTTGTGCAGCTCCACCCACCATCTTCTGACTTCCAGTTCCCACAGCCCTTGTTCCAGTTCCCATGATTCAGAAGCCAGAAGTGACAGGCTCAGGGACCAGAACCCAGAAGAGGAGGCCCTGCCCTTTGCCGCTCCAGTTATTTATAATCACAGGGGAGAGCACCCTGTGTGGGAGCCGCTCTCCTACCAAAATAAAAAAAAAAAAGCTTTGCAAGGCCCAGAAAGAGTTTGGTCAAAAAAGTGAATATTTTAAAGGCTTATTAAGAGACATTTTTTTGTCAAATATGCTGGTCCCTAGTGATCTATTTTTCCAGAAGATTTATTCCAATGTCTCCTCAATCCCTCAGAATATGATCTGTGGGACACAGAAGAGGTTGTTTAGGGATCTCCATCCTGAACTCCTACAAAGCCCTGGGTGCACTGTTGAAGCAGCTGCATATAATATTACTCTAGACCATATCACTGGCGAAGGGGATTGGTCTCTGGTGGCCAAACAGGTGGAGGGAATTCCTTGCCCTGTATTGGAGCACATGCAAGGTGTTGCAAGGCAGAAAGCCTTCCTAATTATGCCAACTAAAGAATATATGCAGAGTTTTATTTCAATGAAGCAGTCTCCTACCGAGTCTTTCTTGGATTTCATAGATAGCTGGCACACAGAAATTGAGATGTGAGTGCCAGATAGTGAGGTGCAGCAAAACATGGTGCTGGAAGTTGCACAAGCAAATTCTAATGACGTTTGTAAAAGAATTATTTTAGGACTGCTCTCTGATCCACCACCCACTCTAGATGTATTGATAGAAAGATGCATAGAAAAGGCTGTCATCAATCCCAGAAACCAATGCAAAGGATACGAAACTAGGAAGAAGACGGTAGCAGCTGTTGATATGCCTCCAAAACCATGTGTGGCTGGGAAGTTCAAGTGTTTTCATTGTGGGAGGGAGGACATATAGCACGATTTTGTGCTAATAAAAATAAATTAACCCCACATTCAAGGGGAGAGGGAGGAGACAACCATCAAAAAAAACTAGCTGAAGAGCCTGGACTTGACCCTCGTGATGATACAAATGACACTGCGTGATGATACCACATCACCAGAGCTGTGAGGCCGAACTTTCACCTGAAACCTGTGGGGATTGTGACCACAAAAAACAGACATGAGCCTTTTAGGCTCAAATTAACCCATTCAATGGCATTCAAAACACTGGACTGGCATCACCTCCTACTAGATTCTGGACATCGTCCAGATTTTCAATGGAAAAACTGTAAGTAGTTTCTTGTAGGGGACATGAAACACACTCCCCATGAGATCAAAATCACTCCAGGAGTTTTGTCATCTGATCCGGAGCGAGTCATTCTCTTGGTAAAATGTGTCCATCCTCCCTTTTTCCTACCAGAAGGTCAGGTCATTGCCCAGGCCATCCCATTGCCTCACATGATTTTTGATGATTTGGACCTCTCTGTTTATTGGGAAGAGACAGTGGGAGAAGACAAAGACCTAATCTGGTGTGGCTTTAAAAAGGAGAGGGATCACATCCAATTTCAAGGGACAATGGGGTCAGATGTGATGGTCATTCCTCCACCGTCACACTGGGAGCTGCAACTTGTAGCGGGTAAGGTCCAGGGTATAGAGGGCATCCAATCTAAGATTAAAAGATCGAAGAGCATCGTAGAAATTGAGGGACCTGATGAGCATTTGGCTTCTGTACACCTATTCTTTTTAGATTCTAAATTTACCCTTTGGGGAAGAGACACCACGTCCCAGTGGGGGGTAAAATTTAAGATCCTGTAAACCCCTCAGGATTTTCGGTAGCAGCCATTAAATTGGCTAACTGATTCTCCCATCTGGGTAGAACAGTGTCTGCTGAACAAACAAAAATTAAGTGCGCTCTGAATTAGTGGAGGAGCAATTGGCTAAAGGAAATATTGTAGAAACAAACAGCCCTTGTAACTCCACAGTGTTTATCATCAGGAAGCCATAGAAAGACAAGTGGTGCCTCCTCCATGATTTACGTAAAACAAATTAAGTCATTGAGGACATGGAATCTCTTCAACCAGGGATGCCATCCCCTTCAATACTGCCCCAAAATTAGCAGTCATTGATATCAAAGATTTTTTTTTTTCCAAATTCCTCTAGATCCAGCTGATGCCCCATGGTTTGCATTCTCTGTTCCCTCCATTAACAGAGAAGGTCCCATGAAGCACTACCGCTGGCGGGTGCTCCCTCAAGGAATGAAGAACAGCCCGACCATCTGCCAGTGGTGTGTTGCCAACATACTCTCCCTGGTTCATGCCAAGGCGGGGGAAGCTGTCATCCTCCATTATATGGATGATGTGCTTGTGTGTTCCCCCAACAACAAAATACTTCCCAAGTATTTGATGAAAGTATCATTGCTTTCACTGCTGCAGGATTTGAGTTGCAGCAAGACAAAGTGCAGAGGCTGCCGCCTTGGAGGTATCTAGGCCTTGTGATTGTCAATTGTATATAATCCCCCAAAAGCTGTCAATCAATGATAGGCCTAGGACTTTCGGGGATCTTCACCAGCTGTGAGGGTCTTTGAACTGGGTCAGGCCAGAACTAAAACTGGCTGGGGCTCAGAAAAAAGGATCTAGCCCCCCTCTTCAATTTGTTGGACTTTCTGATGACGTTGACCCAGGAGGCTCAGCACACCCTGGTGTCTTGGTTTGGAAAGACAGGGACCAAAGAAAAGGGAAACTTCCCTTGGGGTTTGTTATAATTCCAAAATTGAAAGAGAGG
>CM031858.1:76149690-76392625 GCA_018697195.1 Certhia americana | reverse complement strand
CAACTTCTGGGAAAAAATTCTATAAGAAATCAACCCAACCCCCAACACCTGGAAAAGGTACAGTTGTCACTGTCTAACCAGCAAACCAATCACTATCGATTGGAACTCCTGTTTAACTTTATCATTCTAGGAAGGCTGACACATCTGCATGGACTCATCTTCCAAGGGGACAATGAGCAGAAGGACCCCCTCTTGATCATAAAGTAGGTGTTCCTAGGTCATCAGTCGTCCAAAATTGTCACCAGGCCATAGGAATTGATGGCCCAGTTGATCAGCAAGTCTAGGGTCCAGATGCAACTGTTAACAGGGTGTGAGTTCACCTGCATTCACATGCCTATCAAATTGTCTGCCAGGAAACCGACAAATGCGACTTTGGAGCAGTTGCTCTGCCACAATGAAATGCTGCAATTTTCCCTGGATAGTTTCCCAGGAAAAACTTCAATTCATTGTCCTGGCCATAAGTTGTTTTCCACAGTATTTTATTTGATTCCAAAAGAAATATAGAGTTGCAAACCTCTTAAAGCACTGACAGTTTTCATTGGCATGTCTGGGGGCTCTCACGAGTCAGTAATGACTTGGAAAGACCCTCAAACTCAGCACTGGGAGACTGATATTGCCATACTTGAGGGCTCCCCTCAAGTCACTGAGTTGGCTGCTGTTGTGAGGGCCTTTGAGAACTTTTTGAAACCAGTAAAACTAATTACTGACTCCCTACCTAGCGGGAGTAGTATCCAGAGCTGAGAATTTGGTCTTAAAAGAAGTTTCCGACCCAGCCATCTACAATTTGCTCTCAAAACTAATACATCTAGTCTCCCACCAAGAGCAACCATATTATGTGATGCATGTGAGGTGACACCCGACCTCCCAGGTTTCATTGCCAAAGGCAATTGCAGAGCAGATGCTCTAGCTGCCTCTGTACAGCTGGTTGACTTGCCTAACATCTTTGAACAAGCCAAGTCAGCCATCAACAATTTCATTAAATTGTGCCAAGACTGGTCCCCCAATTCTACGTGAGGCGTGATCAAGCCAAGGCAACAGTGGCCACATGCCCTAACTTCCAGAAGTCGTCCTTACCATCACTAGGATCAATGTGATCCTCGGTGTGAATCCAAGATGACTTAGCAATAGCAAAAAGTGGCAGAACGATGTTACACACATCCCTGCATTTGGGAGATTCAAATTCGTGCACATGTTGGTTGATACTTTTTCTGGTGCGTTCTACACCTCAGCCCATACTGGGGAGTAGACCACAAACATCTTCTGCAGGCTATCTCCCCGTTGGGGGTCCCCAAAGTTATCAAAACTGATAATGGTCTAACTTATACCTCCAAGGAGTTCAGTAACTTCCTGCAACACTGGGGGGTTGAACTTCACACGAGGATCCCATATTCCCCCACAAGTCAGGCAGTGATAGAAAGTACTCATCAAACGCTAAAGAGGACCTTAGAGAAACAAAGGGGCGATGTCTGAATCAACACTCCACGAATGAGACTCTGCAAGGCCCTGTTTACTATGAACTTTCTAAACTGCTGCTTTGAAAATCTGAACCCTCTAGTTATTTAGCATTTCTGACAACATCATCAGCTGAAACTGGAGGAGTGGCCGCCAGTCCTCATCAAAGATCCAGAGACATGGAAGGTACAAGGACTGTTCAAACTCATTTCCTGGGGTCATGGGTATGCGTGCATATCCATGCCCTCCGGTTTTAGATGGGTTCCTCAAAATGGGTAAGACCATAGACTGTACCACCAAAAAAGGAAGGTTAACAGGTAGTTTCACCATCATGAGTGAGAGATGTCCCAGGTGCCTCCTCATGACATCAACGCAAAGGAAGTGGGAAACCCAAGCCTTGACCTACCCCTGACTCTTGAGTTTTTAGTTGATTCCTTTGAAGAGTTTTAAATGTTTTCCCTTACTTGTATTATATTGTTGCTTCTTTTTAGAAAATACCCTTCAGACCCCCAACATGAAGTCAGCACATCTGTGGCTTCTTCTTCTTCTCCTCAGCCAGTCCATCGTAACATGGATCATCCCCCAACCACAAAAGAATGTGTGGTCACCCTTGCCCATGCACTGAAGCAGGGCCATCTTTGCTTATCAATTGCTGCCACAGAGGACCCATTGTCAGTGTGCCTGATGAGGATCCCACTGAAGCCAGCAGAGTTCCCTCAAAGTTTAAGGGAAGTTCACAGAAAGATCAATAGTCTAGGAACTCCCTACCATACTATCAGAGGAGTAACTGGATGGGCGGCGTGCTATCCAAAAAACTTAGGCTCCCAGTTGCCGACTCCCTTTTCCTGTGGTTTCCTGGGTAGAAACCTTGTCACGGGTGGAAATGAAGCCTGAAGAGTTTGAACTTTTAGGTTCTTCCCTAGCTTTTTCTTGTGTTCAATTTGATTACAAGCCCTCTTACCAAAAAGATTTATTTACTTCAGTTTTACAACACAAAAACATTTTACTGCAGCCAATTGGTGTAAGTCCTTGACAAAATTAGACATGCCCTCCACCAAAAGTATTTACCCCTTGTAATTGGACTGAGGAGTATTCCTAATTTGCAGTGACAGGGCATATGCTGGCATACCCTCTCATCTTCTCAGAGGCCTGTGCACCCTAGGGTTGCTGTCCTTGACCTCATCCAACATTACCCAAATTTTGGATTGGAGTAAACAAAGCAAAGCAAAAATGGTGTGCAAAACATTTGGATGAACACTATGATGCCAAAATTACTCACTGGGCAAAATCCAAAAGGGCTGCTGTCTCAGTTTTCCTTCCTTAGGTGTCAGCAGCCAAGGCTCTAGGTGAATTGGGCCACCTAGAATGTTTGGTGACAAGGCAGGAAAATCTTACCTTGACCACCCTCAGCAACCTCCTAGAGGGAGACGAAATAACCTGGAAGGTGACTGCAAAACAGGGCAGCCATTGACTTTTTGTTACACACAGATGGCATGGATGTGAAGATTCCAGGGAATGTGTTGCTTCAATTTATCAAGTAAGAGCCAGAGCATCCACACTTTCATCCAAGAAATGAAGAACATGGTTGGAAAAATTCAGCAAGAGTCCAAAGACTGATGAGGGAAAGTCTTTAAAGAATGGGGACTGTCAGGATGGGTGTTATCCATTATCAAAGATTTCCTATGGTTTGTTTTTGTTATTATTTTGGGTTTTCATGCATTCAGTATCTTAAAAAGAATCCTGACCAAGGCTTTGGAAATCACTGCTGCAGCCGCCACCAAGCCCAAAAAGTGGTGGGAAAAAGCTGAGACTGAACTTTAAGTCCTTAGTTCTCTCCCCAGCTTCTTTCTTTTCAAACCAAATAAAAAAGGGGGAGGTGTTGTGGTGTGTATTTATTTTAAAATGTGTAAATTTTCCTTTTACAATGGTTTCCCCTTCATTGTTGATTTTACCCAAGTTGTACCCTCCTACGCTTGTAGAATGTTCTTAGTTCCTCCCACTTTTGTCAATCTGCCCTAGTACTAGCCCTTTTTTTCAGCCCTTTCCCTGCCTGTCATGGTTACCCTGCCTCTTGTTCCTGAACCTTCCCTGTCAATCCCATCTTGCACCTGATTGCACCTCCCTTTTCGAAATCCCCTAATCCTCAAAACCCCATTGGCCCATGTGACCTGTTCCACCCCCATGGATACCCTCAATGGTTGATATATTATAAACCCTGCCTTGTACTCCTCCCCACTCCTTCCCCTATTGGTTGAAAGTTTTTATCCGCCCTTAAAACCACTCCTGTACAAAGACCCCTGTGCACCTTTGGTCTGTGTCCTGAGAAATAAACCTTTTGGGGACCACATGGAAGACCCCTCTCTAATGTTTGTCCCAACCCTCAATGCCTAGAGACCTGGTGCTGTTGAGAGCAGCCTTGCTGCAGGGTAGCTTGGCAGCCTCTGCTCTACTGCTACCCAGACCCATCCTGGGAAGGGAGCAGCCAAACTTGGTGCGATCTGGATAAGTGCTGGCCAGGAATTTTCTCTGGCACTGCAACAATGGTTTCCAATCAAATTGCAACACCCTTGAATATGTGTTGCAAAGTGTTGCTCTTTACCTTTTCAGCTGAATTGTTGTTTAGGTTTTTTTGGTTTTTTTTTTTTTTTTTAAGGTAATTAACTCCAGTTAGTTGCAGCTGATCATAAGTAATAGTCAATGGTATCATGGTCCATTTGGATCTCTCAACTTCCTAGGACAATGTATTCTGTGTGTTCATTTTTTGAGCTCACTTGCAAAGAGAACAAATACAACATCTAAGGGCTCAACTCCCTTTGTACAGAATTGTCTGATACCTGAATTTAATGATTCATCATGATTAATGATGTTTCTAATATAGATATCCTCTAATCAGCAGCTTGTGTACCTATGAACAAAATAGCTACCAAGCTGATGGTAAGGGTGTTCATCCTTCCTCTCCCATCATGGTGTGGGTGTTCCCTGTAACATACTGGGAAGTACAAAACACCAGCATTCAAGCTGCTGCTGGATCTGCTTCAAAAACTCTTTTGGGTAAGCTGATATACTTTCCAGCTTGGAAGTTTGGTCTATACTTTTTCCTTAGGTTAGCAGATTCTGAAGAAACTGTCAGAAAACACAGGATAATAGCTGTTGGAGACAGCAAGCACAGGTGTTACTGACTGCATGACGACTTTTTGCCCTTCCTGGCCACGGTCCCAACTATGTGTTGCCCCCACTTTGACCTAGTGGTGCTCCCAACTTACCTCAGCCCTTAGCACAAGCTGTATGTTAGCCAAAATCTAAGCAGAAGTTCAGAAAACAGTCACACTCCTGCCACATGACTTCCAAATTCTTGTCTATGTAAAAAATCCAGCAGCTAGGGGAAGTAGCTGTTTTTGCAGTATGTTTTTTATACAAAACAAAGCTTCCTGGCCAGAGCATGTGTGTGCATTTGACTTTGAGGCACACAACATAACATCGCAAACTAATTTTTCCTCTGAGCATTTTTTTTTTTTTTTTTAACCTGATAAAAAATATCAGCCATTTAAACTAAAAGTATTCATCTATTAGAATCGGCATTCCTAGTGTTTCAAAATCCTGGAAACATGCAAGCCTATTACAATATTGTTGTCCATTGAAGTAAAATCATTCAGCATGGTTACAAAAACTATAAGCAGTTATAAGGTGAAGAATTTCTAGCCATTGATTAAGACTGATAATACCATTCACTTTGTAAGCCACATAAGAACAAAAGGGGAACTTTTGCTCTCTTTCAAGTTGTGCACCTTTACTTTGGGGAGCCAGAAATGATGATATCAGATTTCCTTCAGTTGAATAGCAAACAAAAATTAATTGAAGCTGTAGATCTGTATTCTGTCCTCTCCTCCCCTTATACTTTTAATTGCAGATGCCAAGTAATCTATTATCCCACATGGACTATGCCAGTTTAATATACAATTTCGTCAGTATCACAAACTATCAAGGCATAAGCAACATGCAAAGATATTACAAAAAAAGACATCAAGCTTGTTCTCTAATTATGAGTTCTGTGGTTTGGTTTTGGGGATGGGAGGGTTCTTGGTGTTTTATCTGTAAAGTTATTTTCTCTTTGATGGAAAGACATACAGAAGAAAATATTTGGAAAAGATAGTTTTACAAACAGGAGTTAGAGGTAGGCTATTGCACGTTCAGCAGGAAGGTAAAATGAAAAAATCTTTCCCCGACCTCAGATTTTTCTGTCTTTCTACAATAAAAGGAAAGGTGAATTAGTTATGTTTTTCTAACTATAAGTAGAAATTTTGAGCATACACTACTGCAGATTAAAATTGTGCACACTAAAACCAGAACTGAGCAGATCAGAGGTTTTGCAGCTCTAAAGGAAAAGAGTATGTGAGGGATAAAAAAAATTTCTGAGTACTCTTCAATACGTTTTACTTTGACGTTTTACTACTTTACTTTTTATACATAGTTACTTACATGGTATAAGTCAGGGATTTTAAATAAGAGAATTCTACTCCAATAGCTTAATTCAAATAAAAAATTTAAAAATTTAATTTTCAAAATTTTAGAATGATAAGTTTCAGCTGTAGCATTTCATGAATTTCTAAGTTTTCTTAGCGTATTGAAAGACAACCATAGTATTTATAAAGAGCTTCATCTGCTTCCACATTTTCCTCTCACTTCATAGTCAATATTAGAAGCAGATTTACATTTCACTTTCTAGTACAGTGATCTACACCTATCCTTTTTTGTCCTTGATCTTCTGTTTAATTGGAAAGGAGTGTCTTTCAAAAAGCAGCTTCAAAGTCCACAAAATGCCACTGGTATGAGAAACAATATTTAGCAAGCTGTATCTTTGAGTACAGAATTCAAATGGACTGAAAATTTCACCTTTTTGAATGCATAAAGTGCAAGGGAATACCAGCTATATGACTTAAGATAATTAGCATTCATTCTGAATAGGTATTTCATCAAAATTTATGTTTTGCCTTCTTACTGAAGGAAAAGAAATAAAGGCATTTTTTTCTAATAAAAAATATTTTTTCAGGACTCTTAATGTTTTCATGCGTATAGTAGTACCATCCACAGAAAACTGTGTTAAAGGAAAAGTACTGAAATTGCTGTGTTGGACACTCAAAGTACCAAGGAAAATTCCCTGTGGCAAAAGTTATGTGATGATTCAAATACACATTGTTGTACAACATTTATAAGCAATATAAAACTCTTTCCTGGGTAAGCTTTCAGTATGTGGCATCTCAGCATTTATCCACCTATTTAGGTATATATTTTTCAAGAATTAAAAATTTCTATGGCTCTATCTATAATTTATCCATTTGTTTAAAGCCTCCACAGCTGTTACAAAAGTGTCTGCCAATCATGTATCCTAATGAAGAAATCAAGGATTTTGTCATCTCATTGATGGGCTCTAGGTGGAATAGGGACATAGATAAATAGCTAGCTAGATGTACTTATGTAATCATGTATGCAATTTTTTGTTTACAGCATAAGTTTTAAGACTGACCTCAACTTGCATTTGATCCAGGACTGGGTCTCGTTTGTCCTGATAATGATATTTTAGTTTGCTCTCCCTTAATTGTAATAATTTTAACTGTGGGTAATCTGGTGCTCATTTCTATGCCGTCACACCATCGAAGTGTCAGCTAGGACTGACAATTTATTTTAAGTACTTTCAGTCTGGAAAATTACAGATTGCTATTGAAAATTTCACTGATTTTTCTGCTTTTCATTTCACCCTTCCAAGTTTACCTCTGAAGAGGATCTAACTCTCACTCATGGTAGTACTTGCCATTATTTCAAAGGTTATTGAAGGACCTCTTATGTACCAAACCCCCCATAATGTGGAAAGTTTTAAACCCATTAGGCAAAAATCATGGGAAAGGGTCTGTTGTCTCTGCTAGCACCCAGCAATTACTCTGTAGCAGTGCACTGAAAGCATTTGTCAGGTACTTGGTAACCATTTAGCAATATTTGCCATTAGTTTGTTCAGTGGATGGACTTTAAAGGTAATTTTCTGTATTAAAATATAAAATCTGTAATTCTGGACTGAATTCTTTTGTCATCCACTGTAGTGGGCCAGAGCCTTAATGTCTGAGCAGGATCACATACAAAATTATAAGTTATTTCTCCAGTGGATTTCACAGAGTTTTAGTGACCAAGGAAGTGTGCCAAGGCTTCAAGAGGCAAGTTTCTAGACTTGATGTCTTAATGAGCATATACTCTGCTGTGGAAAAGCCTTCTGCCCATTAATCTTTACATCTTGTCTACCCAATGTTCATTTTCCCCCTAACTCATAACAGCTACCTTCTCACGTAAAGGAATTTCCAACCTTTGGGTTTTTTGGGTTTTTGGGGTTTTTTTGCTTGTTTGGTTTTGTTTGTTTTTTTGTTTTTTAAATATATTTTTTCATGTTTCTCTGTATCAGTCTTGATCTCACTTATCTCATTTAAGACACCTATCTTAGTTCTTGTTTATGGGCCTGCATTTAAAGAATTTGGAATAGCCTTCCCAGGTAAATTATACCTGAAATTTCAAAGTTATCATGCTGTGCTGGAGAAAGAACACTCATTTTATTCAGGGGGGATGCTCCCCAAGCTGCAAAATTTCAGATAGGAGCTGCAAAGGGACAGAGCATACTCTGTATAGTTTCCACCTTTTGAGATCTTGAGAACTTTGCAACTAATGTGTGATATCCTGCTGAGAATATCATACCACATATTTCAGAGGCTTATATTGAACACAATTTTACAGGGTTGGCAGGAAGCTTATCTTTTTCAGAAGAGGATTTGGCATCCCTTGTGTGGTTCAAGCTCTTGCTCCAATATCCCCACTTCCACCTATACAAATATCCTTTTTTTTTAGCTCAGAAAAAAAAAAAAAAAAACAAACCTCTTTCACTGTCACTCCCCACAAACAAGAATCTTGTCACTGTGTGCAGTAAAAGTGGCAAGGATGGAGTACAAGATTAGCACAAAATGAAAAGTAGGAAATATAGTAGAAAATATGTAGAAATTGGTAGGATGACAGAAAACAATTATGGGTGTTAAAATCTTAGATTTAACTGTGATATCTATAACATTGATTTTTATATTTGCATACATGAAATGATGCTTTTTCTTTTATACATAAATTAACTTACAACTAGAAGTATTAATTATAGAATATGCTTCAAACCTGAGTTTTGTTTATATAACTGAAAGTCTCAAAATGTAAATTTAAGTCAGCTCATTTCAGTAGCTGAGGCATCTTGGAAGTATCCTTAAGGTGGGTTTGAAAATTGTTATTTTGTTTATTATAAAATAATCCTGATGTATATGGATAAAAATTTCTTAAAATCTTACCTTTCACACAGTTTTGTAAATGTCACTAAAAGATGCATGGCATGGCAAGCAGTAAAGAGCAGATACCCCTACTCTAGACCTAGTTTAAGCAATATCTCCACATAGGATAGAGCAGCAGTTTTCAACAGTGTATTTTAGTCTAGAAATAACAAATGTTTTTCTATGCAGAAACTCGCCTAAGATGATAAACTACAGACTATTAGGAAAGTTTTCAGAATATTTTTCTGTGTCTGGCCCTAGAGAAGATGGTTTAAACAGGAATATGTTATGCAGTAAAACTAAACTAAGATGTTTAAAATTATTGAAACTAAATTGAAATAGCATTCCAAAGTGGAGAATGTCCAATTACTTGTTTTAAAAGTGTGTAATTGAAGTACCCTCTTAATACAGGTGCAGTGTATTTAGCAATAACAGATTTGATTTGGTTTAGTAATGGTGTAGATGGAATAATTTATTAGCAGATCCACAGATGACACGAATCTATATATTCATATACAGATTATATGTCCATATAGTGTTTCAATACAGTGTAATCTACAGCAAAACTTTACCATGACTAGACATAAAAATGGGACTATCTTCATTCCACTTTCTGTCTCTACAATCTTGAAAATAATTAAAGACTTGACCTTCTTGTGGGTTTTATTTACTTCCTCTGTTTAAGAAAAAACAATCAACCAAAACTTTTATCTATGTATTCCTTTGACAGTGATTTTGTAGGGTCTTTGCACTTCTTTGTTTCATGGTGTTTAATGAGTAGTAAAAACTCAAGACTGGAGATTTGATAGCACTCCATTTGCTGAGTTAGCGTAGGTGTCTGCCTTTTACATTATATTAACATTTCAGCTAATGTGACACAAACTTTTAAAAAATATTTTACTTTGTTTATGTGCACTGGAAAAACATGGATAGCTGGAAGAACCAGGGAAATTCTTTCAATCAAACAGTAATATGAACACTTCAGAAGTCTATATGAGCTTTCAGCTAATATCTGTGAAATACTGGGAAAAATAGAGCATTGCAAGAAATGACAGGTTTAAATTTCATGTGGAAGAACAAACAGGAGGAGCCAAGAGAGCAGTAGGCTTTGAATTTCCCATTTAGCTGATATCCCTAAAATTGAAATGTGTACATATAAATGGTAGTAGTATAATTCCATTAAGAATTACTTGTAGTCTGCATATTTACATAATATGGATAGTACAAATTTAAATTCTGCTCAAATTTAAATTCTGTATGTGTGTCTTGCCTAAACAAGGGAAATCTGACTCTAGCTAGAGAGACATTTCTAAGATTAGCAAATTATTAAGAGTAAAATATAAGATGGTAAAATTAAATACTCGGTTGCCTCTTATATCCATTACATAGTACACACAGTTGAATAAGTGTTTCCAGTCTATTGTTTTTGAGAAAATTCCCTGTTCATTCAAGGGTACTCTTAAATTAGATGTAGGGGAAAATCATCTGCTTATACACAATGTGGAGGATTCTGCTTTGCTAAAAAACTGATGTGATGATGATAAGTTTAGAAGACACTTATGCTGGATGGATTCCCATGCTTCAAAATCTATGACAATTTTTTTTTTTTTTTTGTATTGTAATCTGCAGCTTGATTTTCTAATACCTCAGGAAAGATTTCAGGATCAAATTTTTCCTCCCCTAGACACCCAGAGATGGTTCCAAAGTGTTCAATACAATTCCATCCTGCACTTAATGCTGATACCCAGGAGTTGAGAAGGAAATATGGAGTAAAGAGAGAAGTGGTTTGAATGTTGAGGGGGGAAAGAAGCTGTGCCATTGCTATGAATGGGGAGGAAAAAAGAGAAACAGTCTTCAGCTATTGATAAAGATAAAAGTATCAAAGTATGTAAATTTGCAGAATGTAAGAGTGCTTTTGAAAACTAGGAGATAAAGAACATTAGGGGAACATCTTAGAGGTACAAGGGCTAAAAATCCTGAGGCTTAGAAACCTAAGTAAATGCTGAATTCAGAAAAGTAGGACTTCTCTCAGACAAGTAGAGCTTCAGTGTTGTTCTATTTTTGGAAAAAAAATAGATAAAACATGTCTATTTTGGTATGAAATATTGTCCCTTTAAGAAGAGGGTATCTGAAATAATTAATTATTCCCTCCCATTTTCCCTCTTTATATGCAGTTGGATTACTGAGAGAATTGATCTAAATTACCTGGGTAATACATGAACACATGACAGTCCTGTGTAAGCATTCAGCACAGATTCTGGAGATAGCTGTCACATGTAACAGTTTTAAGTTTTAAATATGCTAAAGTCATGCATGGTTACATGACACAGCCCACCAGAGCCTGGGCTAGCTGGAAGAACCCCGGCGCTGCACCAGGTTTGGGGAACAACTGCTGCATGGGATTTGTGCTGACAGCTGAACCTTTAGAGCCACTTGCTCTGCAGTGGAAGGGTTCTCACTGCAGTCAGGGGGTGGGGAAAGGAGAAGGAGGAGGCTCTTCAGTTCTGAGGTTCCAACAGGAGGTTTATTCACTTTGAAGGGGTCAGGAACCAAGGAGCCCCAAGCACTGCTGTGCTCAGGATTTTATACAGCACCAGAGCAAGGGGTGGGTACCAAACACAATCCAGTGAGGGATCAGCAGGGGCAGAGTGAAGGGGTTACAGCATTTCTTTGGGGCCACCTGGGGCAAGTGGGAGCAGAGGGCAATCACATGGTCCAATGGGGCATTGAGGTTTAGGAAACACCCAGGAAAGCCCAGGGGGAGTGTGGTGGGTTTATTTTTTGCTGTGTGATAGGATTAGGAAAAAAAGCAAAACATGTTTAAACTTGAAAGGGAATAAAGAAAACTTTATTAACAGAGTTAAAAGGAACATAGTAAGAAAAATCAGAATAAATCCTTCAGGACACCTTTTTCCTCCTTCTCTACAATATTATTTTCTACTGACAATGTAGAGACAAAACTTGGGACTTTTAGTCAGTTTCCTACCTCTGAAATAGTTTCTTCAGTTCACTTAGGGAGAAGAGTTTTTCTTGCCATACTATGGAGACTTCTTTATAAGAAAACAGTTCTCTCATGGTTTTAATGTCACAAAGCAAATCTGCCACCTGGGATATAAGAAGAAAGCTGTTTGCAGTGTGAAAGTCCTTCCTATGTCTTGCAGTTTTTCTCACAGCTGCTTTCATAGGCCATTTCAATTTATTGGGGTGTCATTTTAAGGATGAGCTGTTCTAGTATAGAGCAAAAATTCTCTTTGTCCATCTCTGGGACTAGAGGTTTTCTACTACTATCTTTAGGGCAAAGTTTCTCATTTCTTTATGTTCAACTTTCTCACTGAATCTACAGCAACATGCATCTGCTTCAACTACTTCTGCTCCAACTACTGGTGCCTCGCCCACAACCATTCCAGAATACTACATCCTCCCAATACTTTTCTATGAGTTAGAAGGATAACAAAAACAAAGTCAAATATATCTTTACCATAGCTTTACAGGATTTTAAGTCAAGCTTAAAACATCTCTTCAATCCCTTCTATCTAGAATTAACTCTTTCTTTACTGACCTCAGAGTCCCATGTTATTATCTCTATATGTTCACCATTTTTCCTTTTCCCAATTTAGGAGAGAAATGGTATTCATAAAGTCATTTGTTCTCAAGATTTACCATTAACTGAAACAGTTCTATAAAGTAAAAAATTCTTGCAATGCCGAAAAGCTGATCTGGTCCAAGTTCTGCTTCGGGAACATGGCTCACCGTGCTTCCCTGCTGACCATGTGGTCACTGCTGGCATCGTGCGAGCCAGCCCAACTCTGCTGAGGTGATGAAAACAGGGAAAAAAAAAAACTGTTGACAATGCTTTTATTCTTCTGTCTGTAGCTCAATGCAGCTGAGCACACAAAGTTCATTCCCAGCCATGCCGAGGTGTCCGTGTGAGTTCGTCCCGGTCCCTCCGATCCCGGCCCCGTGGCCGCTCCCGGTCTGCAATGGCAGCGGCTGCAGGGCTGCTCCTGGCCCAAGGGCCACACTCTCTTAAGCTGCTCCAGTCTCTGGCATAGTCTGGCAGGCTCTGCACTCCTCTGGAGACGGGGAAAAAACCAGCTGGGCCACGGGCTGAGCCGGGCCGAGCCCCAGATTCGGACCCACCACCACCTCCAAGGCCAAGAAACCAAGAGCACTATTCCCATTAGGTTTTTTTTTTGTCTTAAGCTATTATTGGGGTTTCCAATATCACAAATGGGATCGAGCCCTGGTTTTCCTGGCCCTGCTGCTGAGCCAAATAGCGGCAGCTGTGGTGTTTTACCACAGAGACACCTTTGGCTAGCTGGGTGCTGCAGGCAAGTCCAGACCTGTCGGAACTCTTAGGTTTCTCTTTGACGGAGAAGCTTTTAAGGAGGTGGTGAAGGAAGAAGTCAGATTCTGATACAGGGTTCAATCCAAGGCTTTTATTTCGGCACACATGCCTCTGATTTTAGCAAGTCCTCTAACAGAATCTATCAGAACTGTATCCAAACTCTGTAACAGGCTACAGTAGCTCCTGTAACTGCATGTTGCTCATTGTAACTCTGGATCTACTGAACATGACCACATGGTCCCTGTCCTTTTACCTGGGGAAGGAGGAGGCGGGAAGGGAGGAGAAGCCACCAACCAGTACGGGAAGGGAGGACTCAAGGGACCAAGGACACCTGGAAAGCCCAATGCCCCCTAAGGGGTGGAGGGCATCTTTTGAAATTACCAATCACTCGATACCCTTCTGGAATTCCAGGATTGATAGACAGGCTCAGCAGAGGTCAGGGTGGGAAAGGAAAGGGGGCATCTTTAGGGGACGAACCAGGTTTCCCTGGTAAACCATGAAATCACACCACTACAAGATGTGTATTTACAACAGGTAAATCTTTTCATTGGTCTAATCAGGCGTCAATATTACAAAATTGTCCAATTAGAGCCAACCCAGGACAGGGAGGTACACTCAAAGGGTTGGTTCAGGGTTGGAGTGACATGAAGGTGCCAGAGCAAGGGGCAGGGTAACAGTGATTGACAGGGAAGGAGATGGAACAAGGGGTGGGGAAATGCCATACAAGGTAACTTAGGGGAGGATACAACTTCAGGAATAAACCAACTCAGTGAGAACATGAGGGAACATAAGAACAAACCCTTGAGATTAAAACTTTAACAATAAACTAGTTAAGTGAAATAAATACAGGCCACAACAGTTAGGGGAAATAAAAAGGGAGATTATGAGATTATGTGAGCTCTATTTCTTACAACGCATTCTCAACACCCACCCCCCACCCCCACCCCCAAATCTCAGAACTGTTGTCTGTTGTTTTAAAGATGTTACCAGATGGTTATCAAAGTAAATCTCAACTGAAGTACAGAAGTCTTTCTCTTTAAGTATTTTAATTTCTTTTTTTTTAAGATTATTATTATTTTGGTAGTGCGAAACAAGGAAATTTTCAACTTCGGAGTGAGGTTTTGTCATTCCCTTCCATACTGCCAGAGGCTGGTTTGCTTCTATGGGCCCAGTTTGTTACTGCTACAGTCCACTGTAGAATAACCATCACTTTGAGAAGAGTTTGCAAACTTCTGCTTCCAGATATAATAGTGAGATGCTGGCAGTTTACAAAGTCATTTAACTTCAGTGTACTTCAAACAACTGTGCCAGTCTGGCAGAAAAAGGAGTTCTTATACCCAGGAAATTTCCATTTTTAGTGGTGAGCTTCTGCATTGAGTGCAAAGTCAGTGCAATAACAAACTCCTAAGAAAAAAATATGTGCTGGTATTTACCATGTTTTTATACAAGGAAGACACTAAATATGGATTACATAACATGAAAACTTCTCTTATATTTGCAAATAATTTATCTTTTTTTTTTTTTTGCAATCTTTAATCCATATAGTTCAGGAATTCTTGATCTGACTTGAGTAGTCACCCTATTATGGTAATGTGCTATGAAGGTCCATCATGGAAACATTTAAAATAACAACTTTGCCTTTCCTTTTCCTGCAGTGCATTATGGTGAAATGAACCTCTAAAGCATCGCACCTTGGAGCACTCTTACACTGGTGAAACACTTAGTTCATTCTGTGACACTCAAGGTAGCAACTGAGTCTGCTGGCAAATAAAGTTGTTTGTTAACATTAATGTTAATGTAGTTTGTCACCCAAAATTCAGTGAACATTAATAAATATCATTATTTCAGTTTATTTTGCTGAGGACTGTTTTGTGTGAGAAATGTAAGCAAGGTAGATTTGACTATTTTTCACTAGCAAGCCATAATATTCTGCCTGACCGAGAAGAGGTCATGGCTTCTCAAATATTTGTGAAATGGCTTCTAATTTTTCTGTTTCTGTCTTTGTGTCTTCAAAGAGGCTTATAATTATTTATTACCCTTGCTGAAATCACTTCTAATCAATTTGAATGTTATTCCCTCTATTCTCACACAGTCAGTTAGGTAGCACTTCGATATCTGACCTTTGAATCTAGGGACTGGATGTTCTATGATGTTGCCTGCTGATTTTTTGCATGCATTGTTCTGTCTCCAGACACTTGCTGGCTTTCCAGAAACATTTTCTGGCAAATTTCAGTTTGAACAAAGTTCGAATTCAGTTTCAATGTATTTTTTTTTTTCCTTCTTCTAATAAGTTCTCTACCTTTGGCACCTAAAAACCTTCTCTAAAAAGAACTTGTAAAAGTACTCTGCTTTCCAGGGATATTATGATGTACAACATGACAGTTCCCAGTCATGGCTCAGTTTGTGTGAGCATGTAGTAGCTGTGGCACTTTCATCAACGTTTGCCATAAATTTTGAAATCCCAGCCATAAGCACCATAAGCACCATCTAGCTGTGCAAGTTCCTTTCATAAACTGGGCAGTTCCTAAGTAGCTCGGTTTCTGTAGATGCATGCAACAAGATCTATGCTTCAGAAGGTGCTGGGTTGCTGAAGAAGGGCTATGCCCAAGGTAGACTTTTGTGATAATAAACTAAGTACAGGTTTAATTTTAAATGTGATTTGGTTCTCTTTTTACACAGTGCATTAACACTTTGCTAATGTAGGAAAAAGGCAATAAAAGTTTAGCCTGAATATAGTTCTATGCTGAAAAGTCCTTGTCAAAAAAAAAAGGTAACTTTCATTCCTTCAGTAAAATTAACTCAGATATTCATGGTAATAGTATTAATACACTTGAAAAAAACATCCTGTCCTGAGCTAAAGGTTTTTTCTTCATTTGACATCATTACAATTCACTGTAGGGAGCAGCAGGTTCTATGCAGCTATTCCTTACCATCCTCATTCTGCTTTTTAAATATATCAATAACACTGTATGGTAACTGAAATATTTCTCATTTTGATAGTTGATAGATGTTCTCATTAACAAAAAGCTGAAGGCCATGTCATTATCATTATATTCTTTCTTCTTTCCAGCATTATTAAGTGCATTGGTTTGCTACATATTTGCATACATTTGGGAAAGAGAAGGGTTCTGCTCAGCAATTCTTCTTATCATGTTCCTGATGATTTGTTCCTCCTTTCTTTTCCTTTTCCTCTTTTAAATTGTGATAGTGCAACAAAATTCTAATTAAATTACTTTCAGGTCAGTAGATCTAGACAGTGATCACTTGCTAGAGAACTATGTTAAAAGACAGTGACCTTGAATAAAATGCTGATAGATTTACTATGTCTCCTGGTGTTATTCAACATTGGAATACAGAAATATATTACTAAATCAGGTTTCTTAAACTAGAAGATGGCTAGTTGAGTGCTGATGTAAGAATTCTTCATGAATGTTTGCTCAAATTTCAAACATCTGCTTTTGTTGCTGTGAAGTTTCTCTGGCTTTTCTTATTTTTTAATTTTTTTTTTTTTTAATACAGAGACTTTTGCTTTACTTTTACATCTGATATTTGTAAGGGTTTGTCAGAATGGTTGTACTTTCTAAAGAATGCATATACAATGTTTATAAAAATGGTCCTTCCTATATTTATTGATGAAAATTATTTTAAATAATTGTTGTGGTTTAAAAATTGTATTCTTCAATTTAGTGCTCCATCTATAACCATGCACTGCTCATTCCCCCTTTCTGCAATCCTTCTTTCCATGACAGGATGGAGAGCAGAATCAGAGGCACAAATGGGTAACATTACAGGCTGGAATAAAAACAATTTACTGGAAACAGCAATGAGGTAAGAAAACAAAAAGTAACAGCAACAATATTAGTAACAAAAGTGTACAAAGAGTGATTCACATGCAAAATGCTCACTGCAGAACTCACAACCCTACCACAGCCACACCACCCTGCCTGGAAGAAAGCCCTTCCTCCCAGAAGAAACTCCCAGCAAAGACATGAGGTGGTATGAAAGAATAGCTGTGAGGAGATCCATGTCTCCTCTTGGCTGCTGTGAAAACTAACTCTGTCCTGGCTGGAACCAGGACAATAATGTTATAGTCAACAAAGCCAGAAAACAAAAAATATCACTTTGCCAATATTCATCCCTAGTAATGTGTACTGCCGACTCTTAATACATGGAGACTATCCACATGTATATTCTTCTGCAGTCAACACAGGCAGAGAATTGTGTTGTTTACAGACAAACCCTGCAGATGAATGAACTTGAAATTACTAGCTTTGAAGGATTTCATAAGCCTAAAGTTCTTGGCAAAATTATTTTGTGGACAGGTTTTTGTAGCTCAGCAGAACAATAGCTAGAGATTTTCCGCGTCTTATTATTATGGCAATATGGCCACTTGACATTTTGGGAAAAAGACAGCCTTACAGAATCAAGTCTGCAAACCACTGAGGTGGCAGAAATAATGGAATATTTCCTTCTGAAATATTTTTTTTTAATGTACTCAGAGTGGTAAGTATTTGATTTTTCAGAGGGTTTAAACAATCTGAGTTTCCACTGAATTCAGTTTCTTTTCTTAAAGAATGTCAGTTCTTAATTAAATCTTTAACATTTTTTAAATACAAAGGTTTTATGTTTTTTTTTCTTTTTTCTATAAAGGAAATGTGTGTCTGTGAAATACCAAACTTTCTGGGGTTTGTTTGATAATTTTTACATTCGTAAATTTATCAGTAGTTAAATTTACACCAAACTGGTGAATACACTATAGGTTATTATAAACTTTTTGAAAACATTTATTTGAAAATTGCTAATCAAAAAGGAAAGCTGTTTAAATTTTTCTTAAATTGATGATTGATCTAATTGATCTTCTAAATAATTTAAATCCATAATCATTAACTACAATGACTTTTGCTAGCTCTTGCTTCTTGAGCTTTTTTTTTGTTCTTATCAAGTATTATTAAACCATTGCTGTTGCTCAATCCATGTTCTGTAGTTAAGCTCAACAATAAGATCTAATTCTGTGTTTTGGTGAAGTTCCAACTTCATATTTTTGAGTCAGACAGACATTGTTTATTGGCCTAGTTGTAAGGCACTGTTTTAAATTGAACTGTCTTTTAATTGTCTTGAAATTGATTGTCTATCCTTTATTGCAAAATTTTCTCTCAAGTAATGATATAAAAAATGTTTGCAAAAAATAATTTATTTCTTTTTAAATACAAACGAACATAAATTTCTAGCAGGGAAAAAATCCCCATTTTAGGTCAGGATTCCTTAAAACAGTACATTCTGACTTTCTTTTTCTTAAATAAGGGTAAATGCACAGAAGATATTTGTGAAAGAACTCAAAACTCTACACTGAAAGCAATAACAATAGAAATTCTTCTTACTGCTTTTCTGTACTTACCCCGAGAAACATCAATCAGACTGTAGAAGCTGCTAATAACTCCAAAAAATATTGCTAGATATTGCTTCTGATAAAAGCACTTGTAGTCAACAGGAACCTCTCCAGATTTCCAAGGCCATTCAAAAATCATTCAGAGAGGTCTCATAATGACATCAGATAACTCTTTATGAAGTCTTGGAGAAGCTCATTCAGGCTTTAGAGACTTAGAGGGACCAAGCTGGAAAAGCAGATCTCTTAAAAAGTTTAGGTCAATTGCGAGTTTACCATTCTAAGCCATGGTCCTCCAGCTCAAGGCACTGGCACCACCATGGTCCATCATTGGTGTTGAAAACACAAGCAAAGAAAAAATTGAACAACTCTGTCTTTTCTATGTCCACATTTGTGAAGTGACCATCCCCAACCTCTAGCAGGACAATGTTATTTCTGCACTACATTTTGCCATTAATGTATATAAAAAAACCCCTCTTTTTATTGTCCCCCACAGTTCTGGCCAGCTGCAGCTCCAATTGAGCTTTGACCACATGAATTTTATCCCTATTGTAGCAAGCATCATCTCTGTATTCCTTCCGCATCACCTGACCTTGCTTCTAATGGGCATATACCTCCACTTTTTGCCTTATATCCAAAAGAAGATCCCTGGTCAGCCAAGACAGCCTTCTGCCTTTTTTGCTTGACTTCTGACATTTTGGAATTGCCTGCCCCTGTGCCCTTAGGATGTAGTGCTGAAAATATAACCAGCACTGAGGGGCCCTACCACTCTCAAAAACACTTTGCTGGGGAGTTTACTCACTAATTCCCTTATCAGTCTGAAGTCTGCTCTCCTCTTGTCCAGAGCTGGAGTTTTGGTGGTACATTTCCTATTGTCAGAAGATATTTAAATTCAATTGTTTTGTGGTTTGCTGTGGCCAAGATGGCCACCAACAACTGCTTCCCTCATGAGACTCTCCATTAATAAGCAACAAATCAAGGAATGCATTTTTCCAATTTGGCTCTCTTAGTACCTGTACATGAAGCTATCATCCAATTGTTTTAGCAGGTGTTTTAGAAATCTTCTGTGAAGCGTCTGGTTCTAGCCCAGATAATTTACCCGGTAGCTTCCAGGGGCACCCACCTTCGTCAGCTTTTATAAGAGAGACCACGCTGATTAGGTCGTCCGGAGACAGAACTTTTAATAAGGGAAAAATAACAAACGACGTTGTGCACAGTACAGGGTTTGGACTGAAAAAGGCACAGGGTCCAGGGTTTACAGCAGTTTTATGCACGTATGAGAGATAGGGGTTAAGGTGGGGATTTGTGGGGACAGTCCAATGGGGGAAAGCGATTAGGAACATGGAAAATATTGTGGCAAAATAAAACAAATAATAATAACGAGAACTGAGAACTTTCTAGAAACAATTTTCATATACCAAATGAGGTATTCAGGGGTGGGTCTTAGCTCAGCCTGATTGAGAGCTTATCCATGGCTTAAAGCCAAGGTCACTACCCTCCTCTGCAGGGAAAACCTCAAAACTTCTGTAACAGTTTGTGTCAGTTTTGTGATATTCCCAGTCAATTTCTGGCAAGCTGAAGTCTTCCTTAAGGACAAGGGCAGTTCATTTAGAAGTGTTTCTTAGTTCATCAAAGAATAATTAATCAGAGTCACCATCCTGCCAATGTGGTCTATAGTAGATTCCCACAATGACATCCACACTATTTGCTTGTCCCTTAGTCCCTAACCAGAGGCTCTCATTCATTCCATTGTGCACCATGGGCTCCATACAGTCCAGCCCTTCTGCTACATACATCTCCTCCTCTTGGGTTTCTAAAAAATTTTTTTCTGTTTTCTCTGTTGATCAGCTGTTTACCACTGACCCAAGAATGTAAACAGAGTTTTTTCTCTCCCAGCCAGAGAGTTTGAAAAACTGGTTGTGAGGCTTTTCTCCTTATGTTTTCTCTTCATAGTTTATTATTTCCTATCATTACATTCTGTTCCTGACCTGCAGAGTTCTTCATTGCAAGTCAGTTCAAGGCACAAAACTCCAAATACCAATGCTAACTACTTAATGCTTCCACCCTCAGGGTGGCGTGGATATTTATAGTACAATCCACGTAATCAGCATTTACAATATTTCTCCAATAACCACCATCCATGTTAGAAGGTTAGACTCTATTCTAAACCAACTATAATGTGCCACCTCACAGCAGAACATGGAGGCAGATGAGGAAGAAGAAGCAAACTAAAAGCCATGTGCTTCCTCCATCTTGCCTTCACCTACTTACCATCCTAAAAACCCCATATATCTAAAGTTCTCACCCTGTGATAAAACCACACACTATTCTACTATTTAATACACACTCTTGAAAACTCTGCTTCATTCAAGAGCTTAAAAGCCCTTTTTCCATGAACAAAGGTTAAAAACTTGTCTGTCAGAGATCTCAAAATCTCCCAAACATGCAAAGAAATATTCCTCACAGTTCCGGACTCCGACGTCCTCCCTGCCTCTTCTGCCATGCCTACCCCTCCCAAAGACCCTGTAACCATCCAACAGGGCACTTCAGCCGCAGCACCAGGTTTTGCTTTATTTCAATGAGCTCAAATCTCTGGGACATGGCCAAAGTTTCAAGCTCCTCTTGTTTGCTCTTCATATGTACATTGGTATAGGAACATTTCAGGTGGGTTTTGTGGTAGCTGACACCTTCTGGAGCAGAATGAGGAATCTTATTAGTTTTCATTTCCTCAAGGTTTAGCACACCATCCCACTGCCTATCACTGGAAAGCCTGTTTTTTTTCCCTTCCCACACATAATGCTGAAACAGGAAGAAGAAGCTATTGATAAAGGAGCGGATTTTGCTTCCACTCTTATTGTATTTTGCATTTAAAACCTCAGCTCTGAGAATCACATGAATCTCTCCTCATATTTAAAAGCATAAGAGGGATTTCAGATAACTCATGGGAATTGAATGGAACTATTAACTTTCCAAGTTAAAATGCCAAGAGATTCAGCCACCTAATTTTTATAATGTTTCATAGTAAAAAAATTGAAATAATTTCATAGCTTTAGAAGCCACTGCAGTGCAATAACTTTTGTAGTCCTACAGAACCAGCATTAACAATAAAAAGGTTTATTGTAACCATATCTCAGCTATTAGAACACTTTCAGCTACATCCTTTCTTGTGGAATGTTTATGTAAATGACTTTTTCACGTCCTGGATAATCATAGAATACTTCATCTTGGAAGGGACCTTAAATCATGTAGTTGCAACCGCACTCACCCTGGGCAGGGACACCTTCTACAAGGCCAGGTTGTTCTGGGATCTATCTGAGCTTGCCTTCAACACTTTCAGGCATGAGGTATTCACAGCTTCTCTGGGCAACCTGTTCCAGTGCATCAACACCCTCACTCTAAAGATTATTTTCTTAATATCTAATCTAAATCTACTCTCTCAATTTGAAATCATTCACACCTGTTCTGTCTTTATGTGGTCTTGTGTCTCTCCACCTTTCTTGTAGACACCCTCCAGTTACTGGAAGGCCATAATTTGGTCACCCCAAAACCTTTTCTTTTCCAGGCTGAACAATCCCAATACACTTAGCCTGTCTTCTTAGCAGAGGTGCTCCATCACTCTAATCAAGCTGGACTCACTCCAGGTCCATGTCCTTCCTGTGCTGGGACCCCAGAGCTGGATGCAGCACTGCAGGTGGGGCCTCACCATAGCAGAGCAGAGGGGCAGAATCCCCTCCCTTGCCCTGCTGCCACTCTGCTCTAGATGTAGCCCAGGATATGATAATGTTGTTATCAGAAATGACAAGAAAGGACATCATTTTTAAGATCGAGGTTCACATTTCATACTGTACAAAATGGTATAGCACAGTGGTTTGTGTCCTTTACAGTGTTTCTTGATTGCTGTACAGGGCTGATCCCAAGTCTAGCCTGACATGTGAGAAAAAAAACAATTTCCCCTGCTTTACAGGAGACAGTATGGAATGACAATAAAGAATTTGTAAAGAGGGACTGACAAAACTGTCTACTCCTAAAATCTTGTTTTCAAATATTATTTTTTTTATTTTCCCTACTAGGCATTGATATATTTCCTTTGGAAAAATGCAGCATATGTGACTTCATGTTCTAATAAAATGTATATTTAAAAATGTTGCTGTCTTCTGCCATACTGTAAGTAAAAGGGAGAGTTGAAACTTGTGACCTGTATGAGACCTCATGACCAATTTTGTTGTCATATTCAGGGAATTTTTAACTCTAGTACCTACACAAGCAGCAAAAAATTGGTCTTGAAATTCATGATCAGATAATACATGTAATAGTCTTCATCATGAATATAAATTTTGAGTTTCAGATATGAAATAAAAATACTTTTTCCTGATCACCAGAGTTTAAATCCCTAGAGAAACAACTTCCTCTGTATTCCCTGCAATGCTTTGCTCATACAGGCTGTTGCCTGCAGGAAGTAGTGAACTACAAAATCTTTTGCCTATGTTACTGATTAGCAGTGACTTTATCCTTCTGATGCTAAAGAAAATCATAAAAGCACAATGACTGACACACTTGCAAGTTTGCAGTACAAATTTGTGACATAAGCATACCAACGTTATATAAATAATACCTCTAAACTCATTCAGATTCACTCAGATTCTTGCAGTAGTGCACATGAAAAGAAGGAGAGTTTTCATGACTGAGATCAGCTCCAGATTTTTGCAATTTACTGATTAGAGCTCTCCAGCTTAGCAGGGTTGAGAATCACTGATTCATATCACTGAATACAATTTGGAAGAATGAGCTGCTGTCAGAGTCAGTCACCATTTTGTCCAAATCACTGTAACATGGAGACTTGAATGCGTAAAATTTATCAGATTTTGGATATAACAGATCTCTGTCCTTCTGTGTAGTCACTGTTGAATGGGTTGAGTTTTCCTTACTTTGGCATAAAAATGAACTCTTGATGGCATTGAGAGGTGAAGTAATCATGAAGGATACTGTGTGGTGTCTTAAATTTGTTTCTCTGCTAGTTGAACTGAGTTTCTTTAATATGTGCTTGCTTTTTCTTTCTTTTTCTCTCCTCTCTTTCTTTCTCTCTTTCTCTCAGTTTTTTTTTTTTTCTTTGATAATCAAAGAAGAAAGAGCTCCTGAAATCCATATCTCAAAAATCCAAAGAACAGTTCGTTATTCCTGGTTTTGCAATCTTATGGCACCAACTATGTGGGGATAAAAGCATAAAAGACACTATGAGTCATAGATTACTTTTACCATAGTTGTGAACAAGGTACTGCACACTGTGTATATCTTGGACTCAGATACATGAGGACAAGAGCTCGGTTTGGGAGTCACAGTCAATGATAAATCTTGTGGAATCTAATATGTCTTAAATCTTATAATTTCCTGCCACGCAGTGCTTTCTCATAGCCTTAAGGGAAGGCTGCTGTCTTGTGGGGAATCAGAGCCTGCACATCTCCTGGAACTCACACTTGAAGTTTGATTGTTGTTTTGTTTAAAGGAAATATGTATTCACTTGCAATGCTCTGACTTGGATTGTTTTTATTAAATAGTTTGAATGTTTTGGCATTTGATTACGAACAATATATAACTAGTTAGTATCCCTCCCCTGAGTAAGCATGGAATAAATCTATTTTGTTGTTATTCCTACTGATAATTTACCCTCAAAGAATAGGGGAGAGTACCTTTTCTTCTTTCTGTTGAAAACAGAAAGTGTTGTTGAAAACACCTCCTGGCCCAGAGAGATTTTGCCAAATCTAGCAAAGCAGGAAACATTTGTCATATCAGGGTTTATTTTAAGTCTTCATATAAAGCTTCCCAGAACCTAAACATGCAAAATACTGAAAGAAGCTTGCAAATCACTATTTCTCATGACATCTAATTTGCAAAGTCATACTACTATGTTCTATATGGCTTGTATGTGGAGGAAAAGAGTCTCACAGCAGGCACTGTGTCTGATTAAAATAACAAAATTAAATCTTAAAGAGTTGGAGGAGAGGAGAGTTTGAGGAGAGGGCAGGGGAGGGGAGAAACGATAGCAGAATGCCCTGCACTGCCATGTGTTGCATCACTGTCCCATCACAGGTCTGCTTTTCCCTGTCTCTTGTGAAAGACAAATGAGCTAAGATATGCCAGTGTTTTGGGGGATAAGTAAGGTGCTTATCAGAGATGCTCTATGAAGTTGTCTACTTTCACAATGAGAAAAAGAAATATTCAGAACTATTCAGGACATTACACTTTCATATGACTTCTAGAGCTAGTAGTATAGCCTCACAAACTTACAGAGAGTCTATATAGCTTAAATTTTAAGTGTAAATCTCAGTCATGTATTTTTAACTGTTATTGCATTATCTTAACTGTTTTGCAAGCACATCTTCTTTTTCATCTTGCCTAAGCTAATTCTTAGTAATATGACAAACTCTCAGGGTAAGTAAATTCATTATGGCAGACTGTACCAGGCAATAACTTGAGTGTCTAATATGCACAGTTTTGGACTGACAGAATACTGTAGAAAATCTGTTGAGCACCATTGTGCTGCTGAAGCCTTTTCATTCATGAGCATTATATGCTTCCCAAATGTAAGATAGCTTTTGTCATTAATAGGAGTCCTGTTTGTCAGCAGAAAGATTATATGAAAGAAGACCAAAATTTTGACTCTTCAGAAGCTGTTGACACCTCAGATGTTGTCCAGATAGAGCATATTTAAAATCATTTAAGATCATTGGCCTAGATAAAAGTTCATGACTTTGAAGCCTAGTGATGACAGCACTCATGAGTGTTCACATCTTGCTTGACTAACTATTTGATAGAGGGTTAACACAAAAGACTAAGAGTTATTTAGTGTAAAATAACTGAAAATATTTTGGAGCAAAGACCACAACCCAGCTCCCAGGTGAATGTCCCATCACAAGACTAGATAGTCGAGATCACTTATATTTCTAACATTCTCAATCCATCAAATCATTAATTATTCTCTGCAAAGTCAAGTAATTTCAAGTCTTTTCTCATCACAGACATCACAGACTTCATTGTGATGCATCTTGAACTCCTTTTCGGAATTGCAGAGAGCTATGTGTGGAGAATTACTAATCTGTGACAGACTAAATTCTGGAGTCTACCACTCTTCATGAGAAATCCGGAGCTGGGATTGAGATGAGGAGATTGAGTCCTTGGAGATTAAGTATGAAATAATGGCAACATTTAAATTCACACAGTCTGTGGATGTCCTCAGATGTTTAAGTGGAGTAGTGGTAGTGAATATAGAAATGTGTGTTCCTTAAGTATCTCATTTTTGAGTAGAGTACTAGGCTGGTCTTCAAGTCTGAAGATTTTTTACTGATCTCACTCTTGGATCCTCAAAACAGAAAAAAACCCCACAAGCTTTACTTATCTGCCATGAGAATGTGCAACAATTCCTGGGTTTGATCCAATTTTTGTCCTGTTGAAACCACCAACAGAATTTCACTGAGTTACATAGCACAGGGTGGATACAAGGGGAGCATATCCTTGCAGAGACACTATGAAATTAGTCTGCACTCTTATTCAGCATTACCTCATAACTGGTACATATCTCACTAACTGAGTCATTGGTAGTTTCTTGAGGTGCCAATTAGATGTGCATAACATTACCCCTTTAATTCTTCTCATTTATTATTTCTTTGCTACTATTATTTTAATTTTATATCAGCTCTTACTACTGATTCAAAAAGTGCTTGGCAAAACTCAGAAAGAAAATGACGGTATTTGAATTGTATAAGGATCTGGGTTTCATGGCTTAGTGCAAGACTGATAAAAAAATGAATCTGCATACATGGTTAGCTTCTACCTGAACTGAGGGAAAAAGTCTTTTCTTTTGACAACTGCTTTCAGTGTTAGTTTGCACAAAGGATTTTGGCCTCTAGCAGCCAAAATGTTGTTTTCCTCTCTTTCCAGATCCCCGTGACTACAACAGTGCACAACTGTCACTGTGAGAAACACAGAGAACAGAGAGTCACACTTGTTTTCCAAGTGCCAAGTTGGCAACTAACATTGTTTGGCTCATGAGCATGTTCCTGACAGCATGTGAGAAGCAGCTCCGAGCTGAGATGGCACCTGCAGTGTGCAGAAAGCCAGCTGCTATTCAGAAATGAGCAAAGGTGTCCACTATAATTTAAATGTACTTTGACTAATTGGAGGGGTTTTTTCTCCATTAAAGCTTCACAGAAAAGATACCTACTTAAATGCTTATTAGTAATAATGCTACTGTGGCATGGATTTTAAGAGGATCAAAACCCATTTGATTAACTTGGTTATGACAACAAATCAAACAAGCAGTTTATAATGTCTACAAAAATGAAGAAAAAGCCAGGAAACTGAGGGGATTATTTTCCCAGAATTTGGAGTTATTATGGGAAAAGACTCAGTCTGATAGGAAGATCATCTCATCATCTTACTTTGCTGTCTACCACACTCACTTTCCTTGGGAAACTTATTTTTTGGAAGAAGTTGTCACATATTCCTCATCCTTTCATAATGAAGGCCTATTAAAAATGTAAATATTTCACAAATTTCCAAGTTACCAGTTCCCTTCTTCATCAGTGTTACTTAAATATAGAAAATTCACAACAATAAAAAAAAAAATAATTTTTTGGATTAAATAATACCTATTCTAACATAATAACCAATTTTTTTTCCCTACAGATAGCAAGCTTTCTGTAAGTCAGTTCTTGGATTTTTGTTGAATTAAAATCTGTTGCCTTTATACCCTTTGTTTTCTGAAGTACAAGCTAATTAGAAACTTGTGATCCTGTGCTATGGACCACTTTGTTGGCTATTAGAGACATGAATAATCTTGTCTAAGAGGTATTAAAAATCAGGAATTGTAACAAAATTAAGCAATTCAAGTTCATGCCATATCTAAATCTGGGGTAAACTCAAAAGTAATTGTCCATCTCTCTGTACTACCTAAATAGGTATCTGTAATCTGCACTCCTAAATTTAAATTTCTAAAACAAGAACCAAGTAATGGGCTTGCATTTTTCTGGCATAGGTGCCAAAATATAATACAATTTCAACATAGATTTGAAGCTTTTAAGAACTAATCTTGGTTTAGCTTGTCTCACCACCAATGCAAGTGACTTATTTCAGACATGGCTTTATTGCCTCTTCAACAGTCCTGTGACTTCAGATTCTTGGAATGTCCCTTAGAGTTCTTCGTCTGATATCACTACCATGTTGCTTATTTCACCTCTCATCTACTTCTAAAAGATAGAATTATGAACAAGGACAGTTTTTTCCTTTGATGGGCTTTGGATTGCCTACTTCTATTTTTAGGGGAAAAACATGTTTGTCTGGTTTGAAGATGGCAGATAAAATGGGCTTGGAGCATGACAGAGCTTTGTAGTGATCACCACAGCTTTATGATATTTTCCATACTTGAGGGCAGATTCATTTTGGAGTTTTGGACAATCTACTTGTGAGATTTACTCTGATAATAGAAGTCTCTATTTCATTGTGTCATGGTAACACTGGATCTTGAATCCACACATTGGGAGAAGTTAATCTAAGTCTTCAGAATCTGGAGACCTCCATGAGGAGAAATATGATGTTGAGGCCTGTTGCATCTCCTTCCACCCTTGACATCCACTTGAGGTTATTTTTTGCTAACCTGCTTGTATATTGTATTCTTCCAAAAGTACATGTTAAGTCCAAATTTGATGTATTTGACTTATGGCTTTTATGTATGTTTGATCCTGCTTCTTTGTCCTGATACCCAAACAACCAGCTTTGCCCCATTCCAGCTCTGCATGTTTTTAACTGACCACTGGCAAGTTCTCTATGGACACGGTGTCTCCATTGCAAGCCCATGCCTCATCTTATCTTCCCATTCCTGTATATATCTGTACTACATCCTGTATTTCAGCTTCTAAGTAGAGAGCAGCTTTTATGACACGTATTTCTCTACACTTCATTGTTAAGGATGCAAATTGCTTCTTCTACAGAGAGCAAATTCTGGTTCCTACTGTCTCTATAGAAGTGTCATCATAACGCACAAAGATAAATAAAAACAAAACTATTTAGCTATAGGCATATGGTCCACAAGAGAAATTGCTGGCTCAGCTAAATCAAGTAAAATCAAGCTGCAGACAGGTCAAGAATAATTTAGGCAGAGCAAATTGACGCTAAAAACCTTAGTCCTTATAAATTTTGTGTAAAGCTTGTAGACTATAACTGTAAATAACACTACTGTGTTATACAGCTATGTGACTGCAAACTTCACTCCACTGTTGTGTAATACATTAAAGAAAAAAATAACGAGAGTCCATAACATAGCACTTCATCAGTCGTGGTCCCTGTGATTTTACCTCTCATCAAAGAATTCATAATTTGTGCAAAGTTTGATGATACTATTAAACTCATATTTAAAGCAGATGATTGTAAAGATTTTATTAAAATCATAGAAGAATCCATGTAGAATAGTGTGCTTAAAAGAAGTATCTAATAAATGGGTTCCAAATATGGCATTACACTTTCAGAATGAGTCTGTCATTTTACATCAGAAAAATATTTGATCTACCGATTTATTTTTTACTATTTATTTAGTGAATTAAGAGCAATATTTGTGTGATTCAACTATACAGGTAACAAATTTTCTGTTCCATGAGCATTTTTGATATTCCTGAGGGGTTTTCTTTCCAAACTTTTTTCCAAATCTTATCTGAATAGAAACAAAATTCATTCAGCATCCAACAAATTATCAGTATTTTAAGGGATAATGAAATTGTTTACTTTTGATAATTTAAAAGTACTTGACTTCATTTCATCTTCTCGTTGGATGTGGTTTTAGTCTCAAAGTTAAAGATTAGTTTTACTTGACTGTCAAAATTTTCTAAGTGCAGTGGTCCTGAACTTAATTGTAAGAAAGATATTGTGAAGTAGGGGAAATTAAAACCAACCAGGTTTGGCAGTTATTTTTAAGAATTTAGGGAATTTCTGATCAGGCTAGTGTACTTGCAAAGACTTGGTTGTAAGCAGAGTTCACTTTGAGAATGTATATCTTTTGACCCTTTGAAAATCGTATGTTCTGTTGTAGATGCACCTAGCAACCTTCCTATGGAATTCAGAATAATAGGCATTTTTTATGAGAGGTAGAGACTACTTGATCCAATTTCAGTCCCTTTTACAGGAAGTAGCCTACTAAGGCAAAGAGAGACAGTAAGTTGCAGTCAGCAGTACAAACAGTACCACAGAAGCTCTCAGTCACTGCTGAGATGAGCAGAGTAATATCATTGGTTTCATTAGAAATACTCATATGAGTGGAAAAATGTAGCAGCCCGATGCTATTAGCTGAATAAATTCAAAATATATTTGAATAATTACTTCTGTATCTGGACTTCTCACAAAATGAATGCTGTTAAACACTCTTCAATGGGTATGAACCATTGTAGTTCACTAGATATTAAAGATTCCTTTCCTATTTTACATCACTTTAGGACAATCTCTTGGACCAATTATAAAAGAAATTAAAAGTCAAATCTTGGGAAGGACAAAGGGATTAAATAAAATGACAGCTAGGATGGAAAACGACAATCAAGGTATAACAGTTCTTAGACTCTTAATAATCTTTGCTCTTAAATCTTTTTTCTTCTTTTGCTTTGGAAGAAATTTCAAAGAAAAACTAATTACTTGCTTCAAACCAAGTCTGGACTAGTAAAATGCAATGCTGCAAGAACAACCATTTTGACAGCAAACGAAGTAGTTAAAGATTTCATTAATTCTTAACTTCTGACACTTCTATTTTATTCAAAAAAACATTTTATGAAACAGTATTTAAACATCAGGCTAAGAAATCTCCACAAATTTTAAGGCTCGTATTTAAAAGACTTCGTTTTTCTTTTCTCACAAATTATTGTAAAATATAACAAAAAAGTTTAAAATAAATCACCTTGTTAATTGGTTGCACTAACTGGATTTTATATTCTCAGTGTAGTGTTAATATTTGTATCAACTAGAAATATTGGAGTTTTATGTTTAAATCAACTTTTCTAATAAAGCAGGTCATTATGAACACAAAGAAATGGTTCCTTTTGAGTAAGTGTACAACAGGAGGATTATATGGAGAAAGTAATAGAAGGTAAGTTATTACAAGCTAAAAGCAAGTGATCCTGATTAAAATGTCTGTTCTAAAATTAAGGATTACTAAGACTGCATCCACTTTTTATTCCAGAATAAGAACGGTGATGTACCATTTAGATTTTTTTTTTTTTAAAAACAGTCTTATCTCCTTTCTTTTCTCCCTTCTTGCATTGATTACTTATTTTAGTATATTTGAAAATTTATATGCAAAAGTCATTATGCCAAAGAATTGGGTAATTTCCCTTTTTTTTTTCATGGCACATAATAAACCATATTGTCCTAGATAATATATACATTTCAAACTTTAAATGTCAGTACATTCTGGCTTATGTGGACATAGATTCACGTTCCCAGTTCATCAGAATACCCATAGTCCTTTTTCCCAAGCTGATACTCATTGCCAGGATTGCTCTACCATACCAGGTCTGACAGACATAGACCAACTTCTGTGTGATAAAGAGGAATGAATATAAGAAAGGGTATATAGAACAGTATCAACTCTGCATCTTCTTCTGCAGATGTTTTGGTGACAGCGCCTTTGGGAAGTGCCTTTTCACCTTAAAAGTCTGCAACTGGGGGAATGCAAGGTAATTTTATACATCTATGTGCCCTGGTCTTAAATGCTGAAAAGCTCTGATCAGTCTTCCTGTTAATCTTGAAGTTGAGATATCTGCATGTGCTAAGAGGAGCATTCACTTTATTATTTTTTAGTCTTTATTTCTTCTTCCTACATTTTTTTCTTAATGCTACTGCAAATTTTTTCCAGGAAGTTTGTCTTGGGTATTTGATTGCACCCAAGGCTGCTGATTGTTCATTTTATTTTATGTATCTTTTATGGTTCTTTGTCTCCATGTTTTGAGAAAAGAAAAAGGATTCAAACCCCTGAGCCTGCAAACGGATTGACAGGCACTGCTGTTGTTGTCAGCCATTTTCAAACAGCACGGCAGGACAGAATTATTAGACTCAGGATGACTGAAGTGATTGTGCCTTACATTCAGTCATTTTTGACCTCTCCTTTTTTTTCTAGTCTCTCCTTTTATCAAAGCCTGGTGGATGACTGCAGTTCTATGATCTTCTCCCACTATGCTCTTGCAAAATAGCTTGACATGTGTTCGCTCTTCTCCTACTCTTTTCTCATTTTGTTATGTGTCTGCAGATTTTTGTCTTATATCTTTTCCTTTCTCCTTTTTTTTCTTTTTTGTCCTAATTTTATGTCCCCTTTTTATATTTCCATTTCCTTTGTATAGCAAATGTAAGAAGTGAATAGCCCTTTTAGAGCAATAGGATGGGAGTCCTCAAGGTACTGTTTAATAAAAAAAGGAAAATTATGTGAAACACAAAGCAAACAAACAACCCACCCTTATTTTCCCCTCTAAAAAGAAAAACCTCCCCCGTAGCCCCCACATCCCAAAGACTCACCTTGAATATACCTTTCATCTTGCATACTTATGTGGTAGGGAGGTTGAACAATTTAAGTACAGGCCCACTGCTGAGTGATTTGATGCACACAAATTCTTGGGACCTAACAGGCTCCATCCCAGGTGCTGATTATGATGCCCAACATCCTTTCAAAGCTTCTTTCTCTCATCTTTGAAAGGTTGTTGCTGAGTTCAGGAGAAACCATGAGCAACTGGAGAAAGGTAAATGCCACACCCATCTTCAAAAAGAAAAAGAAAAAAATCAACCCATTGTTGCCTGATTTTCATGCTGGAGCAAGTCCTCCTGGGCCCCATTTCTGGGCACACACAGGAAGTGATTGGAACCAGAAACCTTGATTTTACTGAAGGGTAAATGATGTCTGACTAGCCTGATTCCCTTCTGGGATCAAATGCTGAAGTATGTGAAGAATAAGAGAAAATTGTGGCCATTTTTTATTTGGACTTCAACAAAGTTTTTGACATTATCTGTCACTGTGTTTCTGTATCCCAGTTTGGACAGGTACAAAAAAAAAGATGGATGATCAGGTGTGAGGGTGTGTACTTGGTAAGGTATATTCTAACTGAAGCCTGGCGTCAAGCAGAATAACACCTAAGTCTGTCCTGGGACAGACTGGTACTTTTACTAATTTAATTATTAAATTCTAATTATTAAAATTTTGATAATTTTTAAATTATAAAAAATAATTTAACATTATTTTTCAGTAAACTGAAAGAGGTGGTGAAGAACAGTCTCTTTTATTTTGCAGATGACTCCAAACTGTGGGGGAATGACCAGGTAGTACTATAAGGACAATGCTGCCAGCTAGATGGACATAGACAGGCCATAGGAATGGGCCACCAGGAACATTATAGGGTGCAACAAGGCCAAGGTCAAGCACAGCCCCTGGGCAGGAAAAACGCATGCAAGCCATGCAAGAGCAGTGCCTTTTTGTTATACTGTGTAATGGACAGCCACACGAACAGGATATTCAAGTGCGCCAGTTTCCGTAATATAATTTCAACCTATCTAAAATGAAATCTGATCACACACATAGCAGCTACTCTTGCACTGTTAAAACATAACATCTAATAGATACACATAAATAGGATGAGAGGGAAGGTATTTTTAAAACCATGTAAAGGTTTTCTTACATATAAAATACAGAAAAAATATATTGTTACATAAGCTGCTTTAAGTATTTAGGAATTTAGGTGGTTTATATGGCTATAGTTTTTGGATTTTTTTTTTTTTTTTTTTGAGGGTGGTTGCCTTTTGTCTAAAATCTTTCCTAACTCATAAAAATACTGGTAGTAATATAGTCTTAGGAACTTTTGTGAAGCTTTATTTTTAGAAACCATATTATAAAGGTCTTCAGGCACTACTACAGGAACTATACAAAACTCCAGTTCCTCTAGCATTCAAACATTCATGTTGTTTTCTGTAGTCTGAAGTGTCAAAAACAAGTTAAAATAAAAATTATTTTATATGTCTTTATGCAGAAAAGTTGTGAGTGACTGTATTTCAGTCAAGACTCCTCCTGAGTGAATATAAATAACTTTCTTTCAGCTATGTACACAGATTTACTCTCAGGTATATAAAAATATTTTTGTGTGTTTTTCTGTACTGGCTATTTTCCGTGACCCGAGAATGTACAGTTGTGTTTCCCCAGCCCAGAGATTTTGAAGAACTGGTCATGAGCCATCTTATATTACGTTCTCTTCATAGTTTATCATTTCTTATCACTACATTCTTCTCATGACCTACAGAGATCTGTGCAGCAGGACACATTCAGGCACTCTCTCCCAAATCCCACCCACACAAGGTAGGTGTGGATATTTATACTACAATTCACATAGTCAGTATTTATAGTACTTCTCCAATAACTATTATCCATGTTAGAAAGTTAGACTTTATTCTAAACCAACTATAATGTGCCACCTCACAGCAGAACATGGAGGCAGATGAGGAAGGAGGAAGCAAACCAAAAGCCACGCTGTTCCTCCATCTTGTCTTTACCTGCTTACCATCCTGAAACCCCCATATATCTAAAATTCCCACCCTGTGATAAAACTACACACTGTTCTACTACCTAATACACATTCTTGAAAACTCTGCTTCATTTCAGAGCCTAAAAGCCCTTTTTCCATGAACAAAGGTAAAAACCACTGTTTGTCAGAGATCTTAAAATCTTTTAAACATGAAAAGAAATATTTCTCATAATTCCAGACTCCAACAATTTGCAAAGTGTTGTAGAACAGTAAATTTTCATTAGGAGGAAAACTTCAGTGTAAGAAATGGGTACAAAAAATCAATGGAAGCACAACAATATTTCTCATGTGTCTTAGAGAAAGAAAACTTATTTTAATTTCTTCTCATAACTGGAAAGACATAGAAAAGAGCAGGATTTGTGTTCCTACATGGGGCCATTGGGAGGTGATTTTGGGTTTTTTTCAGTTGCATCTTCCTTTCCCCTCTGCTGCCCACACATTTCACAGTGGCATAAATCAAGTCAACACATATACACACCTGCTCTGGATTTACAAGCATCTGGTTTGTGAGAGACTTGTTTTGGTGAAAATCTGTAAGCTCCATTGGAGCAAACTGGAAAAAAGGAAAAAAAAAAAAACAAAAAAAAACACCAAAAAACACCCCAAAATGACAGGTCATAAATCTTGTCTTTGGGCATCTGTTTAGTAAAGAAACTTTATGTTTCTCTCCTATCACAGTCTGTAACTATTAAAAATTATTAAGTTAAAATTTTTAAATTTAAATTCAGTCTTTAAGCCCTAATATCAATGGTTTATAGCTCAAAAATATATGGTGTTTTGAATAGGTCGTCTAGTTTTTTTACACCCCAGAGAAGTTAATCTTAGACACTCATTCAGAGCTAGGCTATACTCAAGAAGGTAAACTATCTTTGACTTCTGAAAAGCTTTAGTTGGGCAGTAGAAACCCATAAGCCTTTCTTAATGTACCATCAGAAATTAGCAATTTTCAGCCTACTTCACACAAAATTAGCAGCTGTTTAACATCTTTTCAGTTCTTTACAACATAGATTTTCTGACTCTTCATAAAGATTTTTCTTTGGTGCTAAAGTCATTTTTTCTGATTGAAAACACTTGATGTCCTTAAAGACGTTAAAAGATTTGCTTTGAAAATCCCATTTCAACAATTGGAACAGACTTCCTATATAAGTGGTGGAGCCACCATCTCTGAAAGTGTTTAAAAAACATATATACATGACAATTTGGAGATGGATTAGTGGTAGACTTGGAAGTGGTGGGTTAATTCTTTGATGCAGTGATCTTAATTGTCTTTTTCAACTTAACTGATTCTACGATTCTGTGATTCCTCTGTATTGTATTTCAGCAGACTTCATGTTAAATGTACTGATATGATTTTGATCTCCCAGGATTATTATAATGGTTTTCTGAAGAAATTTTGATATTATGCATGATGTATAGGGACAGTCATCCAGCCACTGGTCTAAACAACAATGGTATATAATTCTCTGGAGCCATTGAGAGAAGTGATTTAAGTGTTGCTGTTAACATTCAGAAATTCTTCTGGTGCTCCTACTTTTCTGCATAATAATGTTTCTTACATAATACTTGGCTACTCTTTCATGAAGAGTGGGTGGAAGGGAATCAGGGAAGAACCTATGAGATAAGCTGAAGAAAGTTCCATTGTTTTGAGCAACTACTAGGGATGTAAAATGATCAGAGAGTGGTAAAGAAAATAGTATTTTCTTTGCTCAGATTTAGAAGCCTGTGCTGTTTCTTTCCCTTGATGATCAGCTCAGGCCTTTTACAGTACATGAGCTGGAAGATGCTGAGGGTCGTTTAAAACATCAAGGTACTTGCTCATTATGGCTATGGATTTTGCTTCCACAGCAAGTCGACCACATCCATAATTACCAAATCTGACATTTTTCCCCTTCTTGATCAGTGAGGAAGTGTTTTTAGATAAAGGCTACTGAAACTGAAAGAGGTGAACAAAACTCATGGTAGTGCTTAACTATACTTTGAATATCGATTTCAAAAAGACTAAGGTAGTCCCTGGTACTATGACAGCTGCTTGCTTGGAAGACTGAAATGAGCAAGAGGGTTAGTAAGCTTTTTAATCACATAGCTCTAGTATCCAAACTTATTAATGAAGATTTTCTTCCACTGAAATAAAAATTAATTCGGGTGATTACAATGGGTATATGTTGCTGTGCCATCCGGTGTCAAAAGAATTATAAACAGTAAAATTGAAGCATATTTTCTGAACATGCTTCTCCTGCCTCACATTTAGAGATAGTGAAAATGTGTCTCACTACAGAAGAGGTCATGGGCCCCATAAATATCGCCAAATTTTGACAATATTTTTGGCTGTATCTTTATTGGATATATGTGGCCAGGTTTTGGTAGTCACGGCTACAAGGGTAGTTTCTTTGAGAAACTGCCAGAAACTTCCTCCATGTCTGACAGAGTCAATCCCATCTGAGTCCAGGATAGATGCACACTTGCCAAGGTTGTACCAGTTAGAGAAGGTAGTGCCTCTGTGATAACATATTTATGAAGGAAATAAAAAGTCATTGCACAGATGTAATTGTTCTCAGAGACGAAAGGAGTGAGAATATGTGAGAGAAGCAACTTCTGTACACACCAAGGTCAGTGAAGAAAGAGGGGCAGGAGGTGCTTCAGATACTGGAGCTGAGATTCCTCTGCAGCCCGTGGTGCAGACCATGGTGAAGCAGCTGTGCTCTCTCAGAGAACCATGGGGATGCAGAAATCGACCTACAGCCAATGGAGATAGCAGTGTCTGACAGACTGCACCCTGTGGTGAGGGACACATGCTGGAGCAGTTTATGAAGAACTATGGGAAAGACTTCTGCTGGAGAAGTTGGTGGAGAACTATCTCCCATGGCAAAGACCCCACAGTGGAATATTTTATGGACTCTTGTCCCTGAGCAGCGGCAGGAAAAATGTGCAATGAATTCACGCTAACCCCATTACCCCTGTCTCCCTGCACCAGTGGTTGGGAGGAGGTAGAGCTAGAAAGGAGGGAGGTGCTAAGGTGTTTTTAAGATTTGTTTTCCTTCTCCTTATCCTGTTCTGATTTTGATTGACAATTAATTTCCCCAAATCAAGTCTTTTGTCTCTGACAGTAATTGATGAGCAATCTCCCTCTGCCCTTTATCCCAATTCACAAACCTTTTGCTGTATTTTCTCTCCCCATTCCAGTTAGATAGAATTACTTTGGGGGAGCACCTGGCATCCAGTCAGGGTCATCCCACCACAGTATCATACTTATATAAGCTGCACTGCTCTTCCAAATGTTTTTGGCTTTCAGGCTACTGTATACGTCTGAATTTAGTAGAAATCCTACCTTCACACAATGTGCCATATCCTTGAACATTGGAGGTTATTAATTATAAATTATTATAAATTGTGGACTGAAGAGTGCATTTAAAATATGTGAGAGATTAAAGATCACAGTTGCCTCAAAAACTATTAAGGCTGCAGAAGTAACTTGCCATAAGACAAGCCAGCACAGCAGGCAGCTATTTCCTTCTATCTCTTTTTCTCTCACATTTGCTGTTAAATAAAGTCTGTACTTTTAACTTTAGCATGTGGTCTCATATGCACCTTAATTTGGGCTGAGACATCTCTGAAAACTTGATAATAGCAATGTATCAAAAGCATTTTTTAAGTAAAAATTTATGTCTTTTGTTTTACTCTTCACTGATGCTCACTAGCATAGCAATATAAAGGATAAAGATCAGAACCAGTTTTCTTTTAAAGGTGTTTTCCTTTCATCATATTAGAGTCCTAATTCCATATCAATTTCCATTAATGAGCATGACACTATCTAAAAATGCATACCTTGAACGTAAACAGTGCTATGTTTGACCCAGCTGTCTGCCTCCTACCTTCAGTATGAGGACATTACTGTACACTCAGCTGTATCATATATATGTAAGCAAAACCTATCTAAAACTATGAGCTTTTGCATAGGCTACCTTGGAGTATGGTTAAGGCCATTTGCTTTATAATGTCTTGTGCACGCTTGGCTATTTGCATTAAAACATCATCCTGTGGTCCCAGGGAAGACTGAGGTTCATTCCACTGACTGCAGCTCATAAAGATGTAGATACTGCCCGAAAACATCTCTATATATCTTTACATACAGGTGCAGATGGCTGTGCAGCTCTGTTATTCCTGCTCCAAGACAAGCTGATGCAAGCTGTTTGTAACCTGGAGTGGTGCAATAAAGGCAGCATGCTGTGCTGAGTCAGAGCTCCAGATCACAAACCATAGCAGTATGGTTGAACAGCATCCAGCCACCTCTGAGCATATGCAGAGCAAATGCACAGATGTTTGCAGCTGTTTGCCTGGATAGGACCTCAAAAATTTGTTCTCCTATTTAATTTTGTAACTAGCATTTCAGGCTAGCACTCTCCAATAATTAGAAGATTTAGTTTGCTCTTAAAATCTGCTAAGACCAATTTGGATTACTGTTCTCTTATAAACAAGTTCCTGAGGAGCTTCTGTCTCTAATAAATGTACAAAATACTAATAGCTAATAGCATCCAATATTATAGAAGTTTATAGTGGGTGTGTGATTAAGGTAAGGGAAATGAGATAAATGGCTGGATTAGGTATAGTGGGTTAACCCTCTCTGGATTCCAGGCATCCACCAAATCCTATCCCCTCTACAGCTGGACAAGGGAGAGAAAATATAATGGAGGTTTGATGGGTTGAGATATGGACAGAGAGAGATCAATCACCAAATACCGCCACAGGCAAAACAGACTTGAAATAGAGATATTACTTGAACTTTTTATTACAAAAATCAGACCAGCATAATAAGAAGTAAAATAAGACTGTGAAAACACCTTACTGAAGTTTTCCCCTTTCCCTCCACCCCCCATAAGCTGCTAGCTCAGATTTAGGGAGTTTTGGGAGAGGAGATCTTCATGGATAGGGAGAAGAGATACAAAAGAGGCTCCTTACCTTGGGTTATTCTAAAGCTTTATTCTTGAAGGGGTCCCGGAGGCCAAAGAGGCCGGACAAGGAAGGGCACGGGTTTATCTAGGTTCTCTGTCCAAGACCGATAAGCTGGCACTGAGCCAATTGGCCAGAGATAGGGAGGAGGGTAGGGTCAAACTAAATGGTTTATAGGCATTAGGGGGTTTTCTTGGGGTGAACCATCTCCCAGAGGCATACAACACCTTACCCCCTCCCCTTCCTCCTTCCTAGCTCTAACTCCTCCTACCCAGCAGCAGATGGAGACAGGGAATGGGGGTTATGGTCAGTTGTTTCTATTGCTGCTCAGGGAAAAGGGTCCTTCCCCTGCTCCAATGTGAGTCTATCACAGAGGCAATGGTTCTCCACAAACTGTGCTTCCCACAGGGTGCAGTCCTTCAGGCACAGCCTGGTCTATCTGGCATGGACCACATGACTGCAGGGTCACAAGTCATCCCAGGAAACCTGCTCGAGAGTGGGCTTTTCTCTCCACTGGTCAGCAGTCCCTGCCAGGATTCTCTTCCAGCAGATGCTTCCCACAGGGTCGCAGTCTCTTCTCAGGCATCCACCTGTTCTGGAGTGGGTCTCTTTCATGGGCTGCAGGCAGATTCCTGCATCTCCACTGACCTTCATGGGCTGCAGGGGCCTGGCTGCCTCACCATGGTCTGCACCACAGACTGCAGGGGAATCTCAGTTCCAGTGCCTGGAGCACTTCCTCTTCTTCCTTCTGCACTGACCTTGGTGTGTGTGGTGTTCTCCCTCTCACATATGCTCACCCCACTCTTCTCTGGCAGCAACTACAACTATACAACCACATTTTGTTTCTGTCTCTTAATGATATTATCATGAAGGTGTTACCACCATTCCTGATTGGCCTGGCCTTGACCAGGAGCACATCTCTCGTGGAGGTGGTTGACACTGGCTCTGCTAGACATAGAGGAAGCTTCCAGAAGCTTCTCACAAAAGCCACCTCTGTAGCCCCCCACTACCGAAACCTGGCCTGCAAACTATTACACCTTAGTAAGAGATTTCAACAACAAAACGCTATTGAAAAAAGAAGAGATTAAACTCTTCTTCATGTCCTCTGGGAAGAGTCATGATGGGCTTAAACTGCAACAGAAGAGATTTAGACCTGACATTAATAATAGCTTCTTAATGGCAAAGACAGACTAGCACTGTAACAGATTGGCTAAGGGACTGGGAATCCCTTTCTTTTAGATGTTATTATAGAGATGTTAGACAAATATCTCACGAGCACTTTTGAGATACATCTGATCCTGCACTGGAGCAGAAGAAATTTACTGATTTGTTGAGCTAACCTCTTTCATCTCAAATCTTCTAGGCGTTTGTGAGTCACAGATCTAAAAGAAAGCAGATAGAATAGTCACTGATAAAAACTTACAGCCTGTATCAATCTTACCTTATGAATCATTCTCTTCTTGGAGAGTTCTAATGATTCATTTGTGATGGTAGAGTTACTGTCAATGAACTGAGATGCTCAATTCATTTTATAAAGATTCTCATCGTTCTGATCACCATCTGTATACCTCAAAAAGCCTGAAACGTTCTCTAGTATTGTCAGTCTTAGCTTGTTTTCACCTTCCTGCTGCTACTGAAGGTGAAATGGAAGAGAAGAAAAAAGGATTGGGAAACTCAGTACTACATTTTATAGAGGGGGAATTTGTTGTGTTGCATTGATTAATGCATGATGTATTTGCTACAATTTTGAAATTAATTTAATCATCAATACATAAAAAAGCTGAGGGTTATAGAAGTTTGTGGTAAAACTATATTTCAGAAAAAAAAGCTTCTTTGACAAGACTGAAATGTTTCACAAAACCAGATAGCATTTAGCCTACATGACAGTTTTCTGCCTGATTGCACAGTGAAAATTAGGTCAGAAACCCTAATTTTTATTATTGTATGTTGACTACTCCATTACTAAGTATTGCCTTGGAATAAGGTTACCAATGCTTCAGACTTGGCAGCCTTAGAGTAAGAAACCCTGACCTGTGTATGACCTGGAATTCAGTGCTTCCTGGCTCCTTTTCATGGATTCAGCAGTCAATTTGACAATAAAGTAGGGGCTGGAGAAGGCTCCCAAATTCACTGCAACCGTGGTGTTAGAAATGCAAATGCCTAGTGTTTTCAGAACATGTAGGACTGAATAGATATCAGAAAAGCAGGGTATGTGGCTTTCTCACTGCAGTTCATAGGAAAGGAGTTCTGCTTCTCTTGTTATGCTTTATGTTTAAATTATTATCAAAGCGGGTCAGAAAACCTTAAATTTTAATGCATAGGAATTATATTTCTTTTTAATATGCACAGAAGTTTTCACAAAATTGATTGCTTTATTGAACATCCTCTCTCACTGCCATATGTATAGAACTACATCTGTGTCATTGTTTTCTAATGGCATCAGAAAGGCAGAAACCCTCTGAATAATTTGCTGTCATTCTTATCTTCCCTTATATCTCCAAGAACCATATGTAAATACTTGCTTCCTAGCTTCTAGAGCAGCATTTTTAATTCTTCTCTGTGTTTTTATGCCATCTACAGGTCTCTTCAAACCACTGATTTCTTTAGATATTTTTTTCCTATACGTCCTGATGGCAGACAGCTTTACTTTCAAATCAGTTTTAATTATTTTGTAAATTTACACACCACTTAAATAAACTTTTCTGTAAATTACTTATTAATCGCAAAATCCAGATAAAAGACATCAGTTGAAATGGCATGATATCTTCAAAAGCCCTGAAATTTTCCGTATTTCTTTTTCTCAGTGTACAATAATTTTGTGGTGGGTTATGATAAAACAACCTTAAATCTTAAATGTCGTAAATCTTTATTTCAACAATTTCAACAAAATGGTAAATTTTTGTGGAAGAGCTAGTTGTAAAAACTAATGTTTCAGGAAAAAAACCCAACTTTTAAAAGATAGTCCAATAAATATTATAAATGTTCCTACAGTATGTATAGACTAACTGCTATTTTTATTTAAGAATTAAAAGAAAAATAAAAATGTTTGGGGTTTTCTCAAACAAAAATGTGATTGAGATTAATTTTATAGTCAGAGTGTTACAAGAAACATGTTCTCTTCAATGTACTTTGTTTACAAAAATGCCCCACAATCTAAATCTAATCATGAACAGACAAGTTGTGGTTACAAGATGTAGGGTGGAAATGTAGTATAAGGAAGCACAGAGATTTGTGACAACAGGATTACATGTATTTGTTGAAAAAGGTATGTCCTTTAAATCACTTTTGTGCTGTACAGTTAAAGAATTCACTGATGAGAATTCTACCTGTGCTGTCAAGGACAAAACTTAACTCTAGAGCCCTCTTCAGTGAGGTTCATTGTGCTCTGTATAGATAAGGCAAACCACTTAACACTGACAAAAAGTGTCAAAGAGTATGTCCAGACATGAGTACAAATAAACGAATGCATGAAAAATCAAAATAAAATAGAAATGCAAGTAGCTGACTCCTAGATGGAGACTAATCTATGTTATAAATATTCAAGTAAGACATATTAAGAAGTAAAATATGGATTAAAGAATTTTTACTGAGAGACAATTTTTCCTACAAGCAAAACCTAACCTGTCTTGTTTTCTCCTTGTGTTCATCTTCTACCAAGAAAAGAATAACTTTTGTTTAACCATTGAAAAGTTTTTTGTTTGTTGTTTTTTTTTTTTTTTTTTTTTACTCTGTATAATGCCATTCCTTTCTGCTGAGGAAGAAGTGTTGAAGTGACCTTATTTGCAGGTAGATTTATGACATGTTTTCCAGCTAAAGAGAAATGAGAGTTAAGAAATACAATTACAGTTATGCAAACTATAATGCAGTGTCATTATTGAAGTGATGAACCTCATTTTTTGAGAGCTAAACAATAATATAATTTATTTCTAAAACTAACTAATTAATAAAGTTTAATGGTAAATATTAACAAGATTCAATGGCAAGATTTTGTGGAACTTAATTAGGATTTTATTTGAAAACAGTTTTCAGGCATGTAGTCCAGCTTCAGATGTGTATATACCTATAACTGAAAAAATCATGAAAGAAGCTTAGTTTGTTAATCTGACATAGTATCATAATTTTATGCAATTGTTTAATTACATATTGACCTATTAGGTATCAGGGTCAAAGGTCCTTCTTACAATGTGCAACTCATCATTAATGCATATACATTTTTCCTTTTTTAAAAAATAGTACTGACTTCCTGCTCTTGCACTTTCAGCCATGTAAGGTCTATATTTTATCATTCCAAACATCATAATGCTCACAGATGTGAGAAGAATTCCCTAAAATAAAGTGAAAAACCTTAAAGAAAAATTTTAAAAACTATCTTTAACAAAGCTGTTTTTCATGTATTGTGGCCAGTCCAAAGTTTTAGCAGTTGAATCTTAGTCAACAACAGTAAATTTCTGCATTTCACCTATAATAAAGAACCTCAGGAAAATGTTGACTTAATGATTACTACTCTATTGCATTTTAAGATTTGAAAATGAGATGGAGATGAGAACAGAGCCAGGATAGAACAACCTCTGTTTGCAGTTCCTCATCACCACAGTTTTCTTGTGGTGGAGCACAGGGAGCTTCTTTTCTTTTCTTGCACAGGGAGCTTCTGCTAGAAAAGTGATAAAGCACTGCCAAAGCTGCCCTAAATTTAAATTTCCCCAGTTTAATATCAGTTTAATAGTCACCAGATCACCAAAATAACATGCAGTCACATACAAAATAACTGCCTAGGAAACAGAGGCAAGTATTTGCTATCTCACTGCATGTTTTTTGAAAGAATTTTTAAACTGCTCATGCCCATGCTCTCAACTATATTAGAAGGAATGAGATTACTGTATTACCTTTACTTCTTTGGTTTTTTCTTCCCTGCTTCAAAATGGACAAATTTCAAAATGGACAAAATTCAAAGTTGTTATGAACAATTTAGTACACTGTAGGTTCTTTCTTTCTGACTGATCTTCTGATCTTCTGTTATGGCAGTCATGTGCAGCCAGGTTGAAAAACTTCAGTATTCATTTCTAGAAGTGCTGAATATTAAGTGTAGAGGAAGCAAGTGCTGGGTTATGAAGACAGTTCAATGATGTAAGGGTAAAAGTCTTATTAATCTATTTGTAGATCTGAACTTGAATATATGCTGACGTCTATTTAATTTGAATCCAATACAACTACCTGTAACTTTTCTAGTTCTACTACATGTATATATGTGGCCCGTATGAAGTAGATTTTTAAGTAAATGACTTTAAACACTTATGTTCTTTTTGCCTAAAATTCTGGAATTCAGGTTCCAGAGACTCTGAAGACCATATGCAATTTTAAGAACATAACTGCACCAAAGACTATCATTGAAGCATTTTAAGCTTGTAAGAACATTCTGTTGTGTGTGATGTGCATCTTTGAAAGGGAACGTACTATTATGATAATCCTGCAAGGAGAAGTATTTCTGTGAGATTTTGAATACCTGTTTACCTAACATAGCATAAGAAGGAAGAAAAGCCTTTGTAAGAAGAGTATTCTAAGGGAATTCCAGAAAAAAATATATATAAACAAGAAATGACATCTTGCTATGTAGATTAGAATAATCTAGTTATTTGCCACTTTTAAGGTTGACCAGTTGCAACCTCTGACTCGACTAGCTGTGGTAAAATAATACATGAGAATCACACTGAATCATATTTATAGCACACTGAGTATAATCTGAAACTCCAGGTGAAGGCAAAGGTCTTCTAGAATGCTTTAGGTAGCTAAAATGAGATAAAGAAAAAAAAAAAAGAAAACATTTATCACAGACACACATACACATTTCCTGATTACAGTTTACCCATAAAGACATTATCCTGTTTCACTGATATCAATTAGAGTACAACTTAAAGATCAAAACTGGTAATTCATTCAGGGGACACAGCATGGATGAAAAATAAAGAGAAATCTGTAATCATACTAAAATAGTTCAATCAATAGAAGAGCTAATATAACTTGTGTTAACTAGGGTTTTGTGTGTGTTTTTAAACAAGATTCACAATCAGAGATATATTGAAAGAATTCCAGTCTTTTTCAGAGTACTTAGTAATAAATTCTTGCCAAAGCCTTTTCAAATCTATTCACCAATGCAAGGCAAGATGTTGAACCACAGTCTTTATATGACAGGTTTACAAAAGGTTATTTGATATTGGATTGTTGTAGTTTTTTTGCCCAGAGTGGTTAAATATCTCCAAAAAATATAGTCAAAGTTGTTTTATGTTGCTCATGAATTAATTGACATTACTATGAATAAGATTATATGTCTTAGGTTAGTATTAGAAATAAAGAAAACTTTTATCTGTATCATGGGGTTTTTTATGTATGTGGTTAGGAATATTGGGAACTAATGTTGCAGTTCTTTTTTAAAATGTAATAATCCACTAAATTGAAAAGAAAAAAAATTACCTTTTCAAATTTTTAAATAATTGGAATTTTAGCAGTCTGCAATATCCAGAACTATTGCTACCTTCTAGTATTTTTTCTTAACATTTTGTTGTTTGACTGAATGGTGATGCAAATGCCTGAGTAATAATGCCGTGCGCTATATTGATTCAATGTACTATCACTGCCAAGATGATTGAAATTCAGTCTCCATTGGTCCTTGATAGCTCATATATTGGGATTATGATTTGCATTTATTCCCATGGGATTTGGTGATTGTCTGTATCTGTATGCCCTTTGAGAATGATGTACTTTAAATCTCTAAGTAGGAGAAATCTGTGTGGGTGATGAACCATTTTATTCATAGCCCTATGGGAATCCATAAACATAATTTGTCCTCTCTTGTCAGTTCATTGGCTCCTAAGTACAACTTTCTATGGCTTCCTTCCAGGTCACAACATATTTTGTGAGAAAATTAAAAAGCGAAAAGCAATGAAGTTTGAAACATCAGTTTAAAAATCACATTCTGAATCAGGGTTGTAAATAGCAATCTGAAATTCTCCATAGCATGGTTGTACTAAAAAAAAGGAAAACTTTTGTCTTTTATTCTTCAGCAATCAGATGGAAATGTTACAAGTGTTTGATGAGGCAGTGTATTCAGGTTCACATGACATCAGAGTTTCCTATTTCATATTTTGAATTCATTTGTTTTGCTGTGTTTCTGTCAATTAATACCTACATCTGGTTTCAGCTCCTTGTAGTTGATTAAACTAAGTTGATCAGTAAATGTCCTGTGTCGGTGGAGATTTGTTGATACCTTCAAAAGCAGGTGTTTATGTTTGTGTACATAGACGTGACTGTCTGTCCTTATGTGTGTGTATATATATTTATAAATAAATAAATAAATAAATGTGTATATATATATATATATATATATACACCTTTTCTTTAACACAACTTTACTATCTCTTTCCTTATTATATCTAGCAACTCATGAAACAAATGGAATTTAAAGCACCCTTAGAACCATGACTTTACTCAAGACAAGGAACATTTTCTCAGTGTCCACTATTGGGAAATGGTGCAATATCGCTGAGTATTCTCCATATGATTTGAGATGAAACTGTGTTACTGTTGGTGGTTTGTGATCTATTATAAGCACAGTCTTATATTAAGAAATACTTAAACCTGTACTCAAGAAATACTTGTGTAACTTTGACCTTGAAAAGATGCCCTGTTATTCCATCATGGATAAAAATCCCTCATTTGCAGATTTCCTAAATAGATTGTTTGTTTGTTTGTTTGTTTGTTTTTTGACTGGCTTTAGTATAGCATAATCTTACAAGACCCATATCTCACAAAAATGGTTCTAATTAGAGATAAAACTGATTGCATAAACCAAAGCTGTCTAACAAAATCAGACTTCGTGAATTATTCTTACATGATGCTTCCATTTGAGTAAGAATGCAGATGTCTTTTAGAACGTTTGAAGCCATATGGATCCCCATGATGCATAACACTTGCTGAAAAATGTGCTTGTATATGGGAACTTTGCTTAGAGGGCAGATTTTGTTCTTATAGTCTAGCACAGCAAAATTTAACTGACTTTGGTACTTTGCTTTAGCTGCATAGATTTGTACTGACTTCAGCAAGAGCTGTGTCCTCCAGGTCTGTGCACACAAGATCAGGTCTTGTGAATTTATGAGAAAAATCTGTTCTTTTTCTAGAGAAAAATATTTCAGGTTTAGCTATAAGAGAAGGTACAAAGACCTATATCTATTTGAATGATGTTTGTGCTCCTGGTCTTGAACCAATTCCTTTCAAACCCTGAACAGTTTTCCACAGTGTCAATCAAAAGTGTTCTACAGAGGTTATTTTTTTCCTTCTATTGTACCACATTGTTTACATCCTCATTGCATAACATGTTCTTCAGAAACAATTGAACAGACACACTTTGTAAAAGGTTTATATTTATCATATTTATAAAGGATTAATAATTGTGTTTTCTAGATAGGAAAATTAGTTGATTGCAACATCTGTTGCTGTATAATAGGATATTGCAGGTTATTAATAATCTTAATAATTGTAAAAGAGAGATTTGATTTCATAGACTGTGAGCAGGCATCACTGTCCTGTTCACATAGAAACTACTGTGGGACTCGTTTAGAGTTATGGAGACATTGACAAATGATTGCAGATGTTCATTGTAGAATATTTTTGTTCAAAGAAAATGTTGTTGAGTCTCTTAAAATTTGGGTGAAATTTGACAGTTTTATTAGTGAATTCAAAATCCATCATCAAAGCACTTGCGGAAATTTGTGATATTGTTTTGTTTTGTTTTGTTTCATTTCATTTTGTTTTGTGCAAAAATTAGCTAGTCCCCATTACCCGCTTTAGGAAAAGTCTTTCAAGGTTTCCACTTCCACAGCAAAATATTTATTTATTTATATTCAGCAACAAGAACTTAGGGCAAAAATCAAGTGTATTCTTTTTATCTTTTTCCCATTTCATAAATGGAAGGGGGAAACAAGACTTGTCAAAATAAAATTTATCATTATTACTCTACCACTTTTTATCTGGACTCCTTGAGTCAAATATGGTCCTAAAACTAAGACAGATTCATTTTATGAGTTCTTACTTTTATTTCCCAACTCCAGGTTTTGTTATGACATTAAATGGTGTGCCATGCAGTACTGAGAATAACAAGAAAGCTTCAGGCTGCAAAATTATTTTTTTTTTAAATTCATCCTTCAAAATTTAGAATGGAGAATGACTGCTACTCATAGTGCCTGTTAGGGTCAATTGTTTTTTCACTTTGGGGCAAACCTTGTATATAATTGTATGCATATTTGGTAATCAGGGTCTTCTCATAAGAAGAATGTGGAAAAGTGCCTAAGAGTTCCAGCTTGACTCCTGCTTCGTATCAATGATGTCAGTCATGAGTTGCCTCACAGTTAATCAGAAGTATCTATGAAAACTTAATATTGAAATGTATTTTTCAACCTTTACTCTGGCTGCTATGGGATAAAACTATCCTTAATTTAGAAAGATAAATACTACTGAAAATGACAGGTAATACTGAGCTAGGCAAAGCTTAGAGAACAAATTATATTAATAATAACCTTGGATCAATCTGGATTAAATTGATTTCAGTTTAAATTAAATTAAATGGATGCACTAACAAAAGTAAGTCTAATCATCACACTAAATTTCAAAAGATAAAAAGTTAGAAGCCAGGATATGGAGCCAGGAGAATGCATTAAGCTGCTTTTCAAAATATGATATGACAGGGGTCTTTATGTCTATAGAACTATGTTTTCATTCAGAAATTTGTAGAAACAGAATGAAGATCAGTGCAAAGTTCTATTTAATGTACCGTACTCCTAGTCCAGAAATTTGATTTAGAAGATAAATGGTCTGAAATATCTTTCTGATTTTCTAAATTAGTATTATGCAGGGCTAAATAGATTTACCATTCTCATTTGTTGCATGTATGAGTTCAAAAAGGGAAATGTGCCCATTTTCTGAGCACTTAATTCACATTGTTTTCAGCTTATTGCTTAACTAAGGTGTGGAGTTGTGGGAATGAAGGGAAACGCTTTTTTCCAGACAGGAAAAATTAGAAGGAACAGGCAACTTGGTAAAATATTGTCTAATCTTAAATAACAAGAGGTTTTTCTATAATTACATGTGTTTCCTCACCTATAAGACAATTTTGGTTGGCATTATTATGTGCAGCTTCTGAGCCCATTGACATATTATGGATTTTCATTCTCAAGTGATCCTGCAGCTAAGACTACAAGGAGAGTCAGGGGAGGAATCAATTTCTATCTGTAGCAATGAGTTTGCTCTAAAATACACCCAAGAGTAACTTGAGGAGCTCCAGAGTCAAACATATTCTCAAAAAGTTTTGTCTTATGACTCAGTTTCCCGACATTTAAAAAATAGCTATCAGATATGTTTTTGTTCTTGGCTTTTATTCTTGTCTGTTTGCTTTTGCAGCCTTTATGTTTACATAAAAACAAAGTACTGAGAAATAATGCTTTCCTTCACATTTTGTATGCATAGCGGTACTTGTATAGTGATTCTGGCTATTTTAATTCAAAGCAATTGTGTTCTTCAGTCTCTTTTGTCTGTCATGGTGTTTAGACAGAGGCAGTGTTGCTCCTGTCCTTGAATCCTTCTTCTGGAGTTGTCTGCACTCCTGAGTGCAGACAGGACTACTCACAGAGGGTTCCTTCATACACTGGATGGTGGTGTGCACAGACACAGCTTCCTCCTTTATGTATTTTATTCTCTGTTTGAATTAACTTCCCCTTTAAGTAAACACCTCAAAGAGTGAGACACCTTCTCTACTGTTGCTCCTGACATTGTATTTAAAAAGTCCTTTTACTTTCTGACCAGTAAACAGTTATTGTGGCTCTGTGTGTAATTTTCCCTCAGGCCACATTCTAGTGTGACACTATAGGCCTCTTGCATCCCCTATAAGTACCTGAATTTCACACTTAATTGTGGAGGAAACTATAAGTCTCCTGTAGGAGGGCCTCCTGCCCTCCCATGCAGGAATCAGGCTGATTCCTTTGAACTGTCCCTTAGTTAAGCAACCTAACTCAAACCCATGGTGACCCCAGTAAACTACAACTAGAATACCTTGCTTCTTTCATGCAAATAATCTGTATCCACCCCTTGTCTGTCCCTGTGAAAATCCCAGCCTCAGCCTCTGTTTTTGGAGCTTTCTGTTCCTGGCTCTCTGTTCAGAGTCGCTGACAATAAAGCTGCCTCTGTGGAATTGCCACACAGACTCCTCTCTCTCTCATTCCTGTGTCGGCCTGGGGATTCCAGCATTGAGCTGAAAATCACTATTGAACTGAGAATCACTACTGAGCTGAAACCATTTGCTGGAATCCCTGCACAGCTAAGGAAGTGGCAGTACCCCTAGAAGGTGTTCTTTTGGAGACACATCTCTCTGAGGAGGATATGGCCCCTGGGTAGACTTCTCAGACCCAGTTTTCTGGCTGCATCACTTCATAATACCAGTATAATTTAGGGAAATTTAGTTGAGGTAGATTTGCTTTTAAAATTGATCATCTTAATTTTGCTCATGGGAAAAGAGATAATTGTGCTTTATGCTATGTGGACATGTGCAAAGCAGATGTCTAATTTCTAGTTTTCTCCAGTAACTCCAGAAGTGATAGGGGCCTAAACCAGATGTGCCTGAATGTTATCTGAAGATAGAATAAGAGATAAAATTGTCAATTGCTAGCCTGGAACTGGTTCTGGTTTGCACACACTGTTTTACTGCATTTGAGTGACTTTTCACATACAATTTGAGGAGACACCTCAATTACTATATGCAATAGTGCACAGATGTGTAGGCCCACAACAACTGAATTTGCCTACAAAGATGTCATGCTAAGTTAAAGAAAATTTTTCCAGCTCTGGAGTGATGGAGCTTGATTTAGACTGGAGTAAAACAAAGTGCAAAAGATGTCTCATCACATACACAGAGAATAAGAGAAGCTGTTGAAGGACCTCCTGAGCGTTAAAAGGTGGTGTTTTGTTTTCAGTGCCACATGCAGTTTTCCAGCAGTTGGAAAATAAAAATTGCTAGCAAAACTGCTGGAGATGGCAGAAAGGGGTGGCAAAGTGCAGACAGCACAGCAAGTCAAGGTTACTGGAAGCAGCTTGTGTGGGAAAAGGCTGTAAGTGATACTTTGCAGGACTGCTGATGAGAGGGGAAGACTCCCTTAAGCTTTTCAAGGGAGGGCAGATGGTAGATGAGAGGAGAGCAAGAAGCAATGGGCAGAACGAGGTGAAACCAACCTGAGTGCAGTTTAAACCAGACATACTGATTAAGCCCAGGAAAGCTTGGGTTAATTTTCCTAGTTTATTAGATGGTCTGAGCTAATGCCTTAATAGCAACCTGCTTGACTTTATATTCAGCTCTTCTTGTTGTTCATCTATAATCTGTATTAGATCCCAGAGTTCTGCTAGTAGCTAATAAGAAGTACAAATAGAAACATAAAAAATTGTAGCTATGACTACTTTAAAAATCTAGAGTTCCAGGAAGTCCTGTTCTGGCTGGGAAGAACAGACCATAAGTTTTCTTATGTGATTTCATCTGTACCATTTGCAAACTGAGGAGTCATTTTTATTGCACGGCACAGAACCATCCTGCAGTGCCTAAGCTGAAACCACACGACTTTTTGGATGTGAAGCAGTTTGAATCTGCGTCTGTGTGGCATTGAGAAGTACTACCAATTAGCTGCATCCCATTGAAGCAACTATTCATTTTCCCAGATATAATTTGATATGCCTGTTTGGACTATTCTGGGAAAGTGCACCTGGTTTTCTATGCTGTCTTAGGTAATTTTAACAGCACATTTTGCTGAAGATAATGTTTTCTTGCATTTTTTTGTATCTTATGCTGAAATTAGCAAGTAGTGTGGAACAGCAAGAGTAGAGCCTCGCGGCTGTTGCTGGGGCCACAGTGTTTGTACCATTTCTATTACAGGCAGTTTTGCTCTGCAGACCCAGACAGGTCCAGTAGTCCCAGTGCTTGGTATCAGCTGCATGATAGAATGCATAACCTGTCCTTCTTGAGCACATCTTCTGCTTCAGTTTTGTCTGAAAGGAATTCAGTTCAGCTGCCTCTGGGCTTCTCCGTGACATCAGATGTTAGCAAGCACAACCAAGAAATTTGCTTCTAAATAAGACTCACAATAAGACTTTAAAAGATAACAGGTTCATCGTTATATACTAGAGCACTAATGGGTTAGTCCTCTGTGTTAAGCTTGTGTTTGCAGATCATCTCTCTAGTACCATTGATGTCTTTGTATTTTATGAGAAATTCTACCTGCTTGGAAAATAAATTTGTTTATGTTGTGAAGAAGGTTTGCCTGAAAAAAAGACACCTTTTTACAGTTCTGAATTTTAGCACCGAAAAATGTGGTAACAATGAGTTCCATTAATAAATACTGGTTCATAAATTCAGTGTTCAGGTTTCAGTGACAAAGATGCCACTATAATTTGTGCAATATAATTGTAATATGCCTGACCTTGACTTCATTTTTAAAGCGAGCAAAACAAGGCTGATTAGTCTATTAGAGGATTTCCTACAATGATCAGTGAAGTGAATGAGACCCTCTGTGGTGGGCTGACCCAGACTGGGTGCCAGATACTGCTGGCAAAGCTGCTCTATCCCTCTTCTCCACCACTGGACACCTTTTGCTTTTTTAATTCTCTGCCTTGTTCTTCAGTGAGGAGTGTGAGTTGGTAACTAGATGGGTACTTAGCTATTGACTAGCATCACTCCACAGGGGGAGGAAGGGAAAAATATATTCTGCTGAAAAATTTTGGCTTCCAAACTGTCTCTCAGTAAAATTAATTCCTTCATACAATCTTTGTACTGCTTAAAACTACAGAGGAGCAGATACTTATAGGGGATGCAAGAGGCCTATAGTGTCACACTAGAATGTGGCCTGAGGGAAAATTACACACAGAGCCACAGTAACTCTTTACTGGTCAGAAAGTAAAAGGACCTTTTAAATACAATGTCAGAAGCAACAGTAGAGGAGGTGTCTCACTCTTTGAGGTGTTTACTTAAAGGGGAAGTTAATTCAAACAGAGAATAAAATACATAAAGGAGGAAGCTGTGTCTGTGCACACCACCATCCAGTGTATGAAGGAACCCTCTGTGAGTAGTCCTGCTTGCACTCAGGAGTGCAGACAACTCCAGAAGAAGGATTCAAGGAAAGGAGCAACACTGCCTCTGTCTAAACACCATGACAGACAAAAGAGACTGAAGAACACAATTGCTTTGAATTAAAATAGCCAGAATCACTATACAAGTACCGCTATGCATACAAAATGTGAAGGAAAGCATTATTTCTCAGTACTTTGCCTTTATGTTAACATAAAGACTGCAAAAGTATGAAATTCGTTTTCTGAAGGAAATATTGTATGAAGGGAATAGTTATGTAAAGACAAGAACCTCATTATTCACCTCCTGCATATTACACAAACAATCTTCTTGAAAATATTGAGAATGTGATTAAGCACTAAGGTCAACAGAATGAAACATTTAATTCTAGAAAATGAGATAAAGATATCCAGCAAACAAAACACCTTCTTTTGTGTCCGTTAATAAATAAAACTTTATTAAGACAGGAACATATTAATATTAAATTCTATACTTGAAATGATACTGTTGGAAAAATAAAGAATCAAGCACACAGGAAAAAAGTACACCTGAGTTGAAGCTGAAGAGACACTCTCAGGTGCCATTTGTGAAAGTTAACTAAGAAACAGAAACTAAAGGGGGAGTAGTGGGAAAGTTGCAAGAATTTCATCAGTTAAATAGTTACTTACTAAATAACTTACACTGTTAATCATAAATTCAGTTAAATTATGACCACTGCCTTACCAAAGACTTGATGAAATACCTATTGAAAAGGTGTACTCTTAAACTTATTTATGAAGTATTGCATGACTTTGAGACTTCTTCTGGTTCCAGTGCATCTGCTCTTAAGGAAGTCCGAGTGCTCTGTTGTATTCCTTTATAGAACTATATAATTAAGAGAATATACCTAGCATTCTTAGTGTGGATCAAATGTGCAGGGCTTTTTATCTTTGTTTCTTTTACAGGGGGTTTACTTTCTAGGATTTTGTTTTAGCTGTAGCATGTCTATATTGATAGTGTACAAACTAATTTAAAAAGCGTGTTAGTGATGGAATGACACCATGCTCCATTTACATTGTATTCACTTAAATAAAACCTGCTCTTCATAAAAGCTTAGGCCAATGTGTAGATGGATTTAATTTTGCCAAAGTTACTTGTTTTTGCAGTCATCCTGACATACTCTAATACTTTCATTGCAGTAGTCATAAATAGAATCTCTTTTATACGTTGGCTGTTCTTCCAGATATTATGTTTCAGTGTTAATGGACCTTTCTAGGTGAGAAGAAATATTCTCATGATCTTCAGAAGCCCTATTTGTCACAAATGTTTCCATGCTGTTTCCATCTCACTCATCCTCCTGCAAAAATATAGCTCCTATGATTTCTCCAGGTCACCGGAAGTAATTTTCTTGAGGGAGGAATGTAAGAGGGCAGAACTGGGGCAAGAATTGATAAAATTCTTGGTGGAGCTGAATGGACAGTACAACATAAGTTTTCCCTGTGAGAGATTATTCAGAAAACCTAGATTTTTAATTGTTCCTATCTGTGCTCTGGAGATGACATTTGCCAAAATTGCATAAGAAGAATTTTATTCTGTATGCAGTTTGTATAATGTGCTTCAGTTTTCAAATGCCTGAGCTAATTTGCATCCATTTTGATTAAACTTTTGTGCTCATGGCAGCAAAGGACAATTGGAGTTGCCATTACAGGTCAAACCACTGATGTGCTAATTCAATGTGCTATTCTGTCAGCAGTCAATACCAGCTGCTTCAGGGAATGAGCACACATAATAAACAGTTATGGAATAACCTGACCAGAGGAAAATCATCTTCCTAATCTTATCTACTTGTGTGTATATCATTAATTGTAGAGAAACTGAGAAAGATAGCTGAAGAAGCAGGAAATTGCCAATTATTGCAATAGGGGATCAGTAAAAGTGGAGTCTTTGACATCATGGAAGCATTTTGCAAGATTTTTCATATTAATAATTTCAAACGAAATGTTTACCTTATTTTTTCCTTTGAAATATCTACCTCCATATAAAGACTGGTCCCTAAAATCAAAAGAATGGTTGTATATCCTGCTTTTATTACTTCTGTATGCATTTAGGATGTTCTGACTCTCAAGATCAGAATTTTGCTGGAGGGTAGCAGATGATTCTTTCCTGCCCATTTGAATCACATAAGAAAACCCAGTGTTTCAATTCATCTTGTGTTGTTTGCATGAAAATGAGCATTTCAGATTAGATTTTGTAACTGGGTTTTGGAAAAATATATTTTTCCCTGACTACACTCATTTTGAATAAATATATAGAACAAGATTAAGTCCATATATAGGCATACATTTTGTTATATACTAGCAATCTACAGAGGCATCTTTAAACCTTCTATATCTTAGTATTCTGTACTTCATGGGTTAGAGAGAGAGCAAGCTCTGGCACAAAAAAGCTGCTACATAAAAGCAGTTTCAGCTTGAATAATCTCAATGATTGTAATGGTCTCCAGATAGAGATCGTCTGAATTTAATGAATCCTCCTTTTTAGAAACAATACAAAGTCTAAACTTTTGTTTCTTTGCTATAATATAATAGAAACCAAGATGCCTGATTAATTTTAGGATGTCCTGCAGAGACAACATATGGTTTGTACTTGCAAGTATCTTTGTACATTGACAGCTCTTTGTTTTTGCTACTAAGCTGTGACTTTCAAAGCTGCCTAGTAGATTTAATTTTAACAGGGAATGGAGCATCTGAATCTCTCAGATGGCTTTGGAAAAAAAAATCAATAAAAAAGTATTTTTCTTGATTTCTCATAAATAAATGCCAAGTCTGAAAAAGGTATATTTATAATTGTGGTTGCCTTGCTAATGATAGTATGAGATACCTTCCTCTTTTATTTGTGGAATGTAATTAAGGTTGCTATGCATCTTGTAAATTTGGAAGAGACCTGTTGGTCATACAGGACACCCTCAGTGCAAGTCTATTTTCCTGTGTGTTCTGAGAATTCCTGCAATTAAAACCTTAGTAAACAATGAAGTTTTATCCAGGGCTATCATTCTCATTAGCAACAATCCGTTTCTCATATTCTGTCCCTGTTTTGCCATCTTAATTCACTCTACTTTTTCTGCTTGTCCTAATTGCTAAATCATAATTGCTTCTTCTGTCACTAAGCTTTAATTTCATAGCAGCCATGCTGTGAATGTACTACTCTAGATAATACCATGAATATAGTATGTAGATATATAAACATAGCAAATGATATTTTCTGTTTCAAAGAATTCACGAAAGCACCATTATGAGCACACAATAGAATCTCAGAAGGATTATGTACTTATTCTAAATAAGATAGGAAATTGGTAAGAGCACTTGGAATTAAAATGAGGTCTTCTGAATGCCATCCCATTGTTTGAAACTGTTTTTGTCTGCTCCCTTATTTTTCTGTAAGCTAAGAAGCATACAGTTGGCAGAGAAACAACAGGTGTAGCAGGGCTTCACAGAAATTCCTGGCACTACAATGGCGTTGCAGACATTTCAGATTAGGTTCATTGCTTAAAGCTCTTGCTCTTTCTATGCAATTTAGTAATTTGAGCTCTCTGAACTGTGCTGTTTTCTTTGGAACTTGCAAAATGTCTACCTTGGAGAGATAGTCTGATACTCATAATCCAACAAGGTATCTGCAGTGAAGTAAGAAGAGCCCTAGAGGAAGAATATCTCTTAGATATCCTTGTGTTTAGTTTCCACACTTGTATTGGACTAGTCCTAAATAACAGTAGTATAAAAAAAAATGTATAATATAATATTCATTACCAACTCTTCTTCCATCTGCCTTTTATATTCTATAAATTTGGACAGTGGATTGACATGAACGGTTGTTTAGGCAGGGATGGTCTATACAAGGCAAATTAAAACTAGGTAAACTGCTTATCTCAATTTATTTTTTGCTAAAACCCATTCTAAAAAGGTATTAGTGTTTATTTCCATATGTGTGTGTGATTACATTGTATTTCCCTTAATCCAAGCTGAATATAATTTTGCCTTAATTTTCTACTGTCTCTGAAGTCCGTGGTATTACATCTTCTTTCCAAGTGTTTTCTGCAGTTCCTTTGTCTAGTGAGTTTTATTTTGAAATACTTCCTTGAAGTCTAAATCATTGTGATTTCCACTTTTCCTGGAGGGGCCTGATTCTCCATTTTTATAATCTAATCTTGTTCAAGTATCTTCATTATCCTATCCCCCTTTCTTATTCGTACATGGCAATTATTTCCATATAGAGGTAGGCTGGCATCATGACTTAGCACTCACAGAGAAGATTCATGTTGCAAAATGAGCAACTGGCACTAGCAAGGTTCTACTTTGAGCATAAACTTCTCCCCTGTGCACCCAGAATATCTCTTTGTGCCTTGAAGTATGATGGGTATGTCCTGGATCTTACAACCTAGGAGATTTCTGACAAAAAAGACAGTTTTTTTTTCCATTGGCATAAAGTATAATTAGGTCTAAAATAAAAATTAAAAAAAAAAAAAAAAAAAAAAAAAAAAAAAAGACAAACTCCAGCACATAATCTGAAGGAAAGACACTTTAGAAATATGTTGAAAACTTCTGATATGCAAGTAATTAAGTATTTGAAAAGTAAGGTAAATTAAAGAATCTCAACTTATATGCAAGCTTTAAACATTAAACTTCTGCTAACAACAGAAACAATTAGAGGAACTCCATGTCTTGGGCCATATGTTGGATATCCAATTGCAATTGTTTTTTAATTGTTTCTCTGAGTGCGTTCTACTGCCATGATTACACACAAAGGAGAAGATTTAAAGTAATTAATTTTCAGTTTGTTTGTTTTTTTTTTAATGGAGTGGAAGGCCTATTATGTCAGACTTCTAATAGCTCACTTTATCTTGTTAATATATGCACTTCATTTATACCTGTCAATTTGAAATGGTGTCAGTTCTTTGATTTATCTTATCTAAAGAAAACAGAAACATATACAATTATTAATGTTGAAAGGCCTTAAGGCTTGAAGTTGAACAAAAGTAGACCCAAAGTAAATATTAAGCATTTTGTCAGGGAAAGCATTTCTATCTGGAAGACCTTTTAATATTTCCTTAGATCAGAATTTTCTAAAAGACAACAATTGTATTTAAAAAGATACAAATAAGGATTATGGGCAACGAGGGGAAAAGAAAAAGTGAGTAACTGTAGTTGAAGTTAAATGAATTATTTCTTCAGACAGTGTGTTCTGAGTCTTTGAATGTGCTTTCAGAGAAGATAGTAAGCTTGAATGCAGAAGTTTGGATGGATTTATAAAAGCAATGAATAAATTTATTATCTGTAGTAGCACTGAGTATTATGCATGTAAGAAACTGATAATGAAATTTCATAGTTGAGAATTTAGGCTCGCCACCCCATCTGTCAGATTGGAATCTTTCCTACTATGGAAAATTTTCTAAGTCCTCCTCATCCTCCTTCTCACCTTGTGTTTTGAAGCATCAGCTTACCTATACTTTCAAATCCATACTGAATTTGGAATTTTTTCAAGGATGGAAAAGTCTGTATTTTCCTGATAGCAACATATATCAAAATCCTTATAACAGGTCAGTAATATGACTGAAATGGGGAAATTTATATATTTATATCAAAAGATGCATAATGCAGTAGAGAGGACAGTGAAAATCTGAATATCATGTTAAGTTTCCAAGCCTTTGATTAGATAAACTACACAGATTTACTGACCAGACTGGGAAATTATGAAAAAATAACAAGGGTGTTCTTCAGCTGTATATTGACCCCTTGCATAGCATTGAAGATAAATGGAGAAAGAAACATTTGAGTTTGTTGCTTTGCCAATTCATGGTTTGGTTTATTTTATGTTAATGTATTTCCCAAACATTTGTCTCATATAAATTTTGAATGGATGTCTGCCACTTTTAAGCACAGAATGTTCCAAAGATCACTGACATTCTTGTCATGAACGATCTCCTGAGATTTAGCTTTTATTTTCCGTATACTATGTTACTATATTTTGGCTTAATATAATAATGTAAAAAAAAAAAAAAAAAAAAAGAAAAATTTATATCTCAAGACATCAAGCAAAAAAGCCACTTCTAAACCAAAATAATTGAAAGGGATTTGGACATAGTGAAATACTACGGGATAATTCTTGTTTATCAGTACTGTTAAAAAAGTTCCAGCATATCCAAATTCATTTTATTCTGTGGGGCACCCCTATTTATAATCATTACAGTATAGGGAGGAAGAAAGCTGCACAATTTTTAATAAAAAATCATATGTAGAGAAACTTATTTTGAATGCTATATGAACTTAAACTTGGAAAGTTGTTATAGGCTGCAGCAATTTGGAAACAGTTATATAGTCTAGTTCTTTGATTGATTTCTATGTAATTCATAAGCAGATTCATTACTAAAACACAAGTACACTTAGCTTACTTTGGGTTTTCCAGATGCTCATTGAAATCAGTAGGTATCAAGGAAGGCTTTCCCCCATACTTGCTCATCTGGGGTTGTCCTTCAGGTATGTTACTTATCCTTGTAGTATTTCAAGCTGGTAAAACATGTTATTGACTGTTAATTTACATCTGTCATAAATCAACACAAAATATGAACATATGTCATCTAGTAGTTTAGTTTAAAGCAAAGCATCCCGAATCTTGAGTTTTCTTTCTAACAAAAATTAAAGTTTGGGCTAAGCCTGATGGTACCTGCACCCTCATTTTGTATCTCTATGCAGCCCAGGGTTGTTTTGGGATCCTCTAGAGAGGGAAGTAATGAAATAAATTTACTCTTTACATTTCACCTGTGGTTTTTTTGGGGTGTCCTTTGTCACCTGCATGTATTGATTCACACTCTAAGTTATCTCATTGTCTCCAGGAGAGTCTGGTTTTAGATAAGCAATTGCTATTAAATAAGTACCTATTTTAGTCAACACTAGGTAACCTACTTACAGAACGTTAAATAACAGAATGAAAACTTGTGTTGCATCCTACACTTGGAATATATTTTCACACCTGCCATGAGCTCAATTCAAAACATTCCTGATCACAGCACGGTCAAGAGAAGCCATGTCACTCAAACAGGAGTCAGCTGTTACAGTCACAGATAAATCAAATGCAGGAAGGTGGTTTTGTTCTTCTTGTATGTGGTCCTTCACCACACTGCCTTTGCAAACCTTTGTCCTTCTAGGTAGTTGCCTCAAAGAACATAAAAATTCCTTTGTTGTTACAATGGATTTCTACCTTCCTAGCAAAGTACATGTAATCAAGCCATGTGTTTCACTGGTATTAGGATTTAATTTTGCCTTTTGGTATATTCAATTCTGCTTTTTATGTGAGAATTTCAGAGCATGCTTTTTGTGGTTATGACATATATTGCTAAGATTTATATCCAAGATACTAATTCTGTTTCAAGACCCAATTCACCTCTGGGAAAGATTTGTTTCTTTGATATCAGTTCAATGCACCTTCCAGGCTGAAACTAAAGTTCTTGTAAATTCAAGTGAAACTCACATTTAAATGAATTGTCTTGAATTTTTTTTTCACACTTTGTAGTTGTTATTCAAATAGGTTCAGCATACACTCCTCACACATTCTCTCACATCCCATTTCACCACTCAACAACAAAATATAACCTGTAGCTGCCTGTGATTACATAGCCAGCCACAGACCCCTGTTCCTGTTAAGGCCCTCTGAATTTATGTATTTATGGGTATAAGTGTGATTCATTCATAAGGGACATGTAGATATCCCACAGTAAACATTGCTTTGATACTTCAGTCCTTTTTTTCTTTACCAAAATTTATTATCAAAACCAAAAACTACCTTAATTTTCCATCTTTAATAACAGTAATGTTTTTGAGACTGAAATGTGAAGTGCTGTTAAAAGATAATGTATTCTGTCCTAGTGAAGCTTTTTCTGCCCTCAGCAGTTTCCTGTCGTCGCAGTAGGTCAAGTTTCCTGTCAACTAATTTCTCTACAATTCAGCTGGTAAGTTCCCATCCCCTCTGAGTATCATCAGGTAAAGCAAGTGGGACATGAATCAAGGACAATGTATGTGTCAGGCACGGGGAATCCCACATTCCAGTTTGCAGAAGAGAGCAGTGATTGTAGGTGCATCTGCAATGCAGCCAAAATATGGCTAGAAAGGCCTGGATGAGGTAGAACTTCAGATCCTTTATTGAGGTCCTTCTCCCAGGGGAGTGAAAATAAATTTTTAGTTTCATATTTAACTAGGTCAGGCCTATTTGTTATTTTTTTTTTTAACCAAGACTGATATAAAATTCTTTACACCTCAACAGTCATAGAGACTCAAATAAAAGAAAGCATTTTTTATTATTTGTGGCCATCCTGAATAGATTGCAACTATCCTATGAGGTACTTTTACATTCCTTGGAATGAAAAAGTTCTTTAAACTTTTAGTCTATTAGACTGAATTTTCACTTATTTACCCTTGAAAATTCAGAACAAGTTGAGTAACCTACTGCCTTCAGACTGCAAAGAGAGCTCTTTGTAGTCTTTACTCTGTTCCAAATAAATAACTTGCCCTTGATCAACCACAGTTAACATAAACTCGTGATGATGAGTTGTCTTGATAATTTAGGGGTAGTTTAAGGCTACGAAAAGGAAATTGAAGTGTCTATAAGACACAAAGTGAGGTGACAGAGAAATGTCAGTATTTAAAGTGTTTATATATTTAAAAAGAAGGTTGGAGGGAAACAAAGCAAGTCTCAATAAACAAAATGAGATTTTCTTAGGTTGTTCACAATACACATTCACAAGGTATTCACATGGCAGAAGAGAAGATTTAGTTCAGATTTGAAACATGAATGAAGTTAATACTTTCAGCTCTGAAATCCCTCATTTATTCTGGTTCTTCTGCATAATTCTGCATCCAGTTTCTGCATATTAGCTCTGTTGCAGAATGTGTTATTTCCTCAGCTGCAAGGCATTCTCAGTAGTAAAAGTTAGATGTAGAGAACTGGCAAATTTGGTTTCTTTAAAATTCTTCATTTATTCATAGAAAAATGACTGCAAAATGTCAGTTTTCATTGCTGACCATGTTCTTGCTGATGCTACAGCAAACAGTTGGCTAAAATACTTCTGGTAGTTGGAATACATCAGAACCTACAGAGAGGCTTATGTCTCTCAGGGTGATAAAGCATGCCAAGTTTCTGTCTTGCTGCAACTGGGTTGTGATTTGTCAAGCTACAGTGCAATGGACAGGGTGACTGGGACCTGTACATGCTGTTTCTCAGATATTCTGCTGAAAGGTCAGCAAAAAATCAGCAGGTGATGGTATGGAGATAACAAGTGCAGCCTTGCTGCCCACAGAGCCATGCACTACGTGCACTTCTGAAATCAGGTAATTTGTTTTACTCATCTTTGTCTGTGCAGCAAAGTAGTAGACCAAGCTCAGGTTTCTGGGACTATTACAAATTGAATATTTATGTAATGTACTTTGTTAGTGTGAGGAGTCCCCTCAGAAGAACATGTTTTACAGAAAGTAACCATTCATAAAGACAGTGGTTAAGAATAGTCCCTAACATATATAAATTAATAATTAAGACAGAAACTTTAAAATTAATATGTCTAAAGCCTTAAAGAGGAAAAGCAAAAGAATACTGACCTTATAAATGAGTGTACTCTCTATGCATTATACATGAATATATTTCATAAAATCCCTAGGGCCCTCACAAATGACTACCTATTTAAAGAATAGTGTGTTAAAAAAATACAATCCATTGCTACATGAATATTAACTTGACAGGTTCTTGTAGATTTTGAGGCAAAACAGAGGCAATTCTGAAGAACCTAAATGCTTATGAATTGCATTACCTTTAGTAAATTTATGCAAACTTGTTAGACCTAACCCAAAGCACAATCACTAAAGCACTGCTTTAAGCTGCACAACTATACTTTGAGACAATGCGTATCTAATGGCATTCCTTTTATAAATTTACTTGCACAGAGATCCACATTAAGCTCAGAGCCCCTTAGAAGAGCTAATGGATAAATACATAAATATTGTGAAAGACTCCTTGCCCCAAAGATTTGCAGCTCAAATAGAATAGCAAGGAAATCATGCTGTGAACTGAGTCTGCACAGCAGAGCAGAGGTTTCTCATCTCCAAAGTTCTAGTCCAGTAGTCTAAATATCGGTGCATGTGGTGTTTTCAAAGGCAGTAAAACCTTGTGTTGTGCACAGTACTGAGCTCCAGTCAAGGAAAGCATTCAGATCTATGATTAGAAGTAAGGGACTAAAAAGACCCATGTTTCCAATTCATGGGGACATGAGTATGATGATTGGTCTTTCAGGTCAGGACCAATAGGCTTTACCCTTCACATAATAAAAATCAATGTAATATGGCAGACCGCACCCCATAGAGAAACTTCCAAATTCTGATCAACTTAGGCCACTTTCAGTTAGATATTTCTCTCTGACTAGATTAAATTTATTTCTGATATTGTTACTATTTTTGTAATTAAGATAAGGTCATTTTTACATGGGTTTTAATACTGATTTTCTCCATTGCCTATTCTTTCCTTTTCATTCAAGTGATACTTACATGGTAGATGCAGAGTGAAAACAATCAATATTCTTTCTGGATAAATATAAACTCCTACAGTACCCTGCTAATATTAATTTCATTGTTATGTTGCCTGAAGACACAAAAAACTGTCTCATAAAGCCTCAATGCTGCCAGAAAATACTCACTATGTCTCTTGCAAAAAAAACCAAAACAAACAGACCCAGAAAACAACAACCCTGGTGATTTTCCTACATGGCTCATCTATCTACTTTTTTCTCCCTAGACTGTTTTTATAATGAAAAAAAAATAAAAAGCTAAAACATTCCCTTGTTTCTTGCATTTCATCCCACCATTTTTATACATCAGGCTCAATAATGTTGATCTTATCTATCCCTTCTAAGTTATTAGCATACTTGTCATCTAAAGCCTATCACCAATTATTTACTTTATCTAGTGAACAAAACCGTTTTTATTATTCCTGAACTGTGAAGAAAGGAGAATCAAGAAACACGTGGTAAAAGTCCCACTGCAGGATATAAGGTCGAGTAACATGGGTGATGTTCAATAACAAACTGAATTTTGATGTAGCTATTTGTCATTCAGGAATTATTGGGGGGGATTATACATGAAAATGTTATTTACTATGTGTAGAGTTATCCTAGTCTTATCCAGGACAGAAATTTTTTTTTTTTTTTTTTTTTTTTTTTTTTTTTTTTTTTTTTTTTTTGTTTAGCAACTGAGGGAGCATGGCTTTGGGTAGACCTTGGTGTCTACTTGATACCACCTTATGTCATTTCCAGGGGCAGAAGAAAAGGACTCTGAAGTTTTGATTTTAAGGATGATATATTATTGTAACTGTGAGGAGACAAAACTTTCCCAAGTGTACTCTCAATAAAAGGTCACCTTGTCCACAGTGACAAGCTACCACAGTTCGACAGTAAAGCCAAGATAAGGAAAATAGGAAAGGTGTTCATTCAGTCGAAACACACCTGAAGATTTACTGAAGGACTGAGTTATCTTGCTATGAATCTGCAGAGATCAGTGATGTAGTGAAATAGAAAGGCTCATATCAGGCACTTTTACATGGCTGCAAGTATATGGCCATGTAGTCATGTTTACATATTAGAGGCCCTGCAATAACTAGCAGTTCACTGCAAGGCTAGCAACAAAATTCTTTGCATTTTTAACTGTTCCAGACATGGAAAATGAATGGGTACAAAAGGGAAGGGCTCACTCTAAACTGTTCTTTCTGCTTAACCCCTGACAGTACTGATAGGAAAACTGAGGGAAAGCAAACACCTATGAATGTCTTGTAGCTAATTCTTCTAGGATTCTGTTTGGGGTGTGTAAATGAGGAAATGAGGAAACATATCCTGTCAAAGAACACTGCTTTGGGTTTGTTTTTTTTTTTTTTTTTGTTTTGTGTTCATTTGGGCATTTCAGCATACCTGTACAAATACAACAGATTTGTGTCTCTTGTTGGCCCCGTAAGACCCTCTGTGAATTGATCTCTACTATTACCACAGTTTTAACTGAAGCAGAGAAATATACCAATTTGAGGAACTATGAGCAGAGTAGTGACATAGCCAGTGAAATGCCAGCCTCCTTGGAGTGTGAATGTGTTTCTGTAGTATTTTTTGGTGTCACCTTTGGCAATTGAAATGTGAATTGATCCTGTCTGAATGTCCGGCACCTACCTAATCCACTCTGTCTATCCCCTGTACCACTGAACAGGGGAGGGAAAATATAACAAAGGGTTCCTTAGCTGAGATAAGAAACAAGAGAGATTAGTCATCAAACTGTTTTGGGCAAAACAGAGTAAAATTAGAGAGATTTGTTGAATTTATTGATAATAAAATTAGAGCAAGATGAACAGAACTGAAGTAAGACCTTAAAAACACCTTCCCCCTACACCTCCCTTCTTCCCAGCTCAACCTCCTCCACCCAGAAGTATAGGGAGACAGGGAATGGGGCTTATGGTCAGTTCATCACAGGTTGTTTCTCCTGCTGCTTAGGGAGAGGAGTTCTGCTCCTGCTCCTGCATGGGATGGAGTTGCTACCATAGGAGATAGATCTCCATGAACTTCTCCAGTATCAGTTCATCCCACAAGTAACAGTACTCCACAAACTGCTCCAACTGAGGTCACTTTTCCACAGAGTGCAGTCCTTCAAGGACAGGCTGCTCTGGCATGGGCCACCCATGGGGTCTCAGTTCCTACCAGGAAATCTGCTCCTGCACAAAACATATGTAAAGCCTCCTCTCAAGCATCCATATGCTCTGGCATGGGCCTCTCTGCATCCCTGTGGTCTTCCGTGGGCTTCGCCATGGGCATCGGCATGCCTGCAGGGAAATCTTTGCTCTGACTCCCAGAGCACATCCTCCCCCTCTTTCTTCACTGCCCTTGGTGTCTGTAGAGTTGTTCCCCTCACGTTTTCTTACTCCAATCTTCTCTGTCCATAATTAAATCTGTGCAATAACTTTTTTCCCTTCTCCTTAAATAGGTTATCACAGAGGACTTGTCATCGTTTCTGATTGGCCCAGCCGTGGGCAGTGGCACATACATCCTAGAGCCACCTGGGATTGGCTTCTAGCAGCTTCTCACAGAAATCACCTCTGTAGACCCCTGCTATTAAAACCTGGCCATGCAAACCTAGTGTACCAAGGGAAGAAAAATGTTGTATAGACTTTTCATTAAGACATCATCGCTTGTGTAAAAAATCTGCACAAATTCTTCAAAATTCATTGCAGTAACAGTCAAGACTGAAGCACAGATAATTTCTTGGGATTGATAACTAGTTAGAGAAGCTGAAGGTATGGACTTCAGTCAAGTGCCATTAAATCCAGTTAGTCATTAAACTCCTTGAAATGCTCTATACTTCAGCTGGTATTTGAGAAAAAGAAGAAAACATGGTTCTGCTTTACTCTGGCATAAATTTTGGATAATTCTATTGATTTTGAATTTGCTTTGATTTATCAGGCACTAAAAATTGATTTTCTTCATTATGAGATTCAGCTACTTAATTTATCTCATCTTTTGTCTTACCTTGCAATGTGCAGTACAGCTACATGAGGAAGAAGCAATTTTGGTCTGTTGTTATTTAGACTATTGGAGCAAATAATATGAAATAAACCCATTCTTATAACTTATCCATATAAATTACTAGCATGCTAAAATGTTGTCAGTCTTCCCGCTTTCCCTGGAAGAGAAATCAAGATAATAAAAAACTGCTTAATGATACTGAAAAAACCTACTTAACTACTTGATCTAAGAAAGCCATTGAACCATATTGAAAATGTATAACAAAACTTAAATGTCATATGCAATTTGTTTTTAATTAATTGGCTTTTATGTGTGATCAGTCACCTGTAGTTTCATTGTTAAATGTGTTGTTGTCAGCTCTAATTTTCAATTTTCTCTTATGGTTGGACTCTTCATCCAGCAGTGTGCATTATTTTGTTGTGACAGTAGGCCAGAATTTCTTGTCCATCAAAGCAAGAATGAGAAATCCAATTGCAGATCTGCTTGTTGTTTCAAAAAGTGATTTAAATATCAGTAAATTAGAAAAGTAGTCTCTAACTAGGAATGCTATATACTCCTGCTCTTTTCCTTTCCCCCCTTCCATATTCTAAAGGACGATTTGGTAATGTTGAGAAAAATATTACCTTGTATTTTCTTAGGATCCCAATTAAGTAATTTACATTACTTTAATACAACAGAAATGGGTTTCAAATCTTTTTAATTCATAAATATGCCAGTGTTAATGTGACAAGACAAGATCTGTATCTTGAGAAGGTTTCAAAAGTGTGTAATTCTTGGATTATATGTAAACACAGGGAAAAAATGGAAATATGTGAACCATTTCAATTATTTTTCCACAAATTTTGTAGAGGGCAAAATCAGCAAAGCCAGAAAATACAGAAAACTTCATACTCAGAGGAATAGAAAGAGAATAATATCACCCCTACAATGATGCATGAACTGAAAGGGTTGAGTGGAACAGGAATAGATTTTCCATATACAGTGGGAAAGGAAAGGAAACAGAAGGAAGAAGACACTTCAGGTTATGGCAGATTTCATTAGTTGAGTTCAGAAAATAAATTGAAACAACTAGCACCTTTTTTTAAAATATAGTAAAAGAAAAAATTCACAGATAAACAATTAAATATAATGAGGGACCTGTAATTAAAAATTTTTCTTTGTAGAACTAAAAAAGAGGAAAGTTGAAAAGCTGAGAAAATACATGTTTATAATAAATACAGCAGCTAGAGCAGTTACAGATTAGGCTGCTAAAATGTAGCTGCATTGCTGTTAGAACAGGGAATATTTTTTTCCTTATTAAGACATTCTGTGTGAGGATATATATGATGACTTTATACTAATTGATTCAATTCACATAAAAATATTTTAGAGCTGTAAATGTTTTTGAGTGAACAAAAATATCAGCAGATCATGCTGAATTCAGTTTTAGTTTATTTATCACCAACAATCAATAAAAGATCAGATTCTAAAATCTTTGTAGTGGTCAATTGCTGCAGCAGAAATAAACATGAATAAATTAATAGATTTTAACAGGAGAAGTATGTAGGAATAATAACATATCTTCCCTTTAGCGAAAAAAATGAGATGACAAATAACTTCTCATAGTTAGATATGAAATGCCAAGAACTGGTGGAAGAAAACAAAGGGTTTGAAAATGAAGGACAGTTTGAAATACAGGTGTGAACACACACAGCTTGTCTTAAGGAATCTGGACTTCTGGCCGTATCTCACAAAAGGAATTTTACCAAGGTGCTGTGCAGTATTGCAGACTTTATGATGTTGTCTTGACCCACCACTGTGCCCTTAGTTGTAGCAGGAAAATCAAATTTGCTAATTCTTGGCTCACACAAAAGTGAAACAGCAGAAAATGCTGAGGAATGAGTTTTAAAGCAATACATTTACTTCTGTTATAGTTCACTGTGCACAACACTAGTTAAAACTGACAAAGAGCATGGCTCAGGTGAATGTATTTACTGCAAGATGCAGCAGCTGAAAAGCCAACACAGTTTGAGTCCACCAACACTGCTGTGATAAATTTCCAATGTAGAGGAAGGGCAGACACCAAGAGTGACAAAGTTATAAATCAACTAAGCTACACATGCCAGAACTTGTGCAAAGATATAAGCCTCTAAACTTATATTTAGATAGTTTATGATCAAAAAAGGAATCCATTCATCTTTGAAAACATTAGTTATCATTGCTGTAGACAATTTCCTTTGCACATTTTGCCAAAAAGTAGTGCTCCCTCAATTGTCTCAAAAATTTTCAAGCTGTCTGATCTTCTCCTACCCCCAGTTCTGTGGAGAAAAAAAGCACTGTATTTACAGGTACATGTTCATTTTGGTGGAAGCTCTATTGCAGTCAACCTTTTAGCTCTTAAATATTATGGTCAGACATCCTTTCATTATTCTTATTATTATGTATTCTCCTTGTCTTATTTTGGGGGTCAGCGTCTGCTTTACAAAGCATATGACACATTCATAGCAGATCAACTGTTGTACTTTCCAGCAGTTTGCAAGACAAGTTCATGATACCTTTTCTGTTACTCTGTCACATTTTCTCCTTCAAGAGAACAATGTTTTATAAACATAGTGTTTCATTGATACTTAAATTCATTTACCTTTGTGGCCATAGCTGAAAACACTGTAGTGGAAAGAATCACATTTACAGATAGGCTGTACTCAAGATTTTAGTAGAAGTTATAGTTTCACATAGATCAAATTTTCCAAAACATAACTGGTCTTTTTTATTTGATTTTTTTTCCTGCCTAGGTTAAATGCTGTGGAGATAAACCAATGTCATTACAAAAAAAATAACTGCCAGCCTTTTAATAGAGATTCCTATAGTCTTTTATTAATTGGTCATAAAGCCACAGATCCCAGGAAATATTACAACTTTATTTTGAATTCTTTGCAGAAATTCATGAAATGGCAAATATTAAGCAGAATGTCATAGATTAAGATGATTTTGCTAGCCCTCTGTTGAGCTAATATAAAGACCTGTATAAGATAAAGTAAATATCCTGGCTGTCCTTAATCAGCTTATCTTGCCGCATTTTGTGCCGTTGCAATACTAACTGGAATCAAGAACCTTTCCTCTGCAGTACAGTAAAAACTTCCTTTAAATATTGCAATGCCTACTTGAGAATTAAAGTAGGAATATTAAGAAGTCTGGTCTTGGAAAACCAATACCGATACATATAAATCCATTGGGAAAATATAAAATAGAGGAAATATCAGCTGCTATGCACAGAGATCAGCTCAGAATAACTTTCCATATAGCCTGGCCTGGACTATTAACTATCTGCTCTGGGGGACCAATTGTGCAGAGCAGAAAGCCATATCTGTAGAAAGTGTGATCTCATATGACAGGAGAATGATAATTTTTTTGAGAAGGATGCACTTCTCTAAATAATACCAAGTACACTGAATAAAACATGTTTGCCAGGTGTCTGTTTTCTTGCTTTAGCAAGTTGAAAATGCTGAATGCTGTTTGGATGCTGACCTAGATAGCGCATTTATGGGCATATAGAGACCAGATTAGTATCACCTTCTACACATGACAGCACCAATATTTCATTTCTTCTGATTTACCTCAATGTGAGACATCCCTTTGGACTCCAAACAGCAGAAGCTTGTGAGTTTTTAGTCTGTGTACAATGTGACATGAAGAGTAACCGTCACATCCACTGAGAAAGCAGACAAATGAGCTGTTTCTAGTTATCTCTTTCACGTCTGCTGTTCCTACTGTAGTGAGCAATTGAATATTTTTTCCCTTGTTGCCTTGCCTATAGCAACAGGAAGGGACTGGTGGAGTAAACACAGATGGTAAGAGCTCAGAAAAAAATTAGGGATGGGAAGCCCAACTGGTGGGACCTTACCAGCTATGTTGTAGTCTCCTTGGTTTGTACCCTGCCTAAATTCCACAAATTCAGCTTTTAGTAACACAGGGTGCTTCCACTCTGTGTTGTTCTCATTGTCTGGAGGTTGATCCTAACATTTCTCTGCTTTTTTTCATGCAGTGAACACATACCAAAATGTGAACACATTCCAATACAGGGTAATTATGACTTCTGACTTTACCTTTCATAAATAATAAAACTAATCTGTAACCACTAGGCTGGTTCACAGAGCTTAGCCTTTGTCTATAATAGCAAAATTTTAAGAGTGTCTGGGGAAGTCTGTGAGAGTGATAAGTGGCATGAACTGTGACTGTCCCTGAAAGCAGTCTTACAACAGAACAGTGATGCAGTCGAAGACATATAATTATCAGACCTGTCTCAGCTTCTGGGACCGATACAAAAGTGTTCACTTTGCTATATTGTACTTTCCTTGTGAAAAATGCTTTCCTGGTAATTACTGCTTACCAGAAGACTCTTCTTCATACTGGAACAATGGTGTCTGGAGCTGGACGCTTCTAGAACGCCTTAGAATCCATTTTTTGGAGTTTCCACATTCCCCTTTTCATTCCAAAAACAGTAACAGGTCACCAAATTCAAAATACCCAACATACATGCTTTTTGTATATAGAAACCTCTACATACGCTTAATAAGGACATGAAATACAAGAATTAAAAATAAATTGATTTTGTGTATTAATGGTTCAGGTAGCTTTAAAAATTTATTTTGTCATATAAGCATTGAATTTAAATATAAAAGATACTTCACAGTTTTTTGTAAGAAAAGACTGGTTCTTTTTCAGCCATTAGTCATCAGATTTTCTTCACAAAACTGAGTTGAAGCTTGGAGGGGAGCTCATTTCACATTATACTTTGAAATCTTCAGAGTGAGACAATGATTGAAAAGAAATAAGAACAGTTTTTGAGACTCCAAATAATTTTCGTTTCTCTCCATCTCTCCTTCTATTTGGAAATGTTTAGCTTACATTTCAGAAAGAATGCTCTGTACATTCACATGTATATACAGGAGGGTATAATTACACAGCCACTCTTTACAAAGCATGTAAAAAAAATTTTACCCATGTTTCAGTTAAGAGCACAACAAAAAAGTAAATCATGCTGAGGTAATTATATGCTTGAGGTATGCTGGTGTTTCTGACTTTAGGGAATACTCTTTAATATATATATACTTTTCTTAAATAAACAACTGCAGAGGAAAAGCATGAGGTATCAGGTTCTTCAAGAAAAACCTCTTGGGGATGGGAGGGAGAGGGCATGACACAATACAGGATGTTGGGGATGGAGATGGTAGAAATGATCACAGGGTTTTCAGTGGGTTTTTATTCCCATCCTTCTTTTTCTCTGCAGTGACCTCTTACTCTTTAATGGCCAGGTCATTGCTTTATTTCATTGCAGAAATCCTTCTCAGTACCTTTTTCTCAGTAAGAGAGGAAAGTTGTCTGTGTTAAAGTGGCCATTTAGCATCTGGCTGAGTAAAAGGCATTGCCCATCTGCCTGATGAGTATTTTACTTCCATTTAAATTTTGCTGACATGGCACTCTCTTAAATACCTGAGGAAATTGAAAGCCCAGACCTTGACATTCTGTGACTGCTTGCAAGCATTTTACACTAGGAGGAATTTAAAAAACTATTCCTTTCAGAACACGTGTGATATATACTTCTGGAATCTAAAAGTTTAGAAAAGTCTTTTACAGATGACATGTCACATCACATCCATTTAGTGCATGCTGTTTTAAATAAATTCTTATGAGAGTAATAATCTTGTAATTCTGAAAGAAACATAGCCTCCTGTGTTTCTTTTACATAGATAGGGGTCTTTGAAATCAAGAATTTTGGCAGTGTGGAGCAAGCATTACCCCACCCATTGTTGTAAGCTTTCTCCTTCTTACAGCACTAGCCTATGCTGACTGATGTTGGCTTCTCTATGAAATAAAACCAGAAATTCTTAGTTTTGTATAAAGGTGAAGTTCTGTTCCTCTTAACAAGCAATGCAGAGTGAAGTAAAATCAGCCTAATGATGAAAACTTCTGGTTTGAAATTTTGGAAGAACATTTGTTAGAGTATTTTTAGCCTCAAAAAATAAATAAAGCTATTAGTTGGTCTATTGTGTATATACAAATAACATGAATTTACCAATACACTATAGTAAGGAAATGAAATATTTCTTCATTTCTTCCCTTTTTTTTTTTTTTTTTTTTTTTTTTAACAACAGGAGATTGTGCATATTAATTTTGAATTTAGTTTGAGTGACAGTTACCATCCGCTGAAAGAAGTAAACCTGGAATAACACAGGGATCTTACTTGAAACTTTCACTTTTTACCAAAAATCTTGACGGTACAACTTTTTCATCACAGACAAGAAGAAATTGCCAATCAGCTATGTTGAGATCTTCAAAGTCCTCTAATATGTGCAGTTTAGGGTAATGAAGTTTTTTCCATGTAGTTTCTCTAGTGGTTTTGAGTTTTTATATTTCTGAATGTCAGAGCAACATGCCTATGCTCACATTATGTGCTCCAGCTGTCAAACTAATGGCAAGTCCCAATTATGAGATTTTTTGGTTGATCCCATGTGTCAGGATTTTCAAAACAGAACAGAGGTAATGAGGTACTGAAGATCAGCAAGTCATTTCCTGATGGTCAGAAAGGATCAATACAAACTGACATTGTTGGAATATAATCTTAACATAAAGTATTTTCCTGCCATCAAGCATTCAGTGTGTATGCTATATACTCCAGAGCATAGCACTTAATTCAAAACTTCAAAGAATACTATTTGCATAATTTATTCTATTTTGCATAACTTCCTGTATGATTCATGCTCATATTTTAGAAAAAATCCTTGCATGTAAATGAAAATGTTATAGTGTTAGAGCCGTTTAGAATCTATTACTAGTGTATTAATAAGAAACACAGAACATGCCCAGGCTTTGTGCCTTACTTCAGCTGACCAAGAGAAGGAGGGTAAGACTATTCATGTGTACCTTAAGCAAACTGAAACTGATTCCAGAGGTTCCTGCCTCTCTCTTCTGACTAAAATTTGACATCTTAAATTCTTATAATTAAGTGTGAGGATCTGTGCCTGTATCATGGGCTTTCCAGTAACGATCTTGTTGATGGAATGAAAGAAGGATGATGAATTTTGAATGCCACATTCCCCAGCAGCCACACAGATCTTTTATGGTCATGCAAGCTGGTGTGAACCACACATACTGGAACTGCACCTGCTCAGAAAGAGTCTACCTCAAAACTGGCAAGTAAACTGTATTCAATACTTTGGTAGTCCCCTTCATTGGCTTGGAAATTCATGGAATTCATCCAAATGCAGTTAACACATGAAAACTACTCTCGAATAGTTCATTCATGTGAATCAAAATTTTAGTTACTTTTGAACCAATAGTGCTGATTTAAGCTTTTATTCACACATCTTAAGTGCAGAGAAAGATGCTCTTATTCTCATTTTGCAAAGTCAGAGGTACACACAACAGTGACTTCTCTTGGTGAAATACACAAAGTAGGCAGAGCCAGAAGGAGTCTGACCAGATCACTTTCTGATGCTGAGCTTGCAATTTTCCTTCCTAAGCCACAAGGCCTCTGCCCAGAAAAGGAGGATTATGAACTATGGTAACTGTTATCACCTATGCCAAAGAGAGTTGAATAGTGTGTTCTACAGATCTGGTTGTGGAATAGATTGTCTTAAATGTGATCACATGGCATATACAGGATGATGAGGACATCAGGCTCAGTCATCATGGATTTAGGAAAGGCAAATGCTGCTTAAATGAATTGATCTCTTTGTATGACCAGGTGGCCCACCTAGTCGGTGAGGGAGAGACTGCAGATATTGTCTACCTGGGCTTCAGTAAAGCTTTAATATTGTCTCCAGGCTGGGGAAAGAATGACTAGAAATCTGCCCAGAGGAAAAGGACCTGGGAATGCTGCTTGACAGCAGCTTAACACGAAACAGCTGTACCCAGGTCACCAAGAAGGCCAGTAACATCCTGGCCTGTATCAGTAATATTTGGGCCAGTAGGACCAAGGCATTGATTGTCCCCCTTGTACTTGGCATTGGTGAAGCCACATTTTGAGTCCTGGGTCCAGTTCTGGACCACTCACTCCAAGAAAGACATTGAGATGCTGGAGCATGTCCAGAGAAGGATAATGAAGGTAGTGAAGGGTCCAGGTCCTGTAAGGAGTAGATGAGGGAACTGGAGTTGTTTCATCTGGAGAAGAGGAGGCTCAGATGTTGACCTTATTGGTCTCTCTAACTGCCTGAAAGGAGGTTGGAATCGGCTGGGGGTCAGCTTCCTCTCCCAGGCAGCCACTGACAGGACAAGAGAAAATGGCCTCAAGGTGCACCATAAGAGGTTCAGGTTGGAGATCAGGAAAAATTTCCTCATTGAAAAGGTGGTCAGTCATTGGAACATGCTGCCCAGGAAAGTGGTGGTGTCAATATGCCTTTAGGTATTCAAGAAATGACTGGATTTGGCAATCATTGCTATGGTCTAAATCACATGACTGATATTGGGTCAAAGATTGGACTCCATGGTCTTTCAGCTCTTTTCCAAGCTTAATGATTCTATGATTCTGTGAACTGCTACATCAGTGGGATCACAGAACAGTAGGAAGGTCTGTATTCTTGGCTGCTTGCTCAGAGAAATCTAGCAAGCACCTATATTTTCCTACAGTAGGGTTGATTTATATTGCCTCTGCCATGTGGCCAAAGCTCCCCCTTTCTTCTTGTACATGTTGTTCCCCTTTCTTGCTATGTACAGTATCCCAGCTGAAAAAAAAAAAAAAAAAATGCCTGTACATACTGGACAAAATAAATGAGAATTTTCAAGACATTTGTATTTGTTAAGTGTTTAGATTAAATATCCCCAAATTCCTTTGATCTCAATATATAAATAAAAAAGCCTCAGACTGTGATAGTCATGAAATACCTTATCTTTGATGCAACAAGCTTTAATAACAATATTGCCTATAAAATACCATGTGAACAGGAAACCATTATGCTTTTTTGACCAGAAAATTAGTTATGCTGCAGCTATCCCATCTCCAGAAATTTTAGGACTAAGAATTTTTATTTTTTTTTTCATTGCTGCATTTCTTATTTACTGATCTCAATTTTGTCTGTCAGATCACAATGTTAGGAAATACAATCTACTTGACAACTTCACATGACTAGCTGAAAGTTCAATACAGTGTTGTTCAGCTCTTTCTTCAGTACTTGTGAATACAAGGCAGACTACAGGGAAAAGAACCATTGTCCTTTGAAGTCTCTTTGCAGAAGGAGACAGATAACTGGTGGCAGCTTCAGAAACCCTCTGCTAATAACCTCCAGACCCTAACTGCCATTCAGCAATATTTTGTGACCTTTGGTCCCTCAAATTCATTTCATCATTACTTCTGTGATAAAGAATGAATGTTCTTCAGTCCACAAGCTACATCTCAGAGGACAGACAGGCTTATAAACTCAAACAACATATTCCAAATCCAATCTTCAAACACAAAATTCTTTTAAGATATGAAGCTTTTTTGGTTTTTTTTAACAAAGTACATTCAGACTAGCTGGGAAATGGAGTTTATAATTCCATTACTTCATACTCTGCGAGAATAAATAATTTTAACTCTGATAAAGAATATATTCTAAATTATTGTGGTCTTTTTTCTTTAAACTGTTGGCAAAATGTTGTTCTATTTCTGCTTATGACTCTGTAGAAAGTGAGGTCCTGCGTCTTAAACAGGCGATTCTACTTACACAGAATGGTGCCCTACAAGTTCCACTCCTTAATGTGCAAAGAGCAGGCATTCAGTGAGGCTGAAAGCAAACAAATGACTGAACAGAAATGATCACAAAACATTGCATAAGTGGCAACAATTCTTCATTTCACAGGAAGTTCATACATTTTATGCTCTCATGACAGTCATCTGAGTTAGAAGCTGAACCAGAAATGCACAGAGCATAAAAATCAAGAATAGTAATTCAAATAAAAAAAGGCAAAGCATCAAGAAACTAGAACTAAACAATACAACAAGCTTCCTTCCAGCTTGATATGAAGAAATAAATACAAATGAATTGAAATTGTCAGACACTTAATGTCAGTTTGGGTTGTTTCTAGTTGTTTACTCATTATTTGCCAACCAAATTATCCAGGTTTCTTTAGTAGAACAATAGTAACACACATTGCAAGACTTTAAAACAAAGGTCACACTGACTTTTAATTAGGGTACAAAGGGTAAGAGAAATCATAACACATACACCCCCCACCCCCCCACCCCCCCACCCCCCTGGCTTTAGAAACTCCATCCTGGCTGTAATCTGAGTTAGTAACTGCAATTATTCAAAAGTATCAATGGTACCATTCCATTTGGGTGTGGTGAGAATTCAGGTGAGAAATGTTCCAAGGCTGTCAGGTGATTACTTTTTCACCTTCTTGATATGGAAACAGATACCCTTGCTGTGTGGTCAGTGCACTCCCACCTAAACCATGCAAGAACTCCTGGTATGGCCAAGGACCACTCACCTGCCAGCCCCTTACGCTCAAGTCAGGGCACACTTAGAGTTTCTGAGGTCATGTAGCAGCCCTGGGGACAAAGGCAGTGCAGGGAGATGAACCACCACACCTGGGGGAGATGTCAGCCTGGCCTGTTTATCACACAGCACCACTTATGGTCCCTAGACATTATTTCCATCTTTTGTGTGGAGGCCACAGGTCTTCTGACCACAGAACACAAATCTGCTCAGTCCTTATGCTCACCGACCATTTACTCACCGTCCATGTAGCACCATGTCCTAATTTTTGTTGTGAACTAGTAAGGATGAAAAGTTTTAAAATAATGGCAGCTTTCCAATAAACATGCCAAGATGTCTGAATTATAAGCCAACTCTTACATCCCTTCAGTTTTATTCAAACTGCCTTCTGTTCTCAGTCCTGGTATTATCTTCATGCCTTTCCTGGAACAGAGCAAAAACCCCACAAAGGGAAAAATGATTTTTTTACAGTCTCTTTCCACTGTGTTGCTTGTCAATTTTTCCATTTCAATGCAAAGGTAATGTATATTCTAATTAAATAACTTGTTCTCAACCACAGGTTCGAAATATTAACCTTGGAGTTGTTTTATCTGGAGAAGAGGAGGCCCTGTTGCAAAGAGTGTCAATAAATGATGAAACATATGGTACAACCCTCTGCTCAGTGAATGGCATCTGTATGTTTTTATGTGTTTCCTACAAGTTCTGCACAGTATCAGGTCTTGCGGTTGAGTATTTAGCATTAATATTTTACACCCACTACTTTTCACAGCTGCTTCACGGGAACACCGCGTGAGTCTCCATCTTTGAAGCTGGCTGGTGATATGACTGAAATACAGGTATTTTGCCTCGATTCACTTGGAAATTTTTTTTAACTTCTCTTTGAAAATGTCTGCTAATGAATATGTTTTTGCCTGTCAGGACTGACCTTCGTTACCAAGACATTCCCATTAGTACTTCACGCTTTCTTCCCAGGAGTCACAAACTTTTACTCATTTACTTCCTGGAGAGAGTCAAAATGGCTTTTAATCATCTCTGAAATGGTTTCCAAAGCCAGCTCTCTCCATGGACCTGCAGGAAAACACATCAGGCAAAGCTGTCACATCCCTGGAGTTCCTTCTTGTGGAAGTGCTCAGTAATGGTGCAGCACAGGGAAAAGCTGACATTGTCATTAGTTTTCTCTAGCATATCAAGGACAAACAAGATTATCAAATAAATAAACATAATGGAAAAAAAACAAAAACCACTTGAATTGCCTAGTAATTGTCTCTCTTAAACATTGCCCGCCTTGTAACCTTTTTTTTTTCATTCCTAGTGCAATGTTACAAACCAGGGTATCAGTACACTTTGTAACATGCAAAGGTCACTGCTCTCAACCATGTTCCCAAACCTTCAAAGTTATGAAAAATCTGTAGGAATTTCCGCCCTGCAGAAGTCAGATTCAAACAACTGGAAATAATAATTCTTCTAGTGTTTTTATTTTTTGTCCTAATTTTGAAGAGTATGTCCATCCTCCTTTACAAAACCTGTCTTCTATCCTTAACGCTTAAGCTCATACCTTAATTTCTCTTTTCTGAAATCAAGTCTGGGCACCGTGGACTGAATGAAAAACTGATGAAAGCAAACAGTCATTATTAAATTTATCAGGAACAAACCTGACTTAAACTAAAGACCTAAAAATGACATGTGGAATCTAAAATTGTCTAAAATGCAAACCAGATTAATTTTAACTGTTCAGAAGGTATGCAAAAAAAAAAACCCCTACATTTCTTTAACTTGTTGTTCACACTCAGACCACAAAATAAATGCATTTTTGCTCATGTTGCTGTGATAAATGATAATGTAAGAGGCTAGAAAAAGGTCATTAACCAACCGTAGTTCCAATGAAAATGGATCAAAATCAATTGTCTTTTATTTTCCAGTATATGCATCTGAAATTTTCAAGGCATACCCCTTGCTGAATGTCACTATGTGAGCACATTCATTGTGTCAAGGTAACATTGAGAAACTGTAGCCTCTGCTGTATATGCAGGAAGTATTTTCCTGATTTCAGTTTTTTCAATTAATTAAAATAAATTGCCAAGTCATTCACAGCTAAAAAAAAAATAAGAAAACCTTTCTTTTTTTGCTTCCTTGAGAAATATATAACTGAGGAAAAATCTACCAGTTGAAAAATCTTACAGATACTTCTACCTAGGAGCAATCAATTTAATCCACTCACTACAAGAACTACTTTGCTTAATACCAGTTTGAATTAAAAATATTTTATAATAAGTGTAAGATTATTATTTATTTGGAACACTTGGGGTAATTGTTTTTCATTTGTATATGGTAATGACATTATTTAGACATTAGATTGTCAGAGTAGAAATTACCATCTCATATTTTTTTTAATAGTCTATGTTTCTCATAGTTTGATCTACAAACTGAAATTATTTAAATCAACACTTTTGTTGCCCTCCTCTGAGATTCTGAGCGCTCATTTCTGCTTCAGCAAAAAATAGGACTTTGTGCTGTCTGTGCAATAAACAAAGCTGTGGGATAGTTAGTTCTAAAATCAACTTTTAGATATATGTATATAATGGGTAATCTTTAATGTATATAATCTATACACAGAGAGAAGGATTAGACATAAATATTTTGGATTAATCTAGATCAGCATAGATTCATTGTTTGACCATAGAATTATAGTTAAAGACATATAGTTAAGACCTCCAGAAAAAGGTCTGCGACTATATGGAGATATGGATTACTTCTTTTTGTGGTGATACCAGCTTTCTTGACCTAAAAAGTGTGTTAAATTGTAACCTTAAATTTTCTCTTCATTGTAAACACATCTGCTGTTTTCTCAAGGGAAAAAAAAAAAAAAAATAACACATATATCGTATATAAAAGGTGGTGTATGTTTTTTTCTTCTGTGTAATTAGTAAATGTCAGTAAGATTCATTCTGACTTTGAGATTACCTACAGTTGATAATAGAAGCAGAAGCTAGTGACTCATTTCCTCTAAAATGCTTACTTAGAAGAATGTACACTCAATAATTGATTAATTTTAATGAGATAACTTGGCTGATTTTACTTAAAGTAGAACAATCTTGTTATATTCTGTGTATTCCTGAGCATGTAGAAAGCTAACCTGCATTTTTTTAGCAATAGTTCTGTAAAAAAAAAAAAAAAAAAAAAAATTTAAAAAAATTGTTTTCTAGACAATATTACAAAATTGTCCAAGTATCCTCATCCTGTTTAAATAAGTTTCTTAATTTTAGGTGTTTTCAAGACATTATTTTTTGTTATCAAGTGGAATAAGAATATTTTTTAATAATTCACACTCTCATACTATGGGAATTTCTTTGCATTGTTTATGAAAGAGTGTGCATCATATTGTTGAAGAAGCATTTATCAGACATTCAGGTAAAATATTGAGATATTGTGTCTTTTAGAGGTAATCTGAAAGCAGAGTATTTGACTTTTATTGCCTCCATAAAAAATAGCACAATAATGTTCTGCACTGTATACTTCAAAGCAATGGATATCTATGAGATGGATAATGAAGTGTGCTCCCTGTTTCACATTCTAGTGAATGTGTAAACAGGGAGCTCAGCTGCCTGTGACATTTTTTAGAGCATGACTCCACACATTTGGGTTTTTTAGCAGCAAGCAGATTTGTGTAACTACCACTGATTCTGCTTGTTCCCGCATCCACAGTTACATGGATCCTCTAGAGCAGACATCAGCACAAATTTTTCTCTTGCATGATCTGTGAAATGTCTGAATTTAAAAGAACACTACACAAACCTCACAAGATATTCCAATAAGTGCTTTCTAATATCTCTAAACATTTTCTTAAGTTCCCTACTATCCAAAAAATGCAGTTGGAAAGCAAAACTCCACTGTGCACAGATACAGTGACCTCCATCTTTTTCAACCTATTCTTTTCAAGTTATTTTCCTGAGCTGCTCAAAACAATTTAGAAAAGGGTGCATCAAGGGCCCAACAAATGCCTGTTCAGCTTTAAGGGTATAATTGTTGGTAGTTGTGTGTTCCTCAGTTGTATTACTGTGGTTATATGCACCTCCGCTGTCTCCGATTTTTGTAGCTACAGCTGACAAAATCAGCTGTTTGATGGTCACCCTACAGTGCTGATTCACTGCTTTTGTGGATGTGGGACTGTGGCCATTTGTTACTTATTTTTTACACTCTGGTAAAGATAAAAAACATATGCATTGAAGTGTTATAAAATCATTATGCTACTCTTCCAGCACTTACAAATAAGGGACTTAATATTTCAGACAGCTGTAGTCCTTAGGATCTCTATATTTGAAACAAACCAATGAGCTTAAGTTGTGGAGATCAAGAAGCAAAATTTCATGCAGGGAATTATATCACACAATAGATAAGCAACTAAAACTTTTATATAAAGAACATTACACTGAGAGTTCAAAGCATTTAGATTAATTTCTTCTTACAGTGAATTCCAATTATAAATGATACTTCAGAATATTTTTAGAAAGCTTTTTAAAAATCACTGGGTTTGCACAACTCTGAGGCTATTAATTAAAAAAACTTTACTAAAGAAAAAGAGAACTTAGGAGCTTTTGATTCCTTAAAGCACTGAGGTACACTATTGACTTAACTGAGTGGAAACTTTATGCTTATGTAAGAACTGAATTGTCTCAAGACAAAGACATGAACAAGTCTCAATGTAGACACACACCCACAGTTTATGGAGTAAGTCCAAGTTCTTTGCTCACTGGATATCTAACAGAGTGGAACTTTTTGTAAGGGAGGCAGGACTTATAACACTAATTCTATATCAATGTTTTCAAAGCTAGGGACATTAAACAGAAATTTTACTCTACATAAATTGTTTCATTGGAAATGTAACAGCTTTTTCCACCTCAGAATCAAAGAATTTTCCTTTCCTCACCCATTCATTTTACTTAATCCCACTACAGGACTTTTTTGAGACATACAGTAAGAACTTGTGGAAATGAATCATCAGCTTCTGTTTCTATCCATTTTCAGTGTCAGTGCCTATAAGATACGTATGCTGACAGAATAAATCCCGTTGAATTGCCCATGTTGGATATAATATTTTTTGAGATGCTCTTGTCATACTGCAGGAACTGTTAATGATATTTTTTTGATCTTTGCTGCACAAACAATAAATATTTTCATCTATCCTTTATATACCAACTTGGAAAAAAAATAAGGAATAGCAAAATAAATTTCAAGTATCAAGCACAATGGAAAATTAATAGTTCTAAATGAGTTTAGTTACATTTGTGTTATATGACAGCATCAATTTTCTACTGGATTTTCTTTTAAATGGTAGCTTTGAAATTGAGTTGTAGTTTATTGTGAGGTCCTCTTGGAAGATCCAAGAGAAACTTAAAGGTTGAATTAATTCATAGCTGAGAAGAAAACTAAAGATCTCAATGTGGGTAAAAAGAAAAAAAAAAAAAAAAGGAAAAGAAAAGGAAAAAAAATATGACTGAGTTTTAAATTTTTTCCATTTCCTTTAGGGAAAGACACTTAAAAAGTTTATTCAGTCTTTTGTTATTTATGTAATATATGTGTATAACTGTTTCTATGTATTACTTTATTTTAGCTGACAGCTCCAATTTTGTAATATTTACTTTAACACATACAGTCCTTTGCTAAATCTAAAGTAATATAATTTTTGTTCTGATACACTCTGCAGATTGCATGAAAATGAAATTGTTTGGAGGATTGTTCTTGAAGATAACTGCTTCAAATTGCAAACTAAGATAGTCATTTAAAATCACGATTGTATATCACAGTATTTCTATATAGAAGGAGTTGATATATTCTCAATCAGTAAAGCAAAGATCAAAGACTTTTTCAGCATAGACTAAAAATTAATTTTAGCTTTACAGTTCTTCAGCACAATTCTTTCTACATTTTTAAAATGCTATGTATAAATTTTATATATTATTTTAACTTATTAAAGTTATTCTTCAGGCAAGTTAAATATGAGTCAACAGTGTGCCCTGGCAGATGAAAGGGTCAACTGTGTCTTGAGGAGGTTGTGGCCCTGTGGAGAGAGGAGCTCATGCTGGAGCAGGTTCCCTTTGGGGACTTGTGACCCTGTGCAGGACTCACACTAGAGCAGCCTGTTCCTGAAAGGCTGCCCCTTGTAGAAGGGTCCCACTCTGGAAAATTTTCTGAAGAAATGTAATCTGTGGGAAGGACCCATGCTGAAGATCCTGGAGTACTGCCTCATGTGAATGGACCCCAAGGTGGAGCAGAGGAGGAGTGTGAGGAAGAAGGAGCAGCAGAGACAACGTGTGATGAACCACAGAATATGTTGGCTTGGAAGGGACCCTCAAGGTTCATTGAGTCCAACTCCCAGCCCTGCACAGCCCCATCCTCAAGAGTCACAACATGTGCAGCCCCATTCCCTGTGCCCAGCTGCAGTCAGACAGAGGAGGTAGAAACATTGGGGGTGAAATTGAGCCTAGGAAGAAGGGAGACGTGGGGGCAGGTGTTTTAAGATTTCTTTTATTTCTCATTACCATACTCATATTTGATTGGCAATAAATTCACATAATTTTCCTTAATCAAATCTCTTTCGACCATGACAATATTTTCTGAATGATCTCTCCCTGTTCTGATCCTGACCCACAAGCCTTTGAATTTCTCTCCCCTGGCCAGTTGAGGAGAGAGAGTGATCGAGGAGCTTATTGGGCAGTTAAAACCCATCCAGGATAAACCCACTTCAAGTAGTTTTTAGACTTCTTTTAGTTTTCTGTTTCTATTTCTAATCATATTTAACCATACGTATGATTACTTTCAATTCAGGGCACCTGCAGCCTCTTTAGAAATAAATGAAAGGTCCAAGTGTGCAACAGTTCTGAAAACCTTGTTAGTATTTCTTATGTGTTGAAATAGGCTGTTGTAGCTAACTTTAGGATAGCTTCATAGGATAAGACTGGTTTTTAAAGAGCAATCACTGAATCTAATCTGTGAAGCCACAACTGTGAGTTACATGGACAGCTTCTTAAGTGGGAAACACTCAAGACACATTACTTCCCAAGAGAAATTATGTTAAGAGCCAAATACAGTTGCTCTTTTTGGCAATGTGTAAAACCATGAAGTTAACTGGTATTTGGAAGAACTTCATAGCAAAATCGAACCCATTATAAATACAGACAGACATTTCAAATTCTGGACACAACAACATATCTTAAATATAAAGAAGAAATGGGATTATGGTTATTAGTCTTTTTTTCATTTTCATCACTACATTTGCTTACTACCTCTAAAAGTTTGGGGTTTTTTTTTTGTTTGATTTTTTTTTTCAAAAGCTGGTACTAAACTTTCACAATCTATTAATCTGTTTGCAGTAACTGCATACGTATTGACCCTCTGACGGTATTTTTTTCTTTTTTTTACATAGATTTTCTGTAGAGTGTGTAAAAACACAGAAAAAAACCCCCAGATTCATGAAAGATCTCACCCTGTTATTACAGAAAGGCTCAGAAACACTTCATATTTATGTACATTAGACTGAAACCAGGACAGAATAGGACTTTATAGCTTGGTCTCCCTCTTGATACACCATGCAGTGTCTCATTCAGAGGGTATAATTCAGACCAGTGGTAAATTAATGAGCTATTCAAACAGAATATGATTAAACAAAGCTCTTCCTGAATATGACTCATCATCATCATCATCATCATCATCATCATCATAATAATAATAATAATAATAGTACAGAAAGAGTAGCTTCAATTAATTATTCAGTAATTAATGTACTGTTTAAATAAACAACAACTGTAGTAATCTGCTTATTTTCAGTAATGTATTTTATATAGTCAATGACCTTCACTAATTTCCCAGGTCATTATTTATTTCATTTTTATTTCAACTAATTGCCATGTATACCTATACATTTGACTTTTACCAAGAACAGAGCAAAAAGCGTTGCCTCAGGGTTTTATGAGCCAGATTTTTTTAAATGAGTAGCAGTAGCAATTTGTTATTAAATGATATTACCTGATCAGTTTTGTCCATCTCAAGAGCTAAGGAAATACACACAAGTCTAATACTGAAGAAATGCAAATAACAGAGTTAGCTTTATTATGTGCAGACTGTTGCACACTTTCCATATGTACCGGTTACATTTTTGCTGTTCCTTCTCTTCTATTCATAGGGCTGTCTTCTAATGGGTTAATATTAAAACACTTTTATGACAAACTGTGTAGCCAAAATACCCCTGACCTTTAGCTGTAATGTAAATTTCCAGAGAATAGATGAAAACATGATTTTGTAGCTAAGACAAAATCATCTTACGGGACTGAGTAGAATCAAAGAGCTGTAAAAGTGCTACTAAAGAAATCTTGGTACTTGTGCTGGTGGCCAGTGACTTCCACAACCAGTTTCTGGATAAATGCCACATGTTCTTTTCCCAGTACAGCCTATGTATTCTCTCAGGACTGGAATTCACCCTTATGATAACTCTTTAACTTGCCCCTAGATTAATGACAGTGATATAGGTGTAGGGGCTAGTCTGGGACAGCCCAGAAAATTAGAAAGTCTAAGCTTATGTCCTCCTTCTGTCTTTGCAGACACTGACATATTACTTATTTATTCTTATTCGGGAACACGTGCTGCCAAGAAGATGATACTGAACTCTCCAACAAAATAACCAACAAGGCTACAGGCAGCCAAACTTGTTTATCCAATCCTCTTGGTTCCTGGGGAAGTACAGATGTGTTTGTGCTGTGGAAAGAAATAAAAATTGTTATTTAAATATTGAACAATCAAAAGAATAACCAAACTACCTAGTCAGCAAGAGTCGAAAAGGAAAGCAGTCTGAATTTACTTTAAGAATACCTACACTTCTGGTATTGCTGCTCACAGAAAACAATTCAGAAAGGATTGCCACATTACATATTTCGCTGCTAGCTGCTTTAACAGGATCATCTGGAAAAAGGTTTGTGTCTGCACTTTAACATCAGTGTGGATTCCCATTAGATTTAACGCACTAAGCATCTCCTTTCAAGATAGATACATGTGATGGTGGATCCAGTGGCCTCAGTCAGGAGTGAGCTCTGTTACTATCTGTGCACTAGCTGTGTTACTGCACACTATCCAGGATAGTTTAAGCACTGGATGACTCAGGAATCTAACTTCTCACTCTTGCAAAGGCCTCTGTAGATGACTGGGTGAAGGACAGGTGCACAGCATTGTTATGAATAGGGAAAAGACAGGAAAGGATGACTGAAGCATGGTAACTCTGGTTATTAGTTACACTGGCTAAATAATATGCACATTACTGGTTTCAGGTTCATTTAAAAGGTTCAAGAAGAAAGTTTTGTCATTCTCTTTTAAATTTTTATTTAATAGTGGCTCTGGCTTTAGTCAGTCTCTTTACTATGGCTTTATTTTATTTACTTTGCTTCTTTTTCCAAATCCTTGCTTCTGCTTCCCCCCAATTTACATAAATATGCATGAATTTCAACTATTGTTTAAGATGATGGACATAGTAAAATACAGTGATGGCCTACAATGATTTTTCTGCATGAGTCAAGTTTCTCATTTGAAACTTGGTAATGTAAAGGGCCTGTAATAGAGATACAGGTTTCTATTATGTTTAGTAGAAAGATATTTCTCTTTAGAATAAAGAGAACATTTAAATTCTAATTTGCCTTTTAGGATGACCATAAGTGTCATTTAAAAATAGTGTAATGGTCATGATCCTTGAGAAGGGAATATCATGGAGAGAGAAGCTGTACACACATTATTGTTTCAGACAGCATCTAATTATTTTGAGCTACTGCTGTTTCCCTTCCTTCCAAGACCATAAATTATTTTATAACTTGTAGGTCTATAGTGAAAAGGATTGAAAACACAACCTTTAACACAGATAGAAATCAAGAATTAGAATTAAAACCTCTTTCATGGGAAGAGACTCTTGCTACTCAATAATTCTCTTTGCATGGTAGGAAACTGAAATTACTTCAAACATTGAAGAACATAAATATATGGATTTCCTAGATTCAAAATAAAAATCACAGCTGGTTGAGAGTGAATGAAGTGAATGTGATCATTTTGTGTTGCTGCCTACAGGAGCAGTGACTAAGAGTATTCTCTTTCTCTAGCTGTCATTGTAAATACTCTTGAGCATTAACAAAAGCATGCTTTTACACTCTTGATATCTGGCACCTTTATAGACTTGCTTGAAAGAATATGCTATCTGAAAGGTGCCACATGTGGCATTGACAGGCAGCAATTCGGAGTATGGCAGACAGCCAGTAAATCATTCAGTAGAGCTCTCTGTCCTTCCAGCCATGTCCTACAGAATCCACAATTCGGCCTTCGCAGTATATTTCAATGTCAGAGGTTATATTCTTTTTAAACTTTTATGGGTGAAAGTGACAAAAAAGTTAGACATTCTCCTGCTAATTGACTTTCCTCTTCTTTCAGAGCTTAAGTGCACAAATCCCAGCATGTACTAACAAGTCTCTCACAGTCTTTCCAAGTAGTCTCTATTAAAAGAGTGGGTTTTTTTCCTTCTCCAGGGGTGGAAAAGAAAAAAAAAAAAAATTAAGAGGTTTTTGGGTCATTCATACTATTAACAGTTTGTTAAAAATCTGTGAAAAATATTCATATATGAAATTAAATTTTCAGTTCTTGCCTGATTATAAACTGATATGAAAAGGTATGTAATCTTTGTCTATTTCTTGTACATTCATTTTTTTCAGCTGTTCAAATGTTTCTGACAATAAACCAACTCTTCTAAGAAAACTGCTACAAAGATTGCATTAAATATCTTAATAAAACACCTCTGTGTATGTTAAAAATGTAATAAATCACAACTACTCCTTCCTGTTCTGCCAAAAGGTCAGCCTAGCCTCGAAATTTCCTCCATCAGTGGATTTGCATGAATATCCAAGAAAGAGTAAGGAAAGGGCAAGTACATACTACTCTATGAACATGTATATTATTACCACATAAATTAGTCTCATTAAACAATGTTATCACAAGTTCAGTCTGATCATGACTTCACATGCTGTGGTAAAATCTGTTTTCAAAGAACACAGATCTCTAGCCCTCTGAAATTATGGTTGTCTGTGGGATGGCTCAGATTTACTAGATAGATACCCAGTTTTTGGGGATTTGAATCTTTATCACGGAACTTTATATTTAAGTATCAGGAATGCAAATCTATTATTACAAAAATATGAACACATTTGAAGCAGAAATAATGAATTTAAATGTGGTGTATAAGCTCTGGAAAAATTTGGGCTGTGGCTGTTTGGGAGACTGGGAAGACGAGATATTTTGGGGTGAGACTTGGAGGGAAAGGGAGGTGTCCTGTTCCATACCTCCCTCCACTGAAGCTTTTATCTCAACTATGCAGTGGCTGCCACATCTACACCTGCCTCTGGAATACCTAACCCATCTCCTGAGTACCTGAATGACTGGAATTTCCACCTGAGGGAAGTACCCAAGAAAGCCAAGGGGTATTTAAGGCCAAATGTGCAGTAAGCACGTCTTCACCCTACCTTCTCTTGGAATTTCTATCAGCTTGAACACTTCTACATCAGGAGTGGTAGTTATATTTGCTCTTTTCTGCATATTTCTCTTTCTTTTAATTCCCTCTTCCTGGAATTTTTGTGGAAATTAAAATTAGACTGGCTCAGATTTTGTGAAGTTGAATGGGCCAATTTAAAGCTTTGGGAGTGTTTTGTCAACTGAGTGTTGCTTAATACCTTAATTTTCTAAAGTTGCCAATAAAGTTCTTATTGTTGTTTTAACCTTTTGAGGATGTTTTGTCAGTTTTTCTCCTGTGCGTCTAACTCTGAGTACATGGAATACAAACTTTTAAGTTTTGTTGAGCAAATTTTTTGGGGCCTTACAGGCTTTTACAGACCTTCTGAGTATTCTGAAACTGCTTAAGTAATTCTGATCTGTCCATAAAAAACAGGGTAACACAGTAGCTGTTGTTATGTTGTTATACGTTATATAACCCTTCATGTTATATAAAAAAGTAATTTCTAAGCAGCTTTTGTTTTGCGCAGTTGTTTCCAAAGGATGTTCTGAACTCAAAAGGAACCTGTTTTTTTTTCCTTGTGTCAGGTATAGATACATTTAGTAAATATTTATCTTAATACAAACCCCAAGTTGTCACAGTGATTTGCTAATCATCTTGCATTCTTTGCTATCTCAGGCACAAAAAGCATATTTTCTGCCTGGGTATGTGGAGATCCTAAGGCATCTTATTCAAGGGTCCTGGACAGGGCCAGCCACCAGACACAGGAAATGCACACATCCCATGTCCTGGCCCCTAAACCAGATTTTAACTTGGTGGGATTTGTTTTTCCTTCACTGTAAGCAAGGCATACAGCATAGGGTGATGGGAAGTATGGGTGTGCTCCTGCCTGACAGCCACAGCCTGGGTCCCAGCACAGAGCGAGGCCTGGCTGAGCTGTGTTAGGGGAATCATGGCTCAGAGCCCCAGGCAGTGAGGGGTGCTGGGACCCCAACAGTTCAGATCACTTTTTCTTTTCATAAAATTGGTTTAGTTAAAAGCCAGAGTTGATAAACCTTTTGTTTTCAGATTTGGCTATGGAGTTTTAACAGTTCCTGAATGCATGTACATGAAATGTGACCATTCCCATGCATTTTTATGTATAAACACTACAGGTGAAGGACTGGAAGTCCTTGTAAAACTAAAGAAATTAATTGTCTTAATAACTGTGACAATTTCAATGTAGATAAAACTATGCCAAATTTTTATACATCTTCCATGTCTTGTAAGGAAACAAAGTCTCATGTGTTGGGTCTGTTTTACTTTGTAAAACATTTTCAGAGAAGATGAAAATCAAACAGCATGACAGCAAGGGAAAAAAAAATATTAAAAAAATAAAGAGATATGATATATCATATCAAGAGATACTAAAACTGCAGAAAAAAAGCCCACAAACAGCCCCATTATCACCTAACTTGCATACAAGTATTATCACTTGAAATAGTATGGATTCTTTAGCAGTCCCCTTTTCTTCCTGGTTTAATCATTGGTATGGTGTGTTGCAGTATGGCAGCAGATTTTAACAGCTTTACCTGTAACCGTGACCTGGGAAATCTGGACATATTGCATCCAGTAATTAATTGCCAAGCATATTGCATGGAAGCAGCTAAAGAGTCCTCATGAGCCTTTTCCAGAGATGAAATTGTCTCCAGCAATTTCTTCTTCTGAGACTTCAGACATAAAATGTTAAACCAAACATTCACAACAAAATAAATATCTCTCTGTCTGGCACAAATAGTGGAAAATAGTCCCAAGGTGATATGCAACAACCCTCAGCAATGGTAAAGAGTTACATCTTCCTTTTTTCAGTTTTATCTTCAACTGTGATTTAATTCTGTTTTGTCATTTTCAGCAGTCCTCAGTGTTGGGATTCTGAGGCTAATGGATTTAGATAAAATGTGGGCTGAATGAAGGAAAGATTTTTAATGGTGTATTTTTAGAAGAACTAAGCTGTAGAGAAGGGAGAATTCTGCTAGGGGCAGGGAATGACTTCTCCAGGGTTTCCCAGCAAGCCACTGGCAAAGACAAGAAGTAGATTCTTGGTCTCCTGGGGCTGTGCCTGCTGTTTTGTCCAGCAGCCTCTACAGCTGATTTTTATAAGTAACAGTCACAAAAAGCAGTGACAAAAATGCCTTCATCATAAACCAAGAAGCAAGATGTATTCAAATGCTTCCAGCAATTGTTGAGCTGGAATTGACTGTTGATTCAGTCATCCCTCAAAACATGAAGCATGAAGAACAGCAGCTCTTTTCATTCCTGAAGTGCATATCTGCACTGCACAGGCATTAGGCAGAGAAGGAGCTGCCTAATTAGAAGGGCTTGTCCTGGCTTTAATACAGCTTAAGAACAGCTGCTTTAAGTTGCATTATTGGCCTATGGATGCCACTAAAGATGATTTCTCCCCTTCAAAATGGATCTGTTCTGTGGCCTTTAGCAAATCAATAATTCCACTTAAATTGAATGGAAATACTCTGATTTGGTGTCTTGTGTATGCCAGCAAGTTATTGGCTGCCCACTGTTAACTCCAATCCAAAAGGAGTCGTCACCATTTAAAATGACATATTGCACTATTTGTAGCATTTTCTAAAAGGCTGCTTAGCCAGGTGCAACTTTGATCCCACAGGGGAGGGAGCCACAGCTGCAAATGGATGGAAATACGGAATTTTGTAGTGGTAGTGAGAGAGGATCACCAGATGGGAAATTCAGCAGGAAATTTCAGTGCCATTATGAATCTCACCCTCTGCATTTCCAAGTGAAAACGAATGCTTGAGTGCTGAAAATTATGACATATTAAATCATTATTGTGAATTGCAGTTTGCTGGCTCAGATATACCTGAGGTTCTGGAATTACAGATGGCAAATTTAACCAAGCATTGTGATGTGCTTTTGCTGCAGATATTAGGGAAGCAGGGAAAAGCACATGCAATCTCTGACAATGACTTCCAACAGTACTGAGATCCCAAACATAGGCAAAGAGGGAATTAATACATAGAAGTTTGTAGTTATACTCTGTTCAGAACCACACAATCTACTGGTTCTGCCATCACCTGTTTAATAAAAAAATGTATCTAGTGAATACTGAAGATCTTGTCCTTATAGCAAAAGGGTTGCACACAAAGACAAAGATGTGGTATTAGATTAGTTAGATAACTAAGGTTTTTGGGGATCACTTATGTGTGTAAGTTATACTGTCCTGTAGGCAAGTTGGAAAAGGGGACGTGGGAGTAGATAAATCTCTTGGATATTAACTGTATTTACAGTGGGAATAATATGGGTTTTGAGGAATAATGAATAATTTTTCACAAAATGGCAGCTTTCTAAACCTTATTAATGAGAGCAGGTAAATAACAAAAAAAAATTATCTCTAGCATGTATTGATAGATGATGAAATCTATCATGCTTGACTGCCAAACAATGAAGATAAAAGGAAATGTAATAAGACTAAAAAGAATAACTCCATCTGTTTCCACATACTTCTTAATCTAGTCTCAAATGTCTGGAGCTTCATTTTATTCTAAGAACAAAGAATCCAGAATTTTTTGTACACCAAATATTCTTGAGGACTCTATTAATATCAAATTACATTAGTACTCTTGTCAAATTTTACAATAAACTTTTCAAATAAATTACTCAGGAGTTAATGCATCAGTTAAGTGATATTGCCCATCTAGTTTCTCTAGACTGTTTCACTTTACAGCTTCTCTTCATTTTTGTAACATCCCCCATCTCATACCTTTAACTGTCTATGTGTAAAACATTCTCTGACCTCTTTTTCATCTGGCTCATTGCATTGCTAATATATCCTATTATTTCTCTTCCTCCATGGCATGCAACATCTCTTTGAGAAGTGATAAACAAAGTTATGCAGGTTCATTAAGGAAAAAAGGCATTTTGCTTTTATAAAAACTCCCTTCAGCAAAATAATTTTATTTTATGTGTCAATATTTAGAAGAGTAAAAAGAGAATACAAATAGGCAAAAAGGAAAGGAACAACCATTTCTTTCATTCACATGGGTGAGGAGTAAAAGACAAGTTGTGCTTTTGATTGTGACATATCAGTAGCACACAAAGCAAATTCATGTACTTAAATTCTTTTTTTTTTTTTTGTCGAAAGGTAACAACATTACATAGTGTTTTAAACATCATCTATTTGTGGGAACTAAGGAACATAGAAGATAAGCTAGAAAAGAGCTGGGTCAAATGTGAGAATCTTTAGGGGTTCTCTTTTCTCTTCAGTCATTTGGGAGCTCAGACCTTTTGGATCCAAACATTTACAAATGGAGGAGTTAGACAAGTCGTCCTGCATATCCAAGCACTGTCAAGGCAGCTGCCAGAAATACAAGCAGGCAAAGCAGAAAAGGGGTGGTCTTTAATTGCTTTAACAACATTCTGAGAAATTACAATAGCACCTAAATTATTTTCCTGGCTTTAGAACTTCTATTGCTGCACAACAAAGACCATATTCAGGTACCATTAAACTGGGTACAATATTTGAAGGACATGCTCTAGCCCTAATGGTAATTGTTTGTTCAATATCTGTGTCCTAGCCAAAGGCTGCAGAAGGTTATTCCATCCTCTAAAATTTCTTAATTTGCATATCACAAGGTACCTAAAAGAATAGTCTGCAGTCACCAGCAAAGATAAATAGGGATCATCACTTCAGCTTCCAAACCTTAAAGTCATGCACCTTTATTACTACTATTTATCTTATTTATTACCTGATCAATTTCATTTAAGATCAAGTCCCTGAATGAGACACAATCACTTCAGAATGGCCTTTTCTCAGAAAACACACTTCTAAAGAAAGTTAGGTGAACTGAATCATAAAGAATTTGGCTTTCTTCACTACATGACTTAGATGTAAAATAATTATAAATGGCAACTGTAGATTGTTAAGAAATGGTTCCATTCTGAACACAATCATTTCAAGTGCATGGAAAAAACAGCAAAAAGTTGCTAAATCATAAGTGGGTTTGTCTCTGTTTTGTTCTATCCTGTGCTAATACTAATTTTTTCACTGACCATTTCATCCAGTGGGTCATGGAATTTCTGCATCAGACCTGTTATTCCTGCCTGAGTATGAGCATCTAAGAGTAGATGCTATTCAGCAGACCCTTTACACTAGTTCAAACATTTCAAATGATGGACTATCACTCACAGTCATGATAAATTACTCCAGCTTCTAGTAATTCACACTTACGCCTCATTTGAAATTGTCTAGAATAATTTCCTGTATTTTGTTGTTATTTTCCCTGTCAACATTTCAAATCTTTTATCCAAAATTTGCAGGTTCTCATAGATGATGGGAAAGCATTTAATACTTGTTGGATAAAATAGATTGGTTTTGTGTGAAGTCAATTTTCTAGGTAGTCAACTTCTTCCTCTTGGGATGGTTTGCTGCAGTATTCTAGAAAACAAACACATTTTTAATAGCATTATAGTAGTTGTAAATAAATCCCCAGAGATGGATGGATAATTTTTCAAAATTTGATCATAACTATCTCAAAGAATTACTTATTTTACTTCTGTATACTCAGTTCTACTAAAAATAGTAAATATTACTAGCTTTTTTTAGTTGGTAGCTGCCACAATAATATTTCAAGATAATTCAAGTGTCAAGAAGAATCTCATGCTTTTCTTTTGTAATGCTGAAAATTCCACTAAGAGTTTCTTTATTTTAGAAATGTCATAAGCAGTATCAAAGTAGTATCAAATTATTTCTTTTAAAATTTGGGATGTTTCTCCATAATTATTACAAATGAATTTCCCTTTTACTTTTTCACCAAGTATTCCTGATTCCAATTTTTCTGCCCTTTTTTTGTTTGTTTGTTGGGTTGTTTTTTTTTTTAATGTTTGGACTGTGGAAAATGCTATCTCATGCATTTTCTGCATGCCTGGAAAAGAAAAGCAAACTTCATCTAGGTCAATATAAATTTTATGGACAGTGGAGAATGACCTGGAAGATAAGAGCAACTGTTAACATGTATTACCACCGATAATTTACTGGCACCACCTCATCTTTCAGCTCTATAGAGCAATGGTGTCTCCTAGTGGACAAGTAGCTGCAAACGGCAGGTAACAACTCTTCAGAAAATACTCAGCTCCATTTAAGTTGGTATTTACAAAGGTATTATCCTTATGAAGCTAAGATTTGTATAAATTGTTTCTGTTGGAAGTGGTTTTATTGAAAATTCATTCAAATGCTTCAAATACCTGAATTTGCATACTTTGGAAATACATTGCACTTAAAAAAAAAAAAAAAAATCATTAATAACAGCAAATTTTGTGCCTGTGGCCTTGCAGGAACAAAATTTCTTTGATTATGACTTCAATTATCTTCTCTTCCCTGGCCAATGATGTATTGACTGTGTTAATTCAAAACAAAATAAAACAAAACAAAACAAAACAAAACAAAAAACTAAAACAAAAACAAAGGAAGAAGAAATTAAATTGTGCTGAGTCTTTAAGCATTTCTATGTGCCTTGTTTGCAGTTAATGGGAAATCTCATCCCCTTGCGCAAAACAGTGCTTTATAAATCATTCTAATTCCTGCCATCACATTTTCTCTTCTATATGGAAAAAAAGAAGAGAGCAAATGTCTCCTTATCTTCAAATTCAATTTGAGACATTTTACTTGATGAAATGTATATTTGGATAAACATTTCTCACTGGGAATAGCATCCAAATTTAGCACTGTAGAACTTGACAGCAGAGCTTATAGACTTAAATTCTACTCATTGATCTAGAGCTCCTGTGTGTTAAGGAATTTCCTATTTATATTTAGCTTAAATTTTAAACATAATAAGGTTCTAAGCTTCATATACTAAGATACATCTTGTATGAAAGTACTGAGGACCAGATGTTGTTACTTGTCGATATGTCTGAAAAGTAGTATTGAATGAACTTAGACATTTTTTTCATAGCAAGGTTACAGAGTGAAATGAGGTTTTATTTAGCAACAAATTATTTTGTTATGTTAGAAGAATATAATAAACTATTCAAATGCATATATTAAAGTCGAGTAAAATATTAAGCTGGTGAGATTCTGTTCTCTGTGGAAAATCTCATACCAAGCAGGTAGAAAAAGAGGTGCTCCTTCAGAAATACAGAAAAACGCATCAATTGACATCAATATTTATTGACATAAATAGTTAGGAAAGAAGGAAGTATTCAGAGGTCTGAACTAATTTTCCAGGAGTTTCAAAATTAATGTTCCCTTCTCTTTTTTTTTTTTTTTTTTTTTTTTTTTTTTTCCAGTGACTAAATGTGCTGATAAAGTTGTGAGACCCTGTTCTACCACTGAAAGCAGATAGAGACGTGCCTACACAGAACCCTTAAAGCAGAGAGAGAATGACAGGAAACCAAGCACTACTCAGCTAAAAATCAGGTTTGTTGAGTTGACATACTAGAAAGCATTGTCAAGAAACAGGGCTAAACTACATTTCACACTTGCTGAATAAAATGAAAGGTGGCTGTTGTATTTGTTCTAGGAAATGTTATGCACTTGAAGACTTCTATTCTCAGCAGGAAAAAATGCATATTTTTTGATTAAACTTAAATGGAATTGATACATGGACATTTAAAGCCATCTGAGTGTTTTAAATTTTCATGGTTTTCCTCACTAAAGATGCTGTTCCTACTGCATCCAAGTTCACTGTGAGTTCCCATATATGACACTTGGTAGAAATTCATAAAACATTGATGAACATATTGGGTTAAACATGAAGATTTACATAGGCTATGTAATATGTGGGCAGCATATTATCTTAGTTTTATTTAAATTTCAGACCCCGTAGTTTTTCAGTATTTTGAAATATTTCTGTACTATAACTGGTACGTTTTGCACAGAAGATCCACAAAGAAAATTCAGATGCACTGTAAAGCACAAATTTAGAGATGTTCAGGGCATGAGGCTTACTATTAGTTCCACTTCTACCAGGGTTATGATTATAAAAACACTTTGTTCTTTTTTATTGAAGGCCTTTTATGATGCTTTACAGCTCTCAATAGTGAGGTGCTTTCCAAGGAAGGAGGTATCAATATCTTCAGGTTTCAGTTCTAAGAAATTCTTCTCTAAAACATACGCCTTCTAAGATCGTTGGCAACACAGCATCTGTATATCTACTTCAATCATTGCTTGTATGAGGGGTTTTTTCATAGGTGGAATAAAGATCCTGGAAGGTGAAAAGATGCAGAATAACTGTCCAAGTTAACCTGTTGATATAGCAGAGGTTACTCAGTGTCTCCAATGCAACTTTTACGAACGGAATGAATTACTGTTGTAAGAGCTATTTTGCAGCTTTAACAGAATCAAGTGGAATTGTAATCATTCTTATGTCTGTTTCAGTCATTAAAGGAATCTCAGAATCTCAGATGTGGCTTGTGCTTTTCTTTTTTTTTTTTTTTTTTTCAGCAGAAGTTCTTACCGTGGAGGGAATACTGAGAACAGTTAGCTGGGTATTCCTAACTCCATCACTGCCATTAGAATTATTCAAGACATCCAAAAAATGTTACTAATTTACAGAGAGTGTAAGCTAGTTTGTCAGAAAAATTGCAACAGAACACAGCTTTCACTTGCACATAAGACTGGCCCATTTCTAATTTCACTGTTAAGAAAACATTTGATAGTACTGATCTAAAGCTGCTACACATATAGGCATTCATTGTCATTCCATTTTTGTAAATTTTAGTTGCAAACAGGCAAAGTGCTTATTGATAAAACTCACAAGGTTTGAGTCTGTATTTTGGGCATTCAAGCTTCCCAACTTATAAGTTAAGACAACCTAGTTTAAAATATTACTTACTTGAAAAATTATCTAAAATCAGCAAAACTCAAGTGGATGGATTTACCAAAGGTTTACCTATAAGCATGTACATAAAAATTGTGCTATTTACTTCAATTTGGGAAAGATAACAAATTTTTTTATTGATTGCCTTCCATCTTTAGCTGCATGCAGGACTGGTGAGCAAAACAAATGACACTTTGACTTCTGCAATGCAGAAGGTTGAGTGAGAATAAATACAAAGCAAAAAAGAAAAGACATCTGTAGCTCCCAAAAGAGAAAGGAACAAAGAAGAAAAAGGAAGATGTTTGAAATTAATATGATTAATTATCTTAGGAGATACAAATAAACTATGAATTTTATCACTCTTTCTAGCATTTGGACAGAAAAATTTGAATCAAAGTCCTAGAAACAAATGCACACTGTCAAAACTAAAATCATTATACAATGAATTATAGTAATTGCTCAGACAGTGAACAGCTGCCATTTTAAGCATTTCCTTTTCTCTTCACTGTGTATAAAGTTCATCTTTCTTGTCCAGAAAAAAAGACAGTGATAAGTTACTTGTAGATGGCCATAGAGAAGATGCAGTGACAATTTCTCATCTAATTCTTTTTTGCTGTGACATTGTGAACCTGAACTGTGCTATCTATTACTGCTAATGTACAGGCTAGATTTTCAATAAAAAGCCCAACACTTTAGAAGGTCTCTGTTTCTGAGACACCAATGTAAGTAGCCAGTTGTCCTTGAAAAGTATCTCACCATGAGCATTTTATTGAGAGGCTGCAGCACGATCGCACCTGACACTAAGTTGTTCTCTTGAAATAACTAGATTTATTAAATTCACCTAAGACTGTTTTACCATGGGTCTGGAGCTTACAGATGCAAGCTATCTTGTATCTGATCAGACTGGGGAGGGGTACAGTATGTATGTGGTTCTACCAGATAAGATACCTGATATGAGAAACAAAGAATATATAATAGTATTCAGGTTTGTCTGTTTCAGTCCCTGCTCAGGTCAAGGGAAAATGAGGAGAAAACTCTTTCAGCCCTGGGGTAGGGTACAAATGCCTCTAATAGCTTGCAGCTTGCCCTACACTGATCTATATTAACAGACACACTGTAGTTATAGTGGATCTATGTGAGTTGATTCATCCAAAAGACTGATACAAAACTTTCTTAAGAAAAGGTGATTTGCAATTTTTCAACAGGTTTAATTGAATCCAAAATTCAATTTGTCCATGCTATTTGCAACCTTTAAACAATCAATGGATATACAATTTCAGCAATGACTCTTTAAAATTAGAATTATTGAAAAGGCTTACAAGAGTGATAAACAGAGTGAGGTGGTATTGATTTGCCAGTGGAAGACATTGATTTGAACTGTAAACAGGTATTATGCTAAAAGAATTGCATTACGGCATTTCTTTTTGCCACTCGTATTCTGAGTCACTTGTAAACACATTCATGCCTTTTATTTGATTATGGTTTTAATATGCTTTTAATTGCTTGAGGAGATTTATGGTTGAAAAGAAAAGAAAGTATGAAAAACATCATGTAAAATGGATTGAAAGCGCAAGTTTCACAGTCTTATTTAATAGATTGGGGATGTTTATGATTTACTGAACAAATATGCTTACCATATAAATGCATTTATACTCTCCTTGCAAATTAACTTCCTCAGGAAAGAAGAGCTGTACATTCTTTTTCATGTAGTTATGTTACATCCTTACTTTAGCCAAAGAAGAAAGTTTTGTACTGACATGTGAAATGTATAAGGTATATATGCCTATTCACATACTTTGTGTGTATATTATTTCAGAAGAATAAACTTGAAAATTACAAAAAATCTTCAATTTTCAGTCAGAAAAAATTGAATAATATTAGATTTAAGCTACAATTAAATATATTGTTATTATATCAAATGACACATCAACATGAAAAACTAAGGGATTGGGTCTAGAATAATAAAAAACACTGTTTAAACTCAAAAGATGGTACTCTACTCATCAATGGGCTTTTAATCCAAGTGTGAAGACACAGAATGATTACTCCAGCAGCAGAAAATGGGTTGATATATTCTCATTCTAACATCAACTAGTAGGTTTTTCCTTAATGGTGAAAACCAAGGTAAGCTACATAAAAATTACACATAGGAGTCAAAACTAGAGACTAAAAAAGAGAATCAAAAGGGATAAAAGATGAACAAACAGCATGTCTGCACAGGTTAGAAAAAAATTTAATGAAATTTAAGTTTTGCAAAAAGAAGATCAAAAGTTCCTGGCAGACTTAGAATCTTACCCTTCAAATCTGCCACAGAAGCCTTGGGTTTGGCTGTTGTTGTTCATCTCTTCTTTCATCAGCAGGGATCCATGTTGCTAATTCTGTGCTTGTGCTGTATGCAAGTCTCTTATCTATGTCAGTGGAAATGTCAAGCATGAAATGTGTTTAGTATATGAAACAGATTTGTACCAAAAGGAAAATTTTGCCTCAGTTTTGTCTTCAGGCTTAACTCAATCTGACCTTAGAAAAATAAACAAAAGTCTGAGCACTTGGAACAAAGTTTGAGTCACATCTTTCAAGGAGCTGATCTCCACCTGATATGGACTGTATACCCACTAGTTCTGGTGAATTCAGTGCAATCACACCCACTGGACACATTTCTGAGAGGTAGTTTAAGTCCTCACAGTCTGTCACTATGTGCCACTTTCATAGATATAGGCTCTAAAACAGTTAAAAGGCATCACAGTTCTATTTTTTACTGCCCTCAGTAGGAGTTGAAAACTGCAAAATCCAGAAATGGGGTGTAAATATCTAAACGACAGGTGGTGGTTTTGAGAAATGAGGTTACTTATTCAACTTACATAAAATCTAATGGTGAAAAATCTGTTTAAATCAAAGCCCAAAGTTTAGGAAAGGCATATTTATAACCCCTGGCAGCTATATATTTTTCTTTCTTTGTGCATCCATTTTTAAAAGATCATAGGGTTTTTTTTACTTTATTCCCATTTTGCTGTTATGCTGTAATGCAGCATAAATTTATCTGCAATTTTCCATGTGTCCACTACAAGAAATTCCCTTCTATAACATTTGAAAACCAGAATGATTTGTATTTTATAAGTTTTCTCCACCTGTCTTTATGAAAAGTGCAGTGAAGAATTTGTGTTTTGCTGAAGTCATTAAGGAACATAACAGATGCCAAATTTTAAAGTTTATACTCACCATAACATGATATGAAAGGGAGAGAAGTGTCAAAAGAAAATGCTTTTAATTTGGTGTACAGACATAACTTGCTTCATAAGTCTTCAAAGCTTCATGCCAGCCTCATAAGAAACAATTTCCAGTAAGACCTAAAAACACATCAGTGTAAATTTTGTTGATTATCTGCTTGTATTGCCCATTCACACATATTTCACACAAGCATACAAAGGGGTGAGGACAGTAGACAGTCTGAAGATCTTGGTTTTTTGGTTTTTTTTTACAGATATGTTTCTGTATTTCTAATTTGAGACCATCCTTACACAAAAGAAGAGTGTACTCCTTCAAAATCCTAGATGTGAGAGCAATGCTTGCTGAGCAATGACACTGTCTGCTCTGTTGGGTTCTGGGAATAGTTGGACAAGCTAGTGAGATATAAGCTTCCTCTCTTTCATAAACACAAGGAACACATTCTAGAAACACCATGAAACACAAAAAAGTTGAAGATAGAATCTAAAAAGTACCAGGTATCTCAAAAAAGAGACAGGATGAATCTTGGATTCATAGTGGTTCAGAAGCTGCAAAATAAACCAAAAACCAAACTGTCTGAGGGCAGCTTAAAGGCATGGACCTGGCTGTCCTGCAGGCAGTTGCTGGATTATGGCACATAGTGCATGGTGGCCCCTTCATATTTACAGGTAAAATGCATTTGAGTCTCAAAAGTTGCCTGAATACTGTAAAAAATAATTGTTCATCTGAACACTTACTTCGTAAATGCTTTTATTTGTATTCAGAACTTGTACTTTATTACTGTCCTGCTTCAAAAGCTCGAGTCATCCAGTCAAGGTGTAGAAGCTACATTTGATCATCTAGGTAATCAATAATACAGGACTTTTAATCCAAAACAGACTTATAGCTGAAATTGAAATCAAATTTTAATTCTGTACATATTATACACAGAGAAGTTTGAATTCAGAGACAAAATCTAGTGTTGCCTTTTTTATGTTTGCTGAAATGCTATCCAACATTAGGGTTTGATATATTTTATGATTGCAGTTTTGTTATAGGAACCTGCTGTTTCTATGATTTTTTTTTTTTTTTTTTGCCAGATTCTAGTCCTTATTTAAATCAAAAATGTTGATATTTATTTCATTTGGATACCTACATGCTTAGAGATTTCATTTGCATTAATAGGCTTTTTTCTCTTAAGCAGCACAGATGCAAACAGTGAGAGATACACTCTCCTATTGCCAGAACATCCAAATGCCAGCTGCATAAGAACAGATGCAGGGCTCCATTCTGCAAATATTTTGAAAAAAAAAGTCTCTGGAAGGTGTAATGTGACCCTTTATAGCAATGGTATATTAAGTGTGAAATGGAAAGATGTAATCAAGAAAAACATAAAAAATTGACTACTGCTCATGCAATTCAGATCATAAAGCCAAGGTACTAACTCAGACTGTAGATACTGTCATGCTACTGAATGCAGACAAATTTACCACTGGCTGCTGTCCAAATGCAAAAAGACTGCAGCTTAAAGGTAGTCGGGAGGGCATATTAACAGTTTCTATGTGATTTTGTAACACACTGAGATGTATAGAAAATATCAAGAAAATTGAAATTAATACAATTTAAGAACATATTTATGCAAATTTATTTTAATTTGTGGAATATAAAATTAAAAAAATTCTTTAGAGATTTGAAAAGCATGTTATAGAATACCAGATTTTATTAAATTTCCTTCAATAATTTTTTCCTTAGTTTTAGAAAATAATGGATACTCACAGTGAAGCAAACCACAGTATGAAGGAAGTTCCCTTCTTCATCCCTCTCTACATCTAAATTATACACAGTGGGGTGAGACAAACTCCTGAGTAACACTCTTGTCATGGTTTGAACGACAGGTGTCTGCTAAGGAATGCAGGAGTCTCCCTTGGAATGGAGAATTTAAACCCCCTCCCTCTGAATTATTATAACTTTGAATTTAAGGAGCTCTCAGGCGAAGATATGGGAATAGTAATAACAGCTCTTTATTAGGGGAACTAAAATAAACAATAAAGAAAAAACACATGCAGTAAGACAAACAAATAAACAAACAAATCCCACTGACAGAGTCAGGATACAACCTGACACCCTGTGGGTCAGGGTGTTGGTGGCAGTCCCATTCAGTGGTGGCTGCAGTCCCAGTGGCAGATGTGGCTCTGTTGAAGTGATGCTCCTGTAGAAAAGTGGAGTTCTTCCACTGAAGGTACAGTGGTGATAGATGGGCCTGGTGTTCCTCTGAGAATCCAGTGGAAAAGGCTGCCTTGGTATTCCAACTCCCAGATTTTTATCCAGGTAGGAATACTTGGCTCCTCCCCCTGGCTGGAGCATTTCCCAGTGGGATGATGTAATTCTATCAGTGAGACTCAATGGCCCATTAGCAGAAGATCTCTCCCTGGAGGGAGGCTGGGTTGTGGAAGAGATAAGAAAACTTCCCCAGCAGGTTTATTGACAGTTGGCCATTGACAGACAATTACACCACCGCCGCCACACCAGTTTCATCAGATGGTGATAGAATACAGAGTTTTGGTTGCATCGTGTACTGCAACCCATGACAACTCTATAGATTACATAGTCTCCATTCTAGGGCACTGGCCCCCAAACTAGGAGTAGGCTGTGGGAGTAATTTAGTTCTGAAGCTTGGTCTGTGTGGACTAAAGAGTTCACACAAGTTTGTGTGAACTTGTGTGGGTGGAAGAGTCACATGGCTTTGTTCCCAGTGTGAATGCAGAGTGGGCAAGGTCAAGACTGAATGGATTATTTTCAGTCCAAGGGATGTCTAAGCCATATCTTGGTTCAGACTGAAACACCTGAGGCTTTATGTTAATTGATTGAAATACTGGCTGGATTTGGAAGGAAGAATTAATCTTCCTTCAGCCTTAGCAAATGTCTTTATTACAGGGGAGTGCTTTTTTTTTTTTTTTTTTTTTTTTTTTTTTTGTAAAGATCACAGATTTACACAGGAACAACAAAACTCAAAATGATCTACCACTCTGAAGAAAAATGCAACAATGCATAATGTAGTATCGCAGTTGTTGAGCAGACTTCCATCTTCTTGGATGATTTTCCTAGCCACTTTGGTGTTGTTGACAGTGCACTGAGGACGCTAAGAGATCATAATAACCCATCCCAGCCTCACTTGGGACCACCACCCACACCCTCTACCAGTGAGACCAGGAACTTTCAGAGCAGCCCTGGGCCTCCCTGGGCTGAACTGCAGTGTGCCTGTCTCCAGTCTGGTCTGTGGCTCTACTCCTTATCATGGACTTGGATCTGTAGTGCTAGCAGCCTGACTCCAGCCCTTTTTTCTGATTGGATCTCTCAGATTTCTGCTGTAACTTGAGTCCTGCCTCTTGGCCCCGTCTCATCTTGCTCCTGACCAGCTCCCCTGGATTGACCCCAGCCCTGATTTGTTGATTGCTGTGTTCTTGATGCCCTCCAATACTTGTATCTGTCTGCCTTACATGATTAGGGATGTCACACACTGGTGAGGGATAATGCCTTTGTCTGGTCACCTTTGTCTCCTGGCTTCTCCTCCATCTGGGACAGTCCAACTCTTTCTGTTCCCTGGAAACTGTAGCAAATAGGGACACAACCACTGTGCTTTTGTCAGGAGTGACTGAGGCACCAAGAAGGGTTGGAAGAAGTAGGTAGAAGAGCCTTATCAGGCTGAGGAATGGAGTGCTGAGTGCTCAGACCCACCAATGTGGTGGCAGTTGTGTTCTATGGGATGACAAACATGCCATTTCAAGGATATAACAAATGGAATTCCCACAGGAAGGTCCTGTTTAGAGATTACACTTGGAACACTCTTAATTCCCCCAAGTCTTCTTGGGGATCTGTGATTCCACAGGGCCCATAGCAGCAGTTAGCAAGCAGTGCAGAGTCTATTTCTTGCCATGTTTCTGTTATATCAGAAACATTAGTCATTTCACTAGAGCACCTATATCAGTATTTCATTGTTTTTCTGTATTTTTGCTACTTCTACTTTCTAAACTGTAGTTTTGGGGTAGCCATGAAAATGCTGGCACCCAATACTTTGACTACCAACCATCTGTATAACCTACCTTGCAGGCAGCCTGCCCAGATTTGCTTGGCAAAACAACAGCGGACAAAAATATTGAAATCTCCTCTACACATGGGAGAGTCTGGCAGGGCTAGAGACTGCTGGCAGATCAGAAAGAAAAATTGCTGTTGTGGGCAGACAGGCTGTTCTTTCTGACATTCCCAGGAAATAAATACCTTTGATTATTTTAACATAACTAACAAGCACAAAAAAACTCCTTGCATTTCTTTTGCAGTCTTGCCACCTTAAGTGCTAAAACCAAACATGAAGAAATTTAACCCCAAGTCACTGTAAAAAAAGTAATTTTCCTCTTAGAATAATTTCAAAGTAATTTTTATGCTCAGTTTCATGGATGAGATATTTCAGTGTGATGATTTCCATCTTAATGGCTTAATCAAACTATTTTTAAGGTTTATGTCATTTCTTATTTGTCTGAACTACTTACTGAGTATAAAATATCTGTGCAATTCTTTGTTCCTTTTATATTCCTGAAAAAAAAAATGTGCGTCTGGTATGATTGGGTTTTTTTTAGGACAGTTCTTTGCTGCAGAAGTGAATAGTGTTTTTGAATTCTAGATATAGGATTTAAACTTCAAAGTCATTTTTGGTTCTTTTATTGCTTTGTCCTCCAATACGAGACCATTTGGTATGTGTGTATATATATATATCTGTACAGAAACAACCTTCAAAGATCACAGGAAATTATTTTAGCAATATCTCAGAAGGTGGCCTCAAACAACAACTTTTATTACTGCAAGGGATGCTATAAAATAGCTTTTAGCTTGTGTCTGTTCCCACATTGAATTTAGACCCTTGTCTGTCAGGGACAATGATATTATTACTTCTTTATCCTCTAACTACTCCTCACTGGTTCCCTCCTATCTCACAGGCTACATAAGACTTTGGGAGAGAGTCTTCTAACAAAATTTAACAGTAAATCTGCCATTTTTTTTATGAGTTCAAGTACACTGTATAATAAAGAATGGGAAAGGTACACCATTATTTTTTGTTCTGAAAGACAAGAAAAATCCAAATAAGCTCAGATTAATTGTGCTAAATGATTTCTCTGTACTAATGGAGATTCTTCACAGAAGTGAAATGGGGCATATAGATAACAAGTCTGTTGAGACCTGGTGGAGGGAGAAAAAGAGTGGTGGTGTCTTCATTTGGGAAACTGCAGGTTAAAAATCTTGATTCAGTAAAATATTTTAGTACTTTAGGCCAATCTTTAAGCAATTTGCTTCATTGTATGTGTTATTGCTAAGAAAAATTTTGTTGCTAAGTCTGGGAAAGCATTCCCAGATCTATGAAATAAATGGCTTTATCACAGTCTCACAGGAAGACTGTTGCAGCCTTAGGAAATGGATTACTGCCTCCTTATTATAAATCCAGTACCATGACCTTAAATTAATTTTTTTATGGCTGTTTGGATAGGAAAATCTTGGCCTCTGCACATGCATTCTAGCTTCTTAGCTCTATGTTGATGACAGGATTGCAAATTCCATCAGACAGGTCTATTTTTCTTTTTGTCTGTTCTGTCCTTCAGCATTTGTACCAGAGTCAGTTTATTTTCTGTTTCTGACTGAAGGCAAGTGATTGTACTAATCAGATAAAATAGATCTCAAGTAAACATAATGGATATAGGCTCTTTTAAGCCTATTGAGACACAACGGAAGAGCCAAAGAGCAATAAGAAGATCATCTTTGTTAACAAATAGTCTGTTGTGCTAGTGAATAGAGAGAAAATTCCTATTAAATTGTATCTGAGGTAGATCTGGGTGTACAAAGGTATCCTAATGATGCCATCGTTGCAGTTTGCTAAATAAAACTGTGGAGGTTTGGGGGTTGTGTTGAAGGATTTTGCAACTTGGAAATGAAAGGTGGGAGATGAAGTAAAAAAAAAAAAAAAAATCATCTGTGCTGAGAAAGCAACAGTGTTACTCTTAGTGAGCATAATCCAGGTGAGATATGTTACATTTACTTTGTGCTATTGGTGGCAGAAATTAGTGGCTTAGCGCAAGTTAACCAAGTGCTTCGCTGGGAGAAGTTAATTTCTCCCTCCAGAATGATCATATCACTTATTCTAGCAATATAAAGACCCCACCTGAAGAACATATCTTTCAAAAAACAAAAAGGCACTTTTTAGTATTACCACAAACTATCCTGCTCCTATTTTAACTTTGTTGCAGTTTGCAAATGATTCATTTTGGGGATAATGAAGATAACATACCACAATGCTGTTTAGAGTGAGGTTTACTGTATAAAAAAAAAATATAATTAGAAATATGTTGGAAATTATGAGTACACTTCTGTTCAGACTTAAAATCACTCTTTCAAAATGTTTATATTGCACATTCTTGCAAGATGCTTTCACCTTGTCTTTAACAGTGGTCAGTAGATTTTTGTAGTATAACAATTTTTTCATCTAAGTAAAAAGAATTAAAACCAACGTATTAAAAATAGTGAAAATTCTGTAACATTTTTCACAATCAAAAAGAAGCATTCTTTTAGTTTCACAGGTGATTACTGAAACGACTTTTCACTGTTTTGTGTCTGGAAAGGTACTGATTTCAAATAAAGAAAAAATATCAGTACTGAAAAAACCAATTTTTTTTAAAGAGATATGTTTTATATTTCATATTTTACCAAACCTTTAAAACACCTTGGTTATTAAGCTCTATTAAAGCATTTCCTTTGCAAATACAATATAATGCAAAAATAATGAGTCTTACTTGAAATCATAGCAGCTTAAGTCAAAACCTCTGATGTTTCTAATCTCAATTGTATTCCCATTTTATTCTGACAATCCTGGGGACAAATCATGTCCTTCAGAATGCACATGGGAGCTCATCCAAGCGTCGTGTTCCCCATGCCTGTAGCTCCTCTGGCTGCAAGAAATCTCTGAATCACTTTCTCACTGTCCTTGCTGATTACTAAAATTCTATCTCTCCAGGGATGTGGGAAGTGCTAATTCATGCCTCCTGCTGAGAAGACAGGTGGTTTCCTGATGCAGTCCTGGCTGTAGTGTCCGAGCAGTCATCAGTGAGCTGGCCGTGGTGATCCAGCACCTGCAGCCGTGGCATTGCCTTCTCTGGGTGGTCAGCGCTTCCTCACTCCACTGGGGCTCAGCAGGAGCCACCTCTGGGGAATCCAGGAGTTTCTATCTCTGAGAGCAGCACAACATTGTCCCTGCAAGAAGGAACCTCCCCAGACACCCCTCAAGGCCCACCAGGGATCATGCTGTGGTGCTGCTGGTATGTGCTGCAGCCCTGCCAGGTGTCTTGTGAGGCACTTGTGACCCTGATGCCACTTATCCCTGCCTTTGGCATGCTGACTTGCAATCCCACAGCTAAAAAGGAACATGTGGCCCTGGAATAGTAATTTATCTTCAGGACAATGAAACTGGGTAACAGAGTCTTTATTTCTGTTCAGCATCTGATTGGTTGTGAATTTTCACTAGCAGAGGGACCTTTGTCTAGAAAAAATATAAATCATTATCTGCAAATGGCTGTTTTCATACATTTGGAAGGTATTTATTACTTCAGGTAGGCCTGATTGATAAAATATAATAAATAAATAGCATAAATGAGGCCTGAAAAATTGTTAAAGAAAAATAGAAACTACCTTAAACGTGTTGTTTAATAACTTATATTGAAATATATTTTCTAAGGCTAATTGAACTATGATTCAGAACGCAATTTAAGATAATATTTTGAAACAAAGAATGAGAGTTAACTTATCATTTTAATTAACTGTGTTAACTGTGTTAATTAAAATAGAAATAATCTGATAGAGCTTCCAAAAATCTGAAAAACTCATATCTTTCCCCTTAAAATATATTTTTTAAACTTAGTATTTTGTTGTTTGTTTTTTATCAGGGACTGCTAATTTTCTTTGTACTCTATGACTGGCTAAATGAAACAAACGTGTTTTTTTATGTGTGTGTTTTCTGGTAAGCATAATTAAAACACTCCTTATTTTTCAAGTTTTTCAAAATTCATGTTTAGTATCAAAGATCTTCCATTCAAAAAAATACCTCATTTTGAAAGCATCTACATATGGCTATTCTGAAACCTTTTAACATCATGGAATGGTAATATTAAGACATACATTTAAGAGAAATGGAGAAATATTGCTTCGTGTTTTTAAATATAAGATTAAAATCCAAACTTTAATTAACTAAGTTTAAAGAGCACAGGTTTCTTAAGCATGAACTGAGAATTCCTTTAGTAGTATTTTCAGATATATTTGTTTTAGGATTAATGACTTTAAATTACATTAAAATGTAAAAAATAAACTTTTTGATTCAACTGATGGCTCATTACCTTATACATTTTGTAAGTATTTTTTATTCATAATGACTTCATGAACTATCAGTTGAAAGTAATTAATTAAGATATGGAAAGGAGTTAAAACCAAGTAAAATGAGAAGCCAGGGAAAATGCTAAGGTTTTTTGTCAGAGTCAGTATGAATACTTTTATAAGACAAGAGGCAATATAACGAATGTTATAAGCCCATTCCTTATATAAAACTACTTTAAAAATTTAAACTAGAAAACATTGACTATAAAGAACATTAAACAGAAAATGTATGCATAAGTAAATAACTTTCCATAATCAACAATTTCATTATATAAGCTACTTGTATAAAAAAGTGTGGTATGTATCTTTAACATAATTTAAAGGACATTAGAAATATTTTAGATAACAAAGTCTTTAAACTTTACTGACAATTACCCTCAGACTTATTAAGTAAAATTCCATTAAATATTCACAGTATTTTGACCATATAAATACAAAATACCTTAAAGCCCATGTATCTAAAATAGCTTAATATTTTCTAGAACCAAATGGGGATATCTTTGCAGCTCTTGGAGTAATCATGTAGAAGAAGTATGGTGCTAACTATCTCAGTTTGAAGAAGTTTGACTGGGGAGGAAAGCTCAGCTTCATTCAAGAATGTCAAGTTATATGAAGTATATCTTAGTGATAAGCCAGCAAATGTTCTGCATGAGAAGGTTTTTTGCAACTTGCAAAAACAGGGTGTTCAAGAAGTCATGTATGAAATGGTTAGCTGTCTTTATGCATAAGTCAGTAGTTCAATTGATTTGATAAAGTCTGAGATATCACTAATTATACTCTCTAGCCACAAAATTATGTCAGAAGGGAACTTGAGAGTAAGTGTGAATGTATACTGAATTTTAAACCTGCTTGCTCATGCTCTTTTAATTTCCATTGTTGGACACTTACTAATATACATTTTGAGATGCAAATGAAAAGTGGGAAAATCTAATATGTCATGTACAAAGGACAGCATTTAAATAGATAGATGTTTAATCTAAGAATCCCTTTATGAATATAGTATTCTGAAGCACACAGACAAGGATTATTGAATCCAGATATTAAACAAACTCAAGTCTGAATGTCAGATCATTAATGTGAGCCAAACTGCATTAGTGATTGTATCAATTGGTACTTATTATTGAAGTCAATTTTGTTGTCTGATAATGATTGGGTAATTACCTTAGGGTCAATGAATTCACATTAATCAAATGCTGACGATGGAAATGACCATGGAAAATGTGTAAAGGTGACCTGGCTGACCACTACTGGTAATTATTAATATTTCAGTTATTAAACTTTCTCAAAGGCAAGCCTATAAATTTACTCTACTCTGGTAATTTGTCTACTTTGAGTACTTCTTCTACTTGTACAATGCAAGTACACTTGTATTTGACTTAGGAAGTCAAACACAATGGTCTTAATACAAAAAATATGGAAGTGATTTGACCATGTTCTTACAGATAGGATTTTATCATTTGGCAGTGAGGAAGAACATTGGTACCTTAGGAATTTTTTTTTCTTGACTGTGACACTGGTACCTTAGGAAATTTTTCTTGACTTTCTTGACTGTGACACTGGTACCTTAGGAATTTTTTTTTCTTAAAACAAGTTTTCAGATCTTTTCAGTTTTCAGTTGAGAAAGAGTATGAGAATAGAGGATAAATAAGATAAAATTAGGTGAAACAGCACCATTTCTATGAAGAAAAAAAAAAGCTTAAATCATAGTATCTTGGGAGCTCATTTTGAGCATCCTGAAAGCTTTCCGTTTGTCTTCCCAATTAGTTGTTACCAATCTTGTCCAATCACCCTCCTCAAGCAGCACCGACTAGAACAGTTTGTCCCAGACAATATCTAGTCAAGTGTTGAATATTTCCAGATGTGACAACTGCACAAACTAGCCAAGCAACCTGTTCCAGTGTTTGACCACTCTCAGTGGTAAAAAAAAGCTTTTTTTCATTTCTTTTTATATGTAATTTCGTATATTTCTCTTTGTGGCCATTTGTGCTGGATTTCGTTTGAGTGGAGTTAATTTTCCCTACCTTTATTTTTTATTGCAACCACTTTATGAAAGAAAAAGGTGACCATAATAAACATGTTGTTTAATGTCTACACAAACCAGCATCATAACATGTCTTTAACATATTTAGTATGAAATTCCCACTAGATTATTTTATGTGCATGCATGCTTCCATGATTTTTTTCTCATTCTAAATTACTCTGATTTTTAACTATACTAGTGTAGTGGTGTTTGTCCTGACAGTTTCGTGTTGGAATATCAACACACATGAAAGACTACCTTTATATAAATAAGTTTTGTAAATTGAAATTATAGTTTTTAAGATAGACTAAGGATACTTATCCATATGTAGCCATATCTATATCTATATCATCTATATCTGTATCTATCTATGTATCTGTATATCATCCAAATCTATATCTAAATATATTTCACATAAATAATTTTTTCTTGAAGCATGGAAAATTCTCCATGGGCACCACTGTTACCCTCATTCCACCAGACCAGTGTGTATAGCTGGCTTGGCACCTTGACTTTTTGTGCAGCTCTGGCTTAAGTTCAAAAAAACTGCCATGTCCAGGGGCAAAGCTGTGCATGTGCAGCTCCTTGGCATGTTCAAAGCCAGGACAGGCTTGCAGCTCTCATGGGGTGAGTGCAAAGGCAGAACTATGCCCCACACCTCCATGGGGCAAGGCAGTCAAGAGCAGACACCAGGCAGTGACACTGGATGAGTTCTGAAATAAACTCCCAGCAAAAAATACCCCCACTGCAAGAAGATAATTAGAGTAATTTGGCAACTTGGATTTTGTGGCTGAGGGAAGCTCAGGCCCAACAGTATTTAACATTTTATAAATTCAATTTGCCTAATGAGGTGCAGCAGAGGTGACAGCATCCCTAGTGGAAAGTGTGTATTTAATTTTGACAAGTTATGCATGGCCAGAAACAACAGCAATTTCCTTTTGACAAGCACTATTACTTATAAATCACACTAGTGGCACAGGAGCATTAATGCAAAAGGATGAGCAAATTAAGCAAAAGCTACTGATCCTATTCCCAGCATCTCATCTGTGCTACAGACAGCCCTGTAGTTTTGCTCCTGTGGCAGACAGCACCCATTTAATTCTTGTTTTAGGGAAATCGGTATCTTTCCCTTTACTGCTCTAACAGGTCTGGCCAGGCTGGGTGAGGGCTCATAGCACCAAAGGAGGCTCAGGGAGCCCAGAGCCATTGAGCTCAGAGGTCTTTGCAATATTCAATATTTGAGGAAGCTTTGCTGGGAAGAAGCCTGTGGTCTTGAGAAAGTGAAAGCAGGACTGAAGGAGTGCCCAAGGAGCCGCTCCCAGACAGCATCAGTAACAATGTACAGGTCAGAGAATATAAATGTACAGGGCACAACTGTGCCCCAGTGATGAAGTGACTAGGTAGGCTTTTGGGTTGAGTATCACACCTACAACATGGAAAAAAAAAGCCTTTAGACTTGTGAAACATTCACATTAGGAGGTTTAAAAAAGAATCTTAAAATTTCATCTCTTCCTAAATGTGGATAATTTGTATGAATATTAGAAACAAAAGCACCCACCAATTTGAAATACCTCCTTTGAAAAAAGACAGTTGTATGTATAAAAAAGCTTTAAGTTGTTGCTATTGATTTTCTGCAAATTTGTTGTCGTGCCATGGATGCCTTGTAAAAGTTGTACAAATTTAAATGTCACTTAGCATGATTTTTTTTGCAAGTAAAGTTGTGTTGTTGAAAGGTCCAAAAGGGAAAGCAACTACAAAAAGGAACTGTTCTGTCTAGTGAAGACCTGTAAATATTGTAACAATACTTCCCTGATATCACTTCAGGATAAAGTAATAACTATGTTATTGTGTATTTTCATAACAAAAATGAAATTCTTAAATCATATATTGGAGCAGCAACAATTCTTTCCTTTTTTGCTGATAAATGTGAAAGAGGATTTTTTATCCCTTGACGTGATTTAGCAAAGATGAAGTTCAGTGTATATTTTAAGACAACATTTGAAATTAGTTTTAACAATGCATGGACATATGGTAGTCTGACCGGACCTGGCCCAGCACCTCACCTTGACTGGAAAAACCAGCAGTGATCACTGTCACTCTGTAGTGGCACCACTCCAACAGCTCTTCTCACCACAGAGTGAAGGGGGATACTAAGCACTAAAAGGGCTGCTCAAAACTAGCACCTGGCATAAGGAGATAGCATCCTTATACATTGTTGTAAGAACTTAGTGCTCTTAGTCCCTATAAAGCAACCATCTCATGATGATTTTTCGCTTTGCAAGGGATTACAAAACTATTGTCACCGGGTGAAGCTGCTTAAGGATATTTGTTATCTTGAGGATGAGGTGCAATTTTAATCATCTGATCAAAGTGGCTCTTCTCCTTCATTTATCTATATCTGTAAAGGCTAATCTATATACGTAGCACATATCTGTATCTATATCTATATCTAATCTATATCTATGAATGCGGGTATATTTATATTGTTATTCTCTATATTGCTCTTAATCATATTCTTGTATATAAATTTCCAAAATTCTTTGAGAATCGTAACAATATTTTCTTTTCTCTATTGAGTCACATCATTTAAAGCTCAAATCCTTCTGTTTAATGATACAAATAACAAGATGTCATTTGAATGTTGACAGATAAAACTTGTAGCTTAGCAAGCTATGAGGGTTATGGACATTGGAATAAGGCATGTAGCATAAAAAGAACCAAGAAGATCCACTGAATTTTGGATGAGAAAAAAGTCAGCAATATAAGCTCATCACTAATGATCATTACAAGAGGAATTAGGAATTTAAGCATAGGACTAAAAAATAGCAATAAGAATGGTTTGTTCATGGAATTGAAGTCATTCAAACACCCATGTTAATAAATGTGAGTAGATGAAACAATGAATAGATGAAAAAGCATTTGATAGAACAAATATATGAAATTATTTTCTCTTGTGGAAAAAAAAACAAAGATAAACTGAACTTTCTCTCTGGCCTTGATAACTTTTGTTTTCATGGTTACCTAGCAGAAAATCCATTGAAATACAATTCCACCAAGTTTACTGGTTATTTTCCATAGTTTCACCTAGATGCTTGGTGCTTTTAAATTTAATTTCATCATGTACAGCAAAGCTAAGTTAAAAGAAACCTTTAAGTCAGACAAAAAGTAGTATGAGAAACAACATTTTCATGAAACTGATGAGAACAAAAAAAAATGCAACCAGAGCTGTGACAAAGTAGTTCATGGCCTGCCATATACTGCAAACATTATTTTCAGAATAAAAAAAACAGAGAATAGAAATTAATTCCACACGCTTCTGGCTTAGCAAATTGTAATTATTCATTTATACTGATGCCTTGGAGGGGCTACCTAGAACAGAGGCTAGACTCAGTTAGAATATAAAGTATTTATTGAAAGGCCTTCAAAGGGTGCACCTTGGACAATGCAGGAGCTTTGCAGCTGCTACACCCAAGATGGATGATGGTCACAAGTTTTTCATACAGATATAAGTTTATTCTATTGGCATATCAGGGGTTAATTGTCCAATTACAGCTCCAGGTAATGAAGTTACATTCCCCCAGTTTGACGTTGTCCCCCCGCCACCCCCAATTCACTTATGTTTATACTTTTTGGGCCTGAGGCTGAGATGACCCTGGTTCCCATCTGAGAAAGGATTGTTTTGTCTGACCAAACTGTGAAAAGAACTTATTAACACTCCATATGAAGTTCAGAGTTATACATTAATACAGTACAAGATATGAAAAATATAAAAGCTAAAACTTAAGACATCAGTACTTTTAGATAGAAATTTCAATAAAAATAATTTTTACATTAAGGTACTATGTAGGTCCAGTGTAAAATATCCCAAGAATCCTTTTATGATGCAGACAAACTTTTATTTTTTTTAATGGCCTCCAAAATTAATCTGGCGTGCAATTAAATTCCCTCTTTAAAACTTTTCCAGAAATTATGTGCAAATGCAACACGTGCCATTTATTTAAGTCACCAGACACTAATGATATTACTTCAAGAATCACCTGAGATGCTATAGCTGGAAGAATTTGCTTGAGGAATAATATTCAAATACCATCTATAAGCATAGGTTGTTGGTACTCACAAAGCATACCTCATATCTTTAATTTGCCATTCCTTCGGCAATGATTTCAAATCCTTGCAAAAGGATTATAAGCACATTTTATTTTCTTTTAAATTGGGTTCTATAAAAAAAGTCCTTTTAGTAGATTGTCACACTTGACAACCTACTGCTTTTCATTTGCTGCACAAGTTTAGCTCAATAGGGTCTTTTCATGCTTCCAAAATATGGTCTTTATTTAAGTTTAGGAAATAGAGATCCTAACCAAAGATATTAATGATCACATAGCCCTATCCTTTCTTCTGCCCCTCTCAATTTATTATACATTGAGTAGTGGTTTAATAAAATAAAGATCCTATTTATTCAAAATCAAGCTGGTAGAAATGAAGACATGTCCTTTTGGCTGAGCAATAAATTTACCATATATAGTACAGGTTTTTGTCTTAGTTTGGAAGACAGGGGTGTCTGCTAGGGAAACAAAAAAAATGGAAGCCTCCCTTGGACTTGTTATAATTCTAAAATTAAAAGGGTCCCAGGCAAAGATGTGAGGGTAGGCATAACAGTTCTTTACTAGTGCGTCTAACAAGGTAAGTTAACAAAAAATAACTACAGTGTTGACAACAAAGAGAACTAGAGAGGAAAAAAAAACCAACAACCCAGTTACAGTTTTCCTCTGGCACCTTCCCCCCCTCAGTACCATCACAAGCTAACAGAGCCAGCAGCAGTCCTGGGGGACGAGATGTATCCGAGGTTTAGCGGCGGTAGCTGGAGCTGTAGAAATGTCCCGGTTAGGCACATCTACAAGGGTGTAGAACACAGCGTGGGGAAACCCCGAGCAAAACTAAAGAAGCGGCGGGTGCAGGGCAATGGGGCAGGAGCTCCCGGCACTGCAGGGAGAGAACAGGCTCCGAAATCCCGGGGGATACACGAAGAGATGGTGGTGGGTCACTCTGAGCTGAGCTCCAGGTGAGGGATGGTGAGATCTCCCTGCATCATGAGCAGTCCTAGCAGTTCCCTCCAAGAGCAAAAAAACTGCCCAGAGCGAAGTGAAGTCTGGGTGCCACCCTGTCTCTCTCTCTTAGCTGCTCCCTTTGTCTTTCCCAAACACCCATGAGTACCCACAAGCATCCATCAATCAGCTTCTTAGCAACTTCTGGGAAAAAAATCTATAAGAAAGCAACTCAACCCCCAACAGTTCTTTATAGTTATGTCCAATTGTAATAAATTTCTATGTCTTACAGGATTTTCTGATATCTGGATGTTATTGGAAGAGTGTTTTCCAACTGTCTTCGTGGAAGTGTGATTCCTGAATTATTCTGGGGAGCCGGTTGGCTACAGTGGGTGCACTGCTGCACATGGCCCTGAATCTTCTCTGTGTACACAATATGAATATGTAAGTACCTGGCTTGTTTCTTTGCACAACCAGAGGAATTCTGTTGTGCCACAGTTACTCAGATTATGGCACTGTTTTCATGCGTTATGATTCTGTCAATGTAACTGTTTCTTAGGATACAATTTTGGTATATGAACTCTTTAAATGTAAATTGAGAATACCGACTGATAAGAATAGTAGACTGATTCACAATTAGTCCTTCAATTATTTACAACTTATTAGATCATGTCAGTAATAAATTGTTCCTGTCAGGTTAACACCCAGAGAAAATCTTAGAGAAATAAATCTGCTTTAAAAAGGGAGCAATACTATGGTTTGTTCAGCTACATTTATATGAGAACATAAGGTGGATTTTTGTAGATTTAAAAAGTCATTTTTTTCACCATTCTCTTGGTACAGGGAGCCATCAATTTGAAAAACATATTTTGAAATGCACTATGGCCCAGATACATTGCTTTACATGTCAGAAGGCAGCATAGGAGGTAGCCCCAATGTCATCAGTGAGCACTGAGGCTTCCTTAGCTTCTTGTAAGCAGTTTGTAGGAGGCTGCAGTAAGTTTATAGTTCCTGAGGCCGATGCTAGTCTTCCACTGGTTCCTGGCATCAGGGACAACTTTACACACTACAGGACACTAGTTATAGTCTAGAAATACTAAGAAACTATTCTGAAATTCAAATTATTTTTCCTGAAATTACAAATAGTCTTCATCTGCTCTAATCTCTTGAGGTGGTTGTATCTGTAAGGAGGCAGATGGATCAACTGGGAGTGTTGGTATACATGGTAGATGGTTAAAGTCAGCACTCTGGAGCTTCTACTTTGCATTGCACTTTTGTGCAGACTTCCTTAGGAATAGAGAAACTATACAAACACTTTCAGACACAGTCTTCTGCTTTATGGACTTAAAGAACTTTTTAACATCAGGTTATAGGTAGCTTTAGAAAACTGGTAAGCAGACAGGAAAATATTAAATATAGTGTTAGTATCCATTTTCTGGTAAAAAAAGCTTACATAAGTATTTTAGGATTAAGCACAGATAAACCAAACATTTGTAGTAAAACTACAAAGGCCAACAAAAGGTACACACATAATACAGGATTTAAATATATCAGTGATAAGTGAAGTGTTAACAAAATATCGGGTCACAATAAATAAACATATGGTGCAATGTGAAATAAAGCACTGTACTAGTTTGAATTTGGCTGAATGAGGTATAAAAAAGGTTTAAATAAAATAATTTTTAAAGAGATCTATGTGGGAAAAAAATGACTGATTTTGAAGGTCTCACTGAAATAGAATGATTAGAAAAATATTTTAAACTGCAGCTGTTGATGCATACAATATACTAAGATCTATTAAAAATTTTATAGTTTTGCAAAAAGAAAAAAGATACATTTAAAAAGGAAAACACCTCTGTAAATATGGGATATATTAAAGCTACTGAAGTGTGTAAAAGCAAAGTACTAAATTCAGAAAATTTTATGGCTAAATATAGCATTTATAAACACACTGTAATGTAGGTACTTTAAAGAAGAATAATTGTCTAAGAGAGAAGAGAGTGCATAGTATTAGACACTCCTACAGACTGCTGTTTGGGAGTTGTTAAAGCTGCAGTAAATCTAAATTAACATTTTGTATACATACATATATATCTGTATATCTCAGAACTTTGTTTTACAAACTTTACAAATAATCTGTTGCTTAAATTGCACAGAACAACTTGAGATGAGTGAAAGTATTTTACATTATCATCTTTATTTTTCCCCCTCAGAGTTTCTATATTTCAAAAGTTGAATGGAGTGCTCTGTCTCTACTATGTAGGCTACCATATTGTGATGGCTTTTGTTCGTTTCCTGGCAAATGCACCAAATTTGCCATGGTTTCAGTTTGAACCGGGCAGAAACACCAATTTTTGTCTCAGTCTTTTTTGTCTGTCTCAGTTTTTGTCTCTCACTTCTTTAGTCTTTCTCTGTTCAATTTTCTCCAGCAGCTCAGAGCTATGTCTAGAACCTTTCATCTCCCTAAAAAACACTCCATAGGTTACAGGGTATTAAGTTTGTTCTCTATGGCCTCACAAGAGAAATCCAACCTAACCAGGCCACTCCTTCCAATCTTCCTTTCCATTTGAGATTCCCTTCTCACTTCCCCTGACATCAAGTCCCATGCTGTGTCTTTCTACATTTCATCCAGTCTCCTCTTTCACTCTGGATAAGATTCATGCTTTGGGAGTTTCATCTGGTCAGGGAAAAAAAATTCACACAGGCCACAGCTGGTACAAGGCAGTCAGGTGATGTATTGCAGTGATGTTGGAGCTGGGCCAGGATCTCCACGGCCTGCCACTGCTCTCCAGTTCCAGCTGTGCTGAGAGAGAGAGACCCTTCCAGCCTTGTCAGGCTTCAGATGCCCCACACCAGGGCTTCCTCCCTTTTTCCCTGCTCGGCAGATGCCAGGCCTGGCTCTGCCCCCGGCTGCTGTGTGGGCAGCCCTGGATTAGCTGATTTCAGCATCCAAGGCTGGGCTGTGCCTTCCTTCCTCCCCGCCCCTGCCTCTCCTTCTCCTTTGCCTGCCAGGGGTGCCAGGGGAGGGAAGGGGGGAACCTCAGCCTGGCCCAGCCCGGCCATGCAGAACAGCCAGGCCCAGGCTCTGTGACTCACCCCACCAGAAACCAGAACAGAGCTATTTCCGGATTCTCCCCTTAAAATGTGTATTCACTAGAGGCATATCCACCCTTTTCATTGGTTTAATCAGGTGTCAATATTACAAAATTGTCCAATCTGGGCTAAACCATGACACACATGGAAAATGCAGTAGTCTGATGATCAGTCACTGATCCACAGTAAATCTCACCAATGTCAGTATTTATGAGATTGGGCATTTCTTAGTGCTCTCATCCAGTTTTTATGAAAATCAGTTGAAGTTTATGTAAATAATACCATGGTATGGATTAGAAGTCAGATTGTGTTGCAGTTGGTATGCTTGTTTCTGTTTACACTTCTAAATATGCCCTTCAGTGTTTTCCCTTTAAGTCACACAAATTTAGTCCGCAATTTTCTGAGACACTCAAGATATTTAGGTATCATATATTCCACAACCACCTTTGATTTACAGGTTTTTATGTCACGCTAAAATGAAACCAAAGACTAGGATTAAATTTACCAAGATTTCCAGCTGAATGTCAGAGGCTAAGGAGCCTGAAGTAATTGTTTTAGCACCTACTGTCTTTGGAAAGAGTTTAACTTCGTTGCAGTGTTGTCATGCAGTGAGATTTCTCAACCAGTAGTCAAGTAGCTACTTTCCCTTGTAAAACCAAGGTAGAGTTGCCCATGACATATTCCCATTACTGTGCTTCTTTGCTACTTTCTTGCCTAGGAAGAGAAGGAAATGTGAAAGCCAGGTGAATCAGGCTTATAAAATCCATAACTTCTCTCTTTTTCCTTCTTACCATGGATCTGAGATACAAACATAAAGTAATGACATACCCGGGCATTACTCTCTATTCTCTGCTCTGGGTCTAGTCCATTACTACTCATAAGCAGTGTTCACTATGTTTGAGACATTTTGTAGTGCTGTTAACTGATGCAGAGAAACAGCACAGAGAAGGGTCCCATGTCACAATTTATTAGAAAATACAACCTGATAAAGATTCAGCGGCAGGTTCCTTCTTTATTCAGTACTTCATCAATTCAGCAGGCATGGTGCATATTTTGACAGTTCTATAGCTTGCTCTTTCTCTTTTCAGAGTGAATTAAATGATCAGTGTGTTGTGTGAGAACTGCTAAGCATAATAATCTCATTAATAATAATTCCCTTCATATATTAGGTGCAAAGACATTTCTATACACTGAGTGAAACAATTTGTTGGCTTAGAGTACCTTGCAGCAGGAATTTGATGGATTAAAGAAAGATGAGTTGTGTTTGAGTTGTTCTGATGTTTCCCCTCAGTTCTGTTTAGGCAGCAAAAAAGTTCCTCCCAGATGGAAAGGGTCTTCCTTAGTATACATAGATGCCCTGCTGGCAATCTCAACCCAGAGACCAACCATGTCATTATTTTCAATGAACAACCTGAACCCGGACTATCGCTGAGAATCACACCATGTTCCTGAGAGCATTTTACAAACCCTTCTTGAACTCTATCAGGCTTGGCGCTGAGACTACTTCCCTGGGGAGCCTGTTCCAGTGCCCAGCCACCTTTGATTGGCAAACTTTTTTCTAATATCCAACCTAAAGCTCCCCTGACTCAGGCCATTTCCTCAGGTCCTGTCACTGGTCACCGCAGAGAACAGATCAGTGCCTGTGCCTCCTCCTCACCTCATGAGGAAGCTGTAACTGCAGTGAGGTCTCCCCTCAGTCTTCTCCAGGCTGAACAGACCAAGTCACCTCAGCTGCTCCTCAAACAGCTTCCCCTCAAGGCCCTTAAGCATCTTCATAGCTCTCCTTTGGCTGGGCTCCAACAGTTTAATATGTATTTTTGTATTGTGGCACCCAAAACTTCATACAGACATAGGAAGTGAGGCTGCCCCAGCTCAGAGCAGAGCAGGACAATCCCCTCCCTTGCCCAGCTGGACATGCTGGGTCTGATGCCCCCCAGGACAGGGTTGGCCCTCCTGGCTGCCAGGGCAGACTGCTAATTGCAGACTAATGAAGATTGATTGTACAGTTTACAATGAAAACTGAACAGATTCAAAACAAACCACTATCTGAACTTGTTTTTTCCAGCTTTTTCCCCCCCATTGAAATATAGGTCTTGTTGAAATGCAGATGACATGAAGACTTGCCCACTTATATTTATTATTAACAAGAAAATGCTGCTTCTTAAATACAGTTTTCTGATTTGTAGAAGCCTTTGGTGTAAAGGTATTTAAAAAAAAAAAAGGTTTAATATTTAATTAATTTTTAAGGTTTAAATTTTAAGTTTAATTTTAACTTTCTCTTGAATAACTTTGTTCTAAGGCTAGTTCATTTAATTATGTGATAGAAATACAATGTAGTGTAATCCCAGTGCTCCTTTCTGTGCATTAGGAATTTTTTTTCCATTTTACTGTTTTTGAAATAGAAATGGGACTTTTTCTTTTTCAGTATGACAAGAAAATATAGTGTCATTTCTGTTCCTTTTTGCCCTGAGATTTGCATCCTAATGAAAACCAATTTCACTACTCAAGAGTTGCAATGTTATGAGCATATATGGTTTAGGTCATCAATTAACAAGCATTTACTTCATCAATACTTTGGGAAGTGTATATTACTTGAGGAATAAAAATATATAAGGAATAATATTGTTTTGTGAATAACTTTACTATACCTATATAATGTTTTTGTCTGTTTGTGGAGTGGGTTTTATTTTTCATGTTTTTTTAATTGCATTATTCCCTGATCTCATCTTTGTTTTTGCTGTTTAATAGTATATGGTTTTTTAAGCATTCTTTTCAGTTTACCTCTGAGTGCTGTGCAGAGAGGAAGGTGAATGAGATACTTTCTTCCTGGCCACATGCAAAACAGACAGCAGGATGATTTATTCTCATCATACCAAAGAATGTCAATATTTTAGAGAGATTCCTACTTCACCTCAAGTGGATGTTTTTTTGCTGCTGGAATTTCTTCTAGAGCTTCCCAGAATAAAAGCAATAAGGTCTGTGTATGCCTAAGGTCATTGGCAACTGCAAATGAGGAGCTGCAGTATATATTCCTATATGAGAAGTTTATATTAATGGGGCTTCTTTGATCCCTGTACAGCACTAGGCAAAGTTTTCTCCATTAGGAATCCGAAATAGTCCTTGTACTGAGCAGGACATAGCCTTGGCATAGCCAATGATAAATGTGAAGCTTAAAATTACATATAAATTTCCCAGACTTCTTCCATAGTTTTCTGGTTTGGGGATTTCTTGTTGTTGGTTAGTTTGCTGGGTTTTGGTTTTGTTTTCTTTTTTTTCTTTTTTTTGTTTGCTTTAGGGTTTTTTGAGTTTTGGGGTTTTTTTTGATCGTGGTGGTTATTTTTGTGGTGTTGTTGTTTTAGTTTTATTTGTTATTTATTTGGGGTTTGTTTTGGTTTAGTTTGTTTGGTTTTTTTTCCAAATTGATAAGAGGCTCCTGAATTTCATAGACTTTAATCTCCAAATTCTGTGTAAGTAGTTTTTGTTATGTGACAATCACAGGCCTCCTGATCTCAGTTAATCATCAGTAATAACAGCTGAGATTTATCTAATATTATCAAAGTTAGCACTATCTACACAATGACAAAAGTGACCTGAAAGGGATGCAAATTCTAAATGATCAGGAAGTATTAGAGTTACACAGACCTAGAGAAACCATATGAAAATTCTGCTAAGGAATGAATGCTTTTTCTTAGATTTTTAGTCTTTGGATCATAGTTGAAAGGCTTCTTTGTAGAAGTCCTTGAAGAGATTGTTTCTAACCACTAAATTTGCAAGTACTGGTATTAAAAAGTTAGGGGCTTTAGGAAAGGATTAGTCTATATAACAAAAACAGTGACATTAATCAATCAAGTAGGAGCAGAAACACACTAAATTTCGAAATGTTCTAAAATCAGGAGGGTTTTATATACTGGAAGGGAACCAAAGGGCTGTTAATAGGTCCATTATTCAAGATTTGGTTTTGGTGGTAGTCTCTAGTACAGTTCTTAAATTCTGGAGTGACTAGCCTTTCTCTCACTTGGAAAAAGTCATCCTTGTTCCTACTAAATATAGTATTCTGATGGGAGTGTCCAGAAGATTCAGTCAAAACCTGAACTGAAAGAAGTAGACCAGTAGGGGATATGAATTACTGGTAGGGGCAAGGAGAAGGTATTATTTAGTACTTTCCAAAGCTGGAATGAGAGTAATTTTTGTTTTTTATACAAGAATAAACATTTGCAAAGAAATGTCTTGTTAATAATATTGAATGTTTAACTAGAATCTGTGTCATTGTTTCTTTTATCATATAGAATGAGAAAAATATTGAATCTACCTAGAAATAGTGTATATCTAGAGTGTTTCAGGAAATGTCCTAAAGACTAAAGTTCTCAGCTTTTAAGTCTCATTAAAAGAAATGGCACAAGAACACAAAGGTAAAAAAAGTTGTAGTTATAACCCATCGTGTGGTAAGGGCAAGGCTTTCTGCCCGGTGCAGCAAGCTGAAAACACTTCTGTTATAAGATTTACATTCTTAATTTTACTCTTCTTCAGTGTTTAAACACATGCAGCAGCATCAACTTAAATATCAGCTTCACACCATATAGTGTATTGCTTTATTTTTCCATTTAATTCTGTGTATAAGTATGCAGATTTTATTTAACATACTTCTTGCTGATTTAAGTTCCTTTGGATGTTGACAATATCCTCAGGCTTTCCTGCTCTCTTTAGTCAAATTATAATTGTGATTTCTGACTTAATTTGGTGGGAAGATATTCTCATATATTCAGTAAATATGTATTTGGAGAAGGATTAAAAATATTTCACTGGCTTTTCAGAACTAAATCTCTATTTAACACATACCTTAGACTCTGCCACTTTTCTTTTTTTTTTTTTTTTTTTTTTAATTTTTACTTTTGTATTCCTAAATAGCTGATGAATTCTCACAGAGATAACCACATTCAAAACATTGAAATAATCTCAGAGGTGGATGCTTAAGAAACTCCCCTATTATCATGTCCACGGGGAGCTGATGGAATTAATGAAGTACAGTTGTAATCAAGGTGTGCACTACCCAGCCTAAAGCTGGGTAGTGTTACCTCCACAAAGGAAATTCTTTGTTGTCTTAGTGGAGGGCAGTGAGCTCGTTTTGAAAAATATTTCCCCTTTGGGAATTTAAATACCTAGTACACTGAGAACAGAGTTTGTAGTTGCATTACAACTTTTTATAAGGTTTGAACAGCCTTTGTTCTCTTTCTCTTTTTGTATTAATAACTGGATATTGCTGAGAGGTTTATTGTGTTATCTCTACCAGTATGGCAGTTCAGTATTTATTGTTCCCATTTTTCAGAGTAAGAAAGAGAACAAGTATAAAACAGCTACGACAACTGTGTTTGCTTACCTAAGAGTCACAACTTTATCACTGCTCTAAGCAGTGTACCTAACCTTTACACAGACTAATTAGTTTGAATTCCCTCATCTTTTTTTCTCCCACCTATCCTTTTACAGAGCAGAAATTTTTTATTGCTGTAGCTTGAGATAATTCTGATTTTACACAAAGCAGCTGCAGTGAATTGGTTTTCCCTTAGGGTTTGCTTATATTGTTGCACAGAAAGTCAGTGGGAAGCTAATGACTTTAAGGGTGCCATTGCTGTGTGCATGTTATTTTGCCTAAGTAAGTATATGAGTTTTTATGCAAGCAATATTGGAAGTTGCCAGGTAAGGATACATATTTTATTTAGCTGAATTTATCTTAATTAATTGTTGGGAAATGTTTTTTACTTTAATGTAGTTCCATTTTAGAAGCAGACTCTTACAGATCAGAGAAAAAAACTTAAAATGATAATAATAGTTTCTAGAGGTAGTGCTTCCTTCTACAGGGTGTTTTCCCTGTGTTAGAACTTTGAACTACAACTTTCTTATCATTAAGATTGCAAGTCCTTGCTTCAATAATTTTATAAAATAGAACATTCAGGAAAATTAAATCAATGTGAGTTTGATTAGAAGAAATTGCTTAAGCTGCATTAATTTACACATTGTCATTTCTATTCAAAATATACTGAGTTCACTTTATACAGAAACAAATACAGATGAGGTATTTTTATACTTGAGCTCCTATGAAAGTATTTACTGAATTTAACAATTTGGATTTAAAATTTTAGAAGTACATAATGTCTCTGTGTCCACAAGGTACAACTGAGATTGCAATCAAGTGTAGATCATCAATTAATGATTCCTTTTTAAGAAATCACCTTCCTATACTTAGGTTTTTTATAAAAATTTTCTCAGGGAATATTTTTACAGTGGTAACAAAGTGAATATTAAATCTGTTTTTTTAATAATCCTTTTTTTTTAATTGCTTCCATTAAATGTTTTGTTTCACTAACTAGAATCAGTTTGAACTTAACATTATTTGTGCACACTATGCAGACTTCAACATGCGTGTTAGCAGCCTGACAGATGTACTAATGTAATAAAAGTATCTAATATTTTCTGGTGATATTTTAAAGAATGAAGATTGACTTGTACAATGGTTTGCCTCTGAAGAAAGTATAATGGGAGATGTAATCAATCCCCATGAATCACCCCCATTCTACCTTTTTTAAGGCAACAGCACTATCCTTTCAGTCCCTGCATTGCAGGATGGAGGGACAAGATGGTTTGACCTACAGCAGCACTGATAATACCAATGATTTTCATTTACCTACCAGTAATATGATATTTTAGTTTGGTTTTGTAGTGCCTAGCAGAGATGAAAAAAATCCCCTGAAAACTAGTCAGCTGAGGCAGAGCACAGAAAAGGTAATAGTGATACTTGGTGTAACCCAGGGCAGAGGGTAGGAAGACTCATCAGAGGAATCTGGTCAGGCTGGATAAATGGATCAAGGCCAATGATGTCAGGTACAAAAAGGCCAAAGGCTGGGTCCTGCACTTGGGTCACAACAACCCCACGTAGCTCTATAGGCTGGGAACAGAGTGGTTGGAAAGGTAACTGTTTTCACTGACAGGATTATCAAGCTCTGGACCCAGGCTGCACAGGGGAGTAGTTGTCAACATCCATAGTGATATTTAAAGGATGGAACAAGCTTTAGTGGGGAACTTCGTAGTATTAGTCTGATAGCTGAACTCAAGGACCTTAAAGGTTTTCTCTGGTCTATATCAGTCTATGATTTTGTAGATAAACAAAGATATTTTAATTTATGTAATGACTCTTAAGTTTGTCAACTATCTTTGTGATTAAAGATTAATTTGAATCGTGAGTGTTTGTCCTCAGGGAGAGGTGGTGATCAGGAATTTTTTTATCATCAATATTTTTCATAAAACACAGACTTTCAAGATTTGTATATTTTTTGTTCTATATGCTGTATGACTTACAAAATATTCAGTCTCACAAGTGTCCATCACACTGAGCACAGCTGAACGTTGTGGCTCAGGACCTGATCTTCCTGAAAAAATTAGATTCCAAGCATACACTTGACAGTGGTGGAATTCTTGGCATTCTCTTAATGACCCTTATTCCTAAATAATAAAAATTTCTGATCTTAAACCTTTGACAAATATATAAATATTTAGTAAAAATACATTTTTGAAAAATGTCACCATACCCTAAAAACTGTTTCATTTATTTTAAACCACTGCATGACCCTTGGTCCCTCCTTGGGAAGGTTGAGGTGTAGGTTATCAGAGTTATACAGGGAAGAATTTTTATGTACAACAGTTATCATACTCACATGCTATTTTTTCCTTCAGAAGTGGTTTTCATTTCCTGCTAATTTCTTTTGTTTCTTATTGTTATTTACATATTCATTTTAAAAAAATCAGATTGAGTCAGAAATTATGCATTCTGCTGGTTAAACTCTTCGACGTTTTCAAATTGCATACATCTTCTGATATCCTTATGTCAGGAGATAAAAAGTGATGATCTAGTTCTTATTATAAGAAAAAAACCCAAACTCTGAAATCAATTCAGGTCAGTATGTGCAATACCTTTTCGCTGTTAACAAGAATCAATCTGTCAAACTGCATTTTGTTAGTTTTATGGAAAATAAGTTTTGATGATCTACAGCTTGGTGGTCTTAATTTTAAATGGAAGAACAGATAGCATCATATACTGTATCAATTTTCTGAGTACACTAAAGTGCAAAGCTAACTTCTCCAGTGTTACATGGTTTTACTTTTTCAGCATGACTTTTAAATGCTTTGGAATTTTTTTTTAGTTCTACACAGGCTCTGCTATGCAGGCACTTCCTGTTCTATATGAAAAATGGAGGAAGCATATAGATTACTCAGAATAATTAAGAAGACTCACAGATTGATTGTTTGTACATTTTGCAAATCTTGAAAATCAATAGTTAGAAGAAAAGTGTTAAAATAGTTAGACACAGTAATGGACTAGCTGCTTTCCATAGCCTTGTTCCGTGGTTTCCCTAAGGCAATGACTCAGGAAAATCAAAGGCAGATTTGTTCACTCCTATGTCAATCAGTAACACAGAATTACTTTTCCTAATTCTCCCCTCTTTTACTCTTCTACATAAGAAATCTTATAAAGATGTCTGGGGGTTCTGCTCAGTTTACATTAGTAAAAAGTCAGTACTTAATATGCTTTTATATATATTCTTTTTTAAGTATAGGCAATTTTAATCTGCAGAGAGAATGGAAATTCCTGTCCTCCACTTAGACAACAACTTTTCAATTATGGAACATGTCATTATAGAATTATAATTTTGATTAAAAACTTGATAGAAATATCCAATATCCAAACAAAAAAGTTTGCCAGGCAAATTCTGAAAATCTTTCATAAGGTTTTTAAAGTCATGCTATCACCATTCGCTTATTTCAAGAAAAGCTTCCATTCAGGACTACTCAGGAAATACCTTCTTACTCAGCATTTTTGTGACCTCCAGGGATGGATTAGAGCTGTGACCCTCTCAGACTAAAAATAGCATCATTTTTACTAGGTTCTTTGCTACTGCCTAGTGCTGACCAGCAACAAACTAATAAAACTAAGGTCAGTTTTGGACAGCATTTGCCTGATCTGACAATTAACATGTTTCTGCTTCTGTGTTCTGCTTTGATTCATAGAAAACATGAAAGTTTTTGTCTTTAGCCTCATTGGCATGGAGTGCTTTTAAAATTTTGACCTATCTGAAAATGCAAATCATTCCACTGGCTGCTGATAAGAGCTCGTTCTTGTTTCAATTTAGTGCACTAGAAGCTCAACAATGTTTCACAAAAATTTAATTTTTTTCCTCTCTAGGATGTATTTTGGAAGCCTTGCTAGATCAATTACTTATACTGTGTGACTGGTGACTGTAATTACAGGAATGCACTAATACGGCCAAGTAGAATCAATATTAATTCCATTGAAAATAATGTGGATTTATAACTTCCTTCACAAAATAAAAATGTGAATTACAACTTTGGCAACCATAGTTAGTCAGTAAGAAGCAGTTACCTATGATATACTAATTTATAATTCTAAATTAAAAATCCTCAATATATTTAAAAATACTGTGAGAGATTTTGTGAATAAAAGAAAAAAAAAAGGTCTGCTATTTATGAGTCTCATTTGTGACATATATTATTTTCTTTTAGGATATTTTTTACTAATTTGTGCAGTCCTGAACATATTTTTAGCAAGAATAAACATGTACCTTATTATCCAGTATAGAAATATCCTGTCTATTGTGTGATGATAAATTATCACTTGCTGATCATTGTAAGAAGGACAAATGTTTAATGACCAGGAAAGGTGAACTGAGCTCTCAATAAGTAATCATTCTCACTATGTAGCAAATATAAGTGTGAAATGAATGATGAGAAACACATAGATGAAGTGGTGACATATTTTTTTTAAAGATTGGTTTAGCCCTCTAGCATGGGCCAAATTAGGAATGACTTTTAGAACCTACCCAAATGAGTAAAATTTTAATGGAATCAACTAAATAGTCACTTAGTAATATGAGATTTTGGTCTCCATCTCTCTAATAATGTGTCAAGTATTTCAATATTCATATAAAATATTAACTTTCCCTTGAACTTACTAAAACCTTCTACCATTATGCACTAATACAGAAAGTCTAGCAGTATTTTACTGAGGGTAAGGTATCACATTTTATTGAACCCCTAAAATTTTATTGGAACTTACTCCTCAAGATCTATTAAAACTATAATTTATCATTATACTTTATTGCCAATCCTATACTTAAATGTCTTAGAGGGGTTACTACAACTTACCTTTGTGTAATAATTTATTTCATGGTCTTACCCTTTCAGTATGCATATTTGGAAGCAGTAATACATCTAAAAGGAAGTTTGATACAAATTAACTTTGCCAGTGGGTCAAAGTAGGTAGGTACCTTGCTTGCTCACATATCACCTCTGCGCTGTCAACCCATAATTCACCAGTGGTTTTCCCTTAGTTAGCAGCAATGGAAACAAAAAGGCTAAAAGTGCTGAGATAAAGGAAAAGTTAGTTACACAAACCATAAAATCTGAAATTCTTTCCAAATCCTCCCTGAAGTATTTGTGCTTTCTGCAGTGAAGTTTATTCCAAATCTTGAGAAATCCACTATATTGTCCGTGGCTAAGACCTTGTGTTGAATTTCCACGTAAGTCAATGGACTTGTACTATCTGTTCATCAATCCAAATAGTATATATTAGATCTTTTCATCAATCATCAGGCAGCTGATATACTTCATATTTATAATTTAGTAGCCTTAGATGAAGCTATGAGGATTACAAACAAAGCAAAACAAACCAAACCCACAAGACACTTGGCAAGTATTTCGTAAGTGGCTCCCAGGCAGTCAGGTGCCTGCCCATATCCTTGCTCACAAGTGCCTCATCTGCCCTGCCAAATTTCTTACATTTACTGTTGACCTGCTCCTCCAGGTTGATTAGATGTATGAACATGAGTATGTATGAACAGTATCCCGTCACTCAAGAATTACTGACCAGCTTCCCTGCATTTGGTGTCATCTGTAATCTTTGAGAGTCCTCTCTGACACTTTCTCTAAGGAACTGAAAAAAATGTTAAATGGGTGTGGTCCTGCAATATTGCCCTCATGACTCATAAACCAAAATTAGCTGGAGAAAACATATTCTGAGAGCTGCATGTGAGGTCTCAATTCCACCAAATCCATCCTAGCCAGTTTCTTCTGCTAGTGTCATGATCTGGGTTCCACCAACAGGCCTTTCTTGCCCTGACCAGCCTCACTGAGGTCTATACCCAGGTATCCTCTACCAGGTCCAGGAGTCCTCCTGCCAAGCTGCAGCCTGTTAGAGAGAGCATGGCTTGTGCTGCCAGCATCCGCTGCTCCTGGTCCAGCAGCCCTTGTGGAGCAGCCTCTCTGTAGCTTTTCGGTACGTGGTTTGCTTAATCATTCCACTGTGCAAGCATACATGCCAAATTAGTCACCTGTTGTAGAATCCACAGGATCTTTGTTCACTAAGGCTACCATAGTTGCAACCAAATTCTCCTCCAGCCTCTGAAGTAGGTCTGTGTAAAAGAAGGATAGGTACATGGATAATTCTAACCTTTATATGATAGAGTACAATAAGAATAAATAAGAATAAAAGGAAACTTCAGCCTTGCCATCATAAAAATTACTTTCTCTTGGATAAAATAAACAAGTCCCTTACATAATAGTATTATTTTCAGTTTATTTAAATTATATTAGTGCTTGTACTGCTGCATCTATTGCTAGCACTACAAAAAAAAATCTCAGACTGATAGATTACTAAAAATTCTGAAGTTCAACTTTATAATTTTTATTTTCTCTCTGAGGTATGTTTCATGCTCTTTCTTCTTTTGATCAAACCTATAGAAAAAAAGAGAAAAAAACCCACCCTAATTTTGTCCAACTTTTTCTGTATTGCCCACTCACTACATTCTGAAAAAAATGCATAAATGGAAGTATAGAAAATTCTTCTTGTAAATGGGAACATTGCAATCCCTTTCCAAGATTTTTTGATAGTTCTGTCACTTATAAATGTTTACTTTTCATTTAGTTCAAACCATGCTAATAAACAATGCCACAAGGATCTGGGAGATCACTTCCTAGTTTCAAGAAAGTAGCGCAAACTGAATGAGAGTCACAAATACAAAGTCTTCTTGATGCTTGCAGCACAGTTTAGTAAACAAAGCACTTCCAAGATTTTGCACTGTGATTATACCAATTTTCTTTCATCTATAGGCCAGAAATTATTTTATTAGATGGTATTGTCTCCTGAAGCAAAGTAATTTTCTGCATGACCAGCAGTAATGTAATGTGGGAGATTTTAATAAGGGACAATTATTTTTAAAATTAAACTTTAAACAGAGTGCAGATTGTAATAATATAGCAGGGAAGTGCTCAAGATTATCGAGCTCCTTTTAAAATTGTTAACATTGAAATGCACTCTTTGATGATTCAAAGTAGCATAGAACTTCCAGAACAAAAAAGATTTTTCTACTTTTTCTTTCCTTATTTCTTGAATCATCAAAACCTTCCCAAATCTTAAATATAATACTAACAAATTACAACATTCAAAGAGAGAAATCTAACAATTGTTGGATTTGTTTGGTTTTGGTTTTGCTTTGGGGTGTTTTAGTAAAAAAAAATACAGTGCTAACACTAGTGCAAACACCACAGGAAAACAGAACAAAATGTTTAAGTTAGGAGCTGTCACATACCACTCAACTTTTTATTTAAGTACATTGATGACAATCTTCAAATACATGATCGAAGCCTCATTTTACACCCAGGAGCCAGAGGATGTAAGCAACATATTCAGACATTCTGCTGAGATCTTAGTATGGCCTTACACAGCTTCCCAAATGTCTGAGGGTTTCAGAATGTGAGAATGGCACAAATGCACTACAGTTAGTGTTAGGACTCTACGATGATCTTTATACATCTGTTTCTGTTATTTCATATAGTCAGTAATGTCAGAAATATGTTCAAAATATGCCCAGTGGCTTTTTATTAGAAGTGGGGAAACCAGAAAAATATGTTTTCTGATTTAGTGAGCTTGTTTCAAAGCATGAGTCTGCTGCAGTGCAACCTTCTCTTATTTTGGTTATGGTTATTATAGATATGGCTATTTTAGATATGGTAACTTTCACCCTATAAAGGAAAATCTGTAAAGGTTCATACAGCTGAAGAGAACAAGCAATTACATATTGGCTACTCATAGAGAACTATTGGCTACTTACAGTCAGAACTATTGGGCTCCTACAGCTTTGCCTGCTTAATGTGTCTATTAATATGCTCATGATGAACCATTGCTGGCCAGTCAGTCTTAGAATAGAAGAATTGGCCTGTGTTGCTCCCTGGAATGGACTAGTGTTCAACATCAATAATGCTCAGCACTGTAATTTCACTGTTTCAGTTTCCTTATGTCTGTTTTACTTACCATTGTCTGCTTTTTCATACTTGTAGTTTTCCTTCTGAATCCCTAAGCTGTACTCATCTCTGGTTTGTTATTCTTACCTGACATGACTCTAGGTTATGCAGTTTCTTATGTGTTCTTTTTCAAAGCTTAAGAGTTTTAGTGGTAAATCTGACCCAAGCTCACGCAGCTTGATATGTTAAACATAGACAATGGATTGCAAATAGCTGAACTGCTGAGCTAATGGATAGAGATTCAGGGAGAAAAAAACCAATAAAATAGCATGTACAACATTCTTCTTTTCTTTTCTCAAAAAATAGGTAAGATGAAATGGTTTTATGTCTCAAAAATTCAGCATATGGCAAGAAACTTGATGTAGAATGTTAAACATTAATTTCTAGAAACCTAGGGTGCAATTAATGCTTCTGTCAGGCAGTCCTAATTGATGGTGCTAGAAATAAGCAAGGTCTACTTTGGGATTCACCTCGTGATGCATGTTTTCATTTGAATCAGATCTATGCGACAGCTGCCAGATTGGTCAGTACATTAACAATTTGGCTGGGAGCATTGGCATGCGTGAGGTCCTACTGCTTTAGCGGAAGCTCCAGAGTTTAGAGGCCAGCTTAACAAGCTTTTTTTGATACGGATTTCATACTGGGAAGAAAGCTACAAAGTCCACTCCTATAAGTACTGATTAACTTAAGGACAGAAATTTTTACTGATTCCATGTTACCAAGAACTTGCAAATGTGGAATGGCTGCCACTTTTTATAAGGATGCTGATTAGCCATTCTAATATTCAGAGTAACTGAAAATAAAATGAACTTTGTATCTGTATACAGTTTTATTAGACAGAAATATATTTCACAGAGCAGAGACAATCAGATATTGAAAAATTCTCTTGGAGGTCAAGGCTACTGCCATGAGGAATTTCAATTAAAATTTTGGAGATATGCTTTTAAGATAAAAGTTGATTGGCCAGATTTTACAATAGGAAACTAATACTTTGTTAAGTCTCTATCAGATTCTTAGAGATAACTAGTTCTGTCTTAATAGTTTTCCATTAATTTCTTTTACTTTCAATGGGTGAAACAGGAATTTTAGGGAAAAATAGAATATCTGAGCTATATTTCAAATTCCAAAGCATACCTGACAAATAAGAATGTATTCAACAGGAATTTGTTGTAGACAAAGCAAAGCAAAACTTCCAAGTGATTTTGCCAAGACTGATGTTAATTTGAGATAGAGAAATTAGTCAGTGATTTTGTTTTTACATGAGACTCCTTGCAAAAGCAAGTAGAGTGAGTTACCCAACCAGAAGATGAGAATGTCCAGATCTTCAGATCTGATGCAGATTGATATTACATAAGTCTTATATGTGTTAGGTTGGCAGTGTTTTGCAGAGAACTAATTTGTATGAACTGGACACATTTCTAAAACACAAGTAAGGTTTTTGATTTCTTCTATTTTATCTTTTTTTTTTTTTTTTTTAAGTGATTGGATCATTAAATATCAGGCAAGCTCTTAAAAAAAAATCTATTATTTTAGAGATTTCTCATTAATCCAGCTATTGACAAGAATGGATATAACACCTTGCATAATTGTTTCTAAATCAGGCTTTACACCGTGGAGAATACTGTCAATTAATTATCTCATGCAGTGTTGCAAACAGTTAAGAAAAAAACCCCAAATATTCCCCCTGCCCCCTATGAACACATATTTTTAATGAAATTGTCTGCTTCAATTAGCTTTGTGAGAGACTCATAGATAGAAATGCTGAAAAATTATTATTTGTAAAATATATGTACATATCTCTCAATTATGTTTTAAAAATTTTGCTCAGTGTCTTTTACATCTGACAAAAGATTATATGGAGCATGAAACCTGTTCTGGATTTATGCTTAGAATGAAAGTAATTTGAAATATTAATCAGGAATTTAAATTGAAATTTGATTTCCTGTTCTAGATTGAATGATGGCAATATGAATAAAATATAGCATGTTTTTCTGACAAAATATTGATAGCCTGTAAAAGGAAAATTTAAGAAATATTTACCCTGTGGCTTCCAGATTGTGTTAAGTAAAGTGAAAGAATTTCTGATTAGCAACTTTTTCTGCCATAGAACATCTGGAATTTTCTGATGAGAACTGCCAAAGAAATTTCAGAAAAGATCAGGAAAAATTGGAAGGGTGGAGAAGGGTTTTTTAGGAAAGAACTGAAATGAAATTTCAAGAGGGGAGGTTAGATTTGCTAAAATTAGAGTGATGTTATTCAAAGAGTGTAGAGAAAAAGGATCAGAAGAATAACAGCTGTGGTACTATGAGGTGGGTAAGAAATTCATGTAAGTATATCAGGAAAGAAATTAAAGAGATGAAAATTTGGAATAATTGAGTTCAAGACAAAAATTAGTTAATTTGCCAATAAAAATATGTGACTGCCAAATATTCTGGAAAAAAGTAATGAAATAAGCTAAGAGGAGAATTTAACTGTGAGTTAGGTACACATAAATGTCTTCTAGGAAAGCAGACTGTGGCACTAACAGAGGCAATAGTGCATGGTAATGAGTGTTTTCTGTCTTTGGTGAGTCTAAAACATAGGAATGATAGAGTATTTTATGTTACTGAGGAAATACATTGACATTCAAAGTATTACAGCTGCATTCCATTACTGTTTCACAATAAATTGGTGGCTATATTGGTAAATGGAAAGTTGTTGAAAATCTTACACTTTATTGGAAAGAGTGGGTCATTCTTCCATGGGGTGCATTCTTTCAGGTATGGGCAGCTGTAGCTTAGGCTCCTCTCTCCATGGGCCTCCCACAGGGTCACAGCCTCCTCTCAGTCATCCATTTGCTCTGGTATGGGTATCTTCCAAGGGGTACAGGAGAATATTTGCATCCCCCATGAACCTACATAGGCTGCAGGGGCACAGCTGCTTCACCATGGTCTACACCATGGGCTGCAGGGGAATCCCAGCTCTGGCTGCTGGAGAACATCCTCCCCCTCCTTCTTCACTGACCTTGGTGTGTGCAGAGTTGTCCTTCTTACATGTTCTCATCCTGCTATTCTCTGTCTGGAATTGCCAATCTGCCTCAACTCTTTTTTTTTTTTTTTTCCGATTTATTCTTAAATATATTATTTCAGAGATGCTACCAACTTTTCTAATCAGCCCAGCCTTGCCCAGTGGCATGTCCATCTTTGGAGATGCCAGAGTTTGGCTTTGCCATACATGGTAAAAGAAGCTTCCTAGCTTCTGGCAGCTTCTCACAGAAGCCACCTCTGTAGACCCCTCTCTGCTTCCAAAGTTTGCCCATGCAAACCCAAACAACAGTCACATGGCATGTTAACATTTACTCATCAGATATTAAACGATAAAAAACATATAGTACAAACTCTAATAACCTTTTGAGTGTTTTTTTCACCAAGTTTTCTTATAAATTTTGTTATTATTGAGATAAATCGTCGTAAGTACATATTATTTTTACTCTTTTTAGCAGTCTCATGATGACAGTTTTAGGGAGAAGCATGTGGGAGAAGTTCCTCTTCCAGAATTTAAAACACCAGCATAAAACAGGGGACAGCACTTTCATGCAGCCACTCTGAACAAAGAAACAGATAATTTATTTCATTTCTACAAGTTCTATACAGAGAGAAAGCCCATTTGAAAGTTTAATGGAAGTGTTAGTACCTAAGCGATAACTTGCAGAAGAAATACATAGAAAGAAAATGGGGAAATCACTTAGTAAGTGTCAAAACTATAATTTGCTCCTTCCTCTTGATACACTGCCCATAGTTTATCTACTCCACTGCTCTTATGCAGTATAAAGAACAGAAGTTCAGGGCATGACAGATTAATGACATGTTTTTAGCAATATGAACGAGAATGTTAGGAAATTTACATTACTGTGAGCTACAAGATGGATTAATGTAATTTCTGTTTACAGCCTCACATTTAATTCTTCAGTTTTTCCAGGAGAAAATGCATTACTGGTATCATGCTTCGAGAGAGTTTTGGAGTACAGTTATATTAGTAGTGTATAACTGTAGACATTTGTTATAAATACAGAGCTTAATTCCATAAAATGTTGAACAGTTTCCTAATGGAATATAGCTTTTTTTTGATAACAGGGTGAAACAGTGTCAGTTCTGTGTCTAGGTCTTGGAATATAAATGAAACCAAAGTATGAAAGTAAAGGTGATAAAAATTGCAGAGCTCTAAAACTGCATTTTATTTTCTTCATCAAATTAATATCACTACCTTTATTGTTTTTCTGAAACTTTGATTTGAATTTTCTCTTTCATAATCTTCTCAAAATATGAAATTAAAATAAATTAAAACCTGGCAAAAATTGAAAATATTTTTTCTTATGAGTTACAATGAGATAGTCATGACACACTGCTGGTACTTAGCTATATTATAATACCCAATTTTTAAGAGGATTTAAGAAGAAATTTAAATAATATGTTAAATAGGAATAGATTTCATGTATGCATGTCACTGCTATTTTTCTCTTTTAATCTTTCAGTATATTAGTCTGGATACCATTTCTTCAAGGATTTTTACTGTAAAAACTAATTTTTTAAATATTCAAATCCAGTTAAAAATGTAGAAATGTCAGCATTTGGGGAAATTTGTATTTGTGTAAAAAATAGGAAATAAAATAACCTGCCTATGATGAGAACTAGGTCTGTTCTTGGCCATTTGCTTTCCATTTGTCTCTGCCATCCAAATCACAGCTCTGTGGCAGGCCCTGCTGTAGTAGCTGGCTCTTTAAACCAGCTCTGCCAGTTTAGGACATTTTTATATAAATATTTAATCTCAGTCAGGGTGATTTGATAATTTTTGTGCTGTTAGGAAATTGAATGGTTTAACAAAAAAAATATAAAATATAAGACAGACAAGGCAAAAAGTTCAAAGAAGGTATTTCACCAGAAATTAATTAATAAATTGTTTACTGGAGCTTTTGTTTTTCTCTTGTTCCCAGGGGAATTTAAGAAAATAGAAGCAGGAGTTTTAGATGGGGCAGGGAAAGTGAAGATTCTAGGCAACATTTAGATTCATTTTTTATCTCACCAGGCAGTGTGCAGGGAAAAGAAAATTCTAAGGAAATGTTTGGTTTATTGCCAAGATCTTGAGGAATAACAGCAATGTGCATTTCTTGTTTGTTAGTAAATTAATAGCAACTTATAGTTTACTTACAGTTTACATATGTGTGGTCTTAAGAAACCAGAGGTCTGAATGCCACTGAGTGTAGCTCTTATGTACCCTTTCAAAGATCTGAGTCTTGTGTCCCCTTCTGTCATTAAAATGATGGATTCACATAGTTACTTTTGGTATGCGGGAGCATCTGGATAGATCTGGATAAAGGAACAAGAGTGTTGTTATTAACAAAAAGCCTAAATGGACATTAATGTTGTAGTGTATTTTTTCCTAGATAAAATGCTAAAAAATTTTTTTCTAGGATTATCTTAAATAAGAATTGTAAAAAATCTTTTGGAGGATTATGTCTTATATGTTTACAATACTTTTTCTTTTGTCCCTTTCCATGTGTTATTAATATGAACAAACTAAAAAAAACAGAAAACCACTGTATGTATCCATTTTTTAAAAAAACTGATCTTTTATATAAACTATGTCAAGAAGTTAAATTCTCTAAATATTGTTTGTGGTCACTTTTTATCTCAGATTTCCAACAAAAAGGAGAGTCGTACAATCTAATATATAAGACTGCTAAGTCTTGAAAGAGAAGACTGTTTGTGGTACAAGAGTTTAATAAAAATGATAGCCTGGTACCATTTTAGAGGCGTTAGCTGTTTTCTTTCTGCCTATTTGCTTTCAAAAGGAAGAGACTTGGGTTCAGCAAAAGGAAGGTAAAGGAGTGGTACTCCCTTTGGCAAAGGGAGTGGTACTTCTGCAATACCTCTTTCTCTGAGAGATTTAGTAACAGAGAGGAAGCTAAGCACAAGGGGTCAGAGAGGTGGGGGATGGTTTTGCACCATTTTTGAGAGATACATGGATGACTAAGCATTCTGGGATTGTTATTTCAGTACAGCAAAAGTAACACTGAATTCCCCCAAAGGGAACTGGTATTGGTCACTGCTTATGTTGAACAACATTGTGGTGTTGTCTTTGAGGTGAAGTAAGAAGGTAAGACAGATGGTGTATCCTTGTCCTTTGCTCTTTTAACCATTTTGAAGAGACAGGAACCACTGGGAAAGATCAGGGGATGCCTCTAGCACAACTGCTGTACTCATTCTATACTTCCTTCTGTGGCTATATTTAAGTGTAGAGATCCTAAGGCTAATCATTGAACAAATGTCAACCTACCAGAATAAATTTATCATAGACAGCTTTGAAACCCTTCATGTGATTGTAGTCATCTACATCCTAAGGATACGAATTCTAAGACAACTTCCAGTTACTTGTCCTCCTTCCTTAGTGTCAGCATGATCCTTCCACCTTCATGTGGTATATTCTACTAATAAGAACATCCAAGACTTGCAATACTTCCAGACAAAGATATACATTTTCCCTGGTTTCCTTTACAGAGATAATTTCCATCCTTTTTGCGTACCCTCTGGGTATTTTTTATTATTTTATCTCAGTGTTTTAATTTTAAACTTCAAAGGTAAGGGACTGGCAGCCACACAGTGAAACAATTGTACTCTATTTTAAAACTGAGCATACCCATCTAATTTCTGCTATTGTCCTGCTATTGTTTTTCAGATGTTTATTCCCTCTGCTAGTCCCATTTTTCAAGTTAATTTGTGGCCACCTGGTATTAGTAAGCTCTGTTTAAAATTTCAACATCACACGGCAGCATGCAAAACAAATATTTTACCAACTGTTTTTCATTTTTAAATAACAGTTTATGTCAATGTGTCTCTTTGTAGCTATCCAACAAACTATTACATGGGCTATAGAACAGAATAAGATAGTGCTTAGTTGAGACTTTAGATTCTTGTATGAGCCCTAGCTGAATTTCTGGATTTAGTCATTCCACAAAATTATGCTGATGTAAGAAAGATTGTACTGGATTAATCAAATCTGTTTTCTAATGTTGTCACATAATGCAGTCATAGTGGAGAGCTAGCAACTGCAAGAGTTAAGCATTCCATTGTTTTTCTGCAACTTCCCAGTCAGTGGTACAATTTGTATCACTGTATTTATTGCCAGACATCTAGAAATTTTTGTAAAATCATCTGGCATTTGGCTGTATCAAGACTGAATTTTGACTGAGTTACTTCAGTGAGTGGGTGTTTTTCTTGACTTAGAGTAGGCCATGAAACACACAACCAAAAACTTACCAATGTGAAGTGGTATGACCAGGCTATGGACGATTTTGGGGTTGGTGGACAGATACCCCTTCAGTCATATCCTTTCTTTTTTCACAAGTATGCTATAATCAAAAATCATATCTTTTTTCTTCTTTTGAGACTGAGGATCATAACTGCAATATTTATAACACAGGACATCAAAACTATGAATTTATACACAGTACAGTTTTGAATTTATACCTTTTCTAATTTCTAATTATCTTTTCTTACTGCAGCTGAATTTTATTTGATAATCTTAATTCCTAATATATGGTAATATTGAAATGCTCTCTCTTGAATCAACAGTTTTCTTCCTTGGGTGTGGGAGAGAGTAAGGAATGTGAGACAATTCAGTCTCCCTTCCCTTTCTCCTCAGCCTTTTCTGTCATCCTCTTGAGTGCTGATGACTAGCAGCCTGATAATCTTTTGAAGTTATTTGCACTGATTTATATGTCTACCTCTTTAACAATGGCAATCAACAAAACTTAAAATACAGACCGCCTTTTCCCTTGGTAGGAATGACCAAAATAAATAGTGCCATTCTATGTAGTTGTGGAAAGGAAGGAAGGAGAGAAAGAAAGAAGACAAACTAAGATGAGCTTCATTTTAATTATAAGCTGCATAACAATCTGTAGATGGGGTATGACTTCTATGGTTTGTTTAAAATGCTATGGTGGTGCTAGACTTCAAACATCAGCTGCAGAGATTTTGTAAAAGGAGATGCCCTTTGGATGGATTGCTGTGTTGCTTATCTCTCTGTGTGCTGACTTCTCCAAAGAATATTGGGAGATAGCTCAGACAGTCTTTCCCTTTTTAAAGGCCCCTCTCATTATTCTCCCTCACATTTCCATTATACTTTATCTTTTACAACTTCTTAGAAATGAAAGTCATACTGCAGAGAAACTCAATCCTCTTTTTCATTTGCTAACTATTTGCATAAGTGAATCCACTTATTTTTCTTCATAGATAGCTAATGTTATAGGCTTGTCTACATTAGGAAAATAGGTCATATTTTGAAAAAGCTAAATTATTAATGTTTCAAATAGCATGAAAATCAGAAGGAAAAATGGTAATGAAATCTTGATATGTTTCAATACCAGGAGAAACTCAGCTTAAAGACATAATATCACTGGACTGAAAATCATTATAATAACATGAGTAGAAATAAAAATAATTTGAAAAGCCAGGAGATAAAAGACAAAAATATTTCAATTGAAAGAAAATTCTGAAAAATAATAATGTAGGAAAACATTAGTAATTTGGGTATTTGTGTTTGCATGATTTATGCATATTTCTCTCTTTAAATACATATTATCAGAGCAGCAAATTCCCCAGATTTGTGGCTTCTCCTGGAGAAGGTGTTATGGGAATTGATAATAGCATAGTAGGCAAAGCATAGCAAAATCAGTGTGTCCTAAGTCTCTATGCTCCATTGCTGCCTAGATTAGTTCATGCCATGCTGCTGGATCCAGCTGCCTAGGCATGAACAGTCACTGCTTCATGGGGAGATAGCAATAGGAGAAACAGCCTGTCATGGAGTTTTCTTCTTATGAGGGTCACATTGTGAGAGCAGCATAATGTGTTTAAAATTAAATATTTCTGCAAAAGTAAAAACCCAAAAGCTACAAGGCAGTTTTGAAAAGGGTAGTTTTAAAAAAAAAAAAAATAGACAATAAAAGAGTTGAATCTTTGCAATTGGGTTGAAGTCTGGGATACTATATACAGTAGGGAAAGACAAAAATAGAAAGCAGGCACTTGCCATTGCTAAATAGCTAATGTTGGGGCTGTGACGGCATCAAGAGTCTGTAACAGGTAGTAATTCTAAATAGTTATGTATGGAATAGGTTGTAGATGATGATAGAATAAAAATGCACTTTAGAGGGATATAGGTGTGGGCTGACAGAAAGAACATGTGGGCACACAATAAAACCACAGGTCAAGAGGTATGAGCAAATGATCAGTAATCAATTACATGCAGTGCTGAACTGGAAAAACTGGTTTCAGAACAAAGGAAACAGAGAATAGCTACTTAGCATATGTAAATGCTATGTATCATATATGTTAACTCCAGGTATAACATGGAATTGCACACCAGTAAAACAAAAACAAGGTATAGTGCATGTTCTAGAGTACATAAAAATAGTCCTTAAGACTAAAGAGTAATATTTGCTACCAATATAGCAAATCTGCCAACTGTTACAGTGGGAAAATGGCTCAGTTGACCTAGCTTAATCTTAAACTGGAATCAAAGCAATTAACAAATTTATTACAGACTTATGTTAGGCATCTATCCTTGGTTTATCCATTTGGGATTGATATATGTTGCACAACAGACAAGGCACAATCCTAAACATTTTTACATTGTTATAAACATCTTTCTGCTACTGAATGCCCCAAATTCTAACCGTGCTGGGGCACAGTCTGGATACTCAGTGCTCATGGCTTCCCACAGGGAGGTCCTCCTCTTTAGTGCCAGCAAGGATGAGTGCTGCTGTTTCTACTCTAAGGTATCTTCCTCTCCTTTCTTACAAAATTTTCTTTCTTCTGTATTTCTCAGGTGAACTTTTAATTTATTTCCTAAATATGTTAGAATTTTCCTATTTACCATTTACTCTGGCTGATGTTTTTCTTGCCCTTTAACACCCTCAGAGGCAATTGGTTCCCAGCCATGATATTTAATGCAATCAGTTTTGGGCAAGCACGCTACCGAGCTTTGTGCATTTGATCTGTATGCACACACTGTGTACACTTGTTCTAATCCTACCCATGTAGTTATTCAGTCTATTTGCCAACAGTGGGCTGTGTGAGCATGCCCATGCCAGTGAAGAATTCAGGATATTGACAACTCACCATAGTAATACCCACATCTGTTCTTGAGGAGCGTAAGGCCGGGATCATAACAACAGGGAAGGGTGCATACAGTGAAACCTGTATATAGGAGATTTCTAATCCTTCTGTTGAGAAAAATAGTTTAAAAATTTGAATAATTTCTTGTAAGGTTAACAAATAACTCTTTGAACATATTCTTGATCATTTATCAGTTTAATATTTTAATTAGAGTATCAAAACATTTGCAGGTTATGCATGTTTATTTATCCCACGTGGATTGCATGGAGGATCTGATAGGGTACTTCTACCTATAGATTTAATTTGGATGAATCACAAGGCCAAAAGTTCTTTAAAACACATTGACCAATATATTTACAAAAAATACACACCAAAAGAAAAAACATTAGAAACAAAATACTTGAACTGTTGCCTATGATATACATAACATTTCCCTTGAAACTAATTCACTTCCAGAAGAATAAACAATAGAAAAATGATGGTGATTTTCACAGAGGATTTCAGGAGTGATGAGTCATGGAGATAAATGCATTGAGGAAATTAATTGAAAAAGATGCTGACATCTTGAGAGCCAGAAAAAGTTAACAATTTTCCCAGAGACTTACAGACAATGAGAAGGTGGTTGTGAAACATGGTCGTGCCTATCTAATGTGAGGGATAGGTGACAATTCATGGCCTCTGAAGTCTGGCAGTGAGAGATTGTGACCAGTGACTCAAGGAGCACTGACTCAAGAAACCCACCAACTCAAAGAGGGAAGCATTGACCTAATTAGCATGTGGCTTAATTAGTAAGAGAAGCGATAGAATTATTTAAGAAATAAAGGGTAACATACTAATTTTAAGAGAAATGAATAACTTGTAGCCAATGAGCTTATTTGAATGTGTTCTAGAATTTATCAATTGTGTAAACCTTTGAGAATCTGTGTGCTTGATTTATGGAAAAACTTCCACCTTGCACCCTGTTCAGAATCAACAATATAGCCTATCTAAATTAGGCCCCCTGCCCATTTTTAGAGTCCCTAAATTGGCAACAGTGCCATACTAAGCTCAAAGATATTAAGCAGACACAGGCCATCTGTGAGTTTTGGGTGATGATATGTAATTTCACTAAAAATGTTGCTTTGACAGCAGTCTGCTTATGTAAATAATGGATTAGAATTTGTTTCTCATACTTTGTTGTTTTTTTTTTCAATACAAGTACATGTTAACCTCTTAAGTGCTATTCTCTGATGATTGTGTGTGTAAGGGGAAGAAGAAATCATTAAATATTTCATCCCATACTGTGGCTAAAATACATTACTGACAATCATATCTAACTCAAATCTCAAAAACAGTAACTTGAGTTGTGCACTTCAGCAAGTCAGTTCTATTCTAAGAACATTTCTTGACCCTAAATCCATTGTCAATGCAGAAGAACAAATGTTCTTGAAAAGTTATCCTAGAGGTTGAAAGCAAAACATCCTAATGATCATTTTATTTTGATTCTCTAATCACTATTTGGCAGTATTTAATTGATTCTGCTTGGATAACAGACAGAGAGAGATTCAAGAGATTTCAGGTTGTCATAAAGCAGCTTTATCCAAACAGTATCTATTATGTGAGGAATTTGCAGAAACACAACACCTCTAATATTGACATTTATCTCCTCTGCCCTTCTCTGGGGGTTGTTGCATTGGCATATTTTCCTCTATTTATTGGTACAGTACCCCTTTTCTAGTAGACACAATGAATCAAAGACAAATACCTGGTGTTTGCAGTACCACCTGTGTAGTTCTTTTTGTTAGGAGAATGAGTTCTTTATACAGCTGCATATAGCCTATGAACTCCATAGGTTTGGTTTATTTGCAGTGCAGCCCTGTCCAGTTAAAGAATGATGTTGTTGCCATTGCTGGTAAGAGGCTTGGTGCCAGTTGCACTGATTGCATGAGCCTTCCGACCTGTCAGGCTTTAGCCTGTTTCAGCTTGTTTAGCTGTGTAATGACCAGGTAACTATTAACTCTCTTGGTTTAATTTTTAGTTTAGCCTTTTACTGCTGTGTGAAAGAACAGTAATTGCTATTATATGTTCATAACTACGAGGCCACAAAACCAAGCAATTTTTCCGCATAAAATAATGAAAAGTATACAGCCTTAGAACAAAATGCAGAGCATAGAGACTCAGCAATGTTATGACAGCAGAATCCTACAATGTACAGGTGAGAGTGATAGCCACAGGGCTACAAACAACTGATAAATGTCCAGCAGTTGTTCAGCAGCAGAATGTTACCTTAGAAGTTGGGCAAAACCAGTTTTAGGCATAAAAAAGTGAGGAAAGGGCAAATATCCAACCTAAGCAACACAGACTTTAATAAATCTGAGTGCAATGGGGAGTTGCAAACCAGTGGGAAGAAAAATAGCAAAGTGGATCACATTAGGAAATGTATTTAAAATTATGTATTTAAATGACAAAACACATTATAATGAAAAAGAAAAAAAAAAACCTCAGCACTGTATCTGCACTGCAGAAGGACTTGCTCTTGAAAATGGTTTGAGAGTAACAAAGTCATGTGAATTCTAGCAAATCAGAAGAAACAAATTAGTAAGAGTATTTGAGCTTTGAACATAAAGTAGGATGTTGTTTTGTAGACACTGATGATAAAAGCCCCAGTTTTACGCTACAGCACTAGTGGTCTTTTTTTTTTTTTTTTTTTTCTTTTTTTTTTAATTTTATTTTTATTTTTACAGGTTCTGGCAGCACAAAGTATTCTATGGAAAGTTGGCACCAGATTTAATAGAGACTGGATAGTAAAAATCACGTGTGGGATGGAAGAAATAGTGTTGCTTTTCCAAGTTTTATGTCTATCCTAACTTTTCCCTCCTTGAAACATTAGGATTAAATACTAATTGAAGCTGACTATGCGGATTTTCACAGTGCTATTCTGATTTACATCATGTTGCACAGTTAAAGGGGAAAATCCAGACATTTCATCCACTGAGAGCACAAAAAGTAGTTAAAAAATAAAATTGGTTTGAATAACAAAAGAACACTTTATTTTTACATATGTAAATATTTGGATTTGTAATGTTTAGATTCTAAAGTACTTATAGCAAAAGTACTTACTTCTAAAGTACTTCAGCAACATTTTCTGTGCAGATTTTATTACTTTCACAGAACTAACCCTGAACTTCACAAAATTCATGGAGCAAGTTATTTCAAATTCCCCAGATGATTCAAATGATTTCCTAACAGTTAAGGATGTATGCACTTCCTCCTCCATGTGCTGTGAACAACATATGTTAATTCAACTTTGCACATGGCTTACAGATATATCGAAAAAAAAAGGGTTTACAGGAAGGTGTTCAGAAATTTCTATTTTCTGTGAGCAGAGAATGCTATCCCTTAGGGAAGAGTCCATGGCACATGCATTTTCTGTGGGAATCTGTATGAGAATTAGAGATACTTCACAGGCCTAAGGCTTCTGGTAGAGTGAAGATGGCCTTATAGGCCAGTGCTTATGGGATCAGATGTTTGTTAATGTATCCAGATGAGCAAGATTGTTTACAATCACAAAGTCTTGACAATTATCTGTTCAAAGCCTCTGTAAGATTTTAGTGAAAGCTTTGAGAATTGTTTGTCTGTGCTAGAAAATTGTTTTCTTTAATTTTGCATTTCAAAGTTGCAATTTGTTCTTTAGTAAGCAGCTGAACTAGTGCTCTGTCCTTACTTAGCTGCAGTTTGAAAGCTCAGCCTTCACTTAATTGTGCTTATATACTAAAGGATACAGCTTTTACGCACAGCACTGTTAATTGGGAATTTGGATGAAGATATTTAATGTTAAATTATGTATTTAAACAGCTAAAATTGGAATGATTTCATAAGTGTTTGGCCACTGCTTTTTTAGATACAGACTCTTACTACAGTACATTAGACTCTTCTCTGCAACTAAATGGAGCTAGAGTTTTGTAAGAAGAAGGATAAAATTAAAAATTCATGAATAAAATTAATGATTCAGGTCAGCTGAAGAAATCCCAAATGTAGACTGTAATGTCCTAATATACATATATGCTTACTGTGTTTCTGTACAACCAGATGTGGAAGATGGTCAGGGGAATACATAATTAGCCAGCTTCATGCTTCATCCTGTTTGCTGTGGTTGTGTGCATGTGAGATTGGCAGTCACCAACCTTGGTGTTGCATGCCAGTGGAAAACTTTTTCCTTTTTTTTTTTTTTTTTTTTTTTTTTTTTTCTCCTACACTCTTAAATTCTAATCCCTATGACAATGTAAGCAAAACTTTCTTTTTTTTTTTTTTTTTTTTTTTATACCACCTGTTTCTTTTCTTTCATGCTGTGGTCCTTTTCTTCTATTAAAAAGAATAAGCAAAGGGCCCCTACAGGAACCAAAGCCATGACCTTGGCATTTTCAGCACCATGCTCTGACCAACTGAGCTAATCACAGGATCACACTATGAACTATATTTAAGAATTCAACCCAAATTCTATGCCTCTAAGCATGTGTATTCATGAATAAATTCTAGTCTTTTAAGCTGAAATACTCCAAACATATTTTGAACAATACTATGGCACATGGTAAACATCTCATTAAGGTGTTGCATTTTCTAAACTTGAAAGAATAAATATTTTTAAGATTAAATGTTTGTACAGGGACCTAGATCTCAGCATTTTCCCAGGAGAAAAATCACAGTTTTTCATATAACGGAGTGAAGCCTAGACCAATTTTATGAGTAACTCTTCACACCCATTTTTTTTTTCTTATAGGTATCGGGGGATTGGAGTCATTGGGACCACAATGTTTCTCACGAATTTTTTTTTTAGCATTATTATATGTTTTGAAATTCTGTGATGTCATTTATAAGTATTAACTGTGGAACAATCTTGTTAAGAGTTATTTGTTCCTGTAACATGTTCATGGCATTTCAACATGGTGAGCTACATATTCAAATGAATTTCTATGATAATTATGGATAATATATTTAAAGAATTTCTATTTAATTTTTCATATATCCCTTGAAATTTTTATTAATTATAGTGGTATATGCTTACACTGCTGATTATGGGAAATTATGATTTTAAAAGTCTTCGGCACAATGGTCCTCTTAGATGGAGCTCTATGTAACCTTCTAGGAATAAAAATGCTTTTAAAATTAAATATTCACTGGCCTCAATGTCTTGGGAATATTTCTCAGGTAATAGATGGGATCTGAAAGTGCTTTAATTGCAATTCAGGAGAATTCCAAGGAGCCTGAAGATGAGTAAAAAAATTCAAGCAGAAACAAAATTAATCTGCGTCTAGATTATATGGTCAATAGAGTCTTTATGTGCTTGTAACTTGATTTTTTATCTCCATTTTGTGTGACAGCTGATTGGCCAGTTGCAGTTGACTTCAGCAGAACTGTGACATTACACTGAATTCTTAGAGCCCTTCTCAGCAACAGTGAAGTAATAGGTTGCTCTGCCTGGGACTCAGAGTTTCTACCACTATTAGAAATGAACACCTGAAATGAGATTGATTTCAGTCCATTCCTGTTATGCACACAGATTTTTGGTCATTACACTGCTAGTCTCTAAACAGAAATGTTTGTTGCAGTGTTCTTATGTATGGGATAAATCATTTAGAACAAGAAAAAAAGCTGATACCTGTTGAATCTATGCATGGAAAACTCAATAACATTTTTTAAAGGAAAAAGGAGATACCAATGCTAGAGTATACATAATCCACATTAAACTGGTTGAGCTTCTTGGAGTTTTTTTATTCCTGGTTGAGTAGGAAATATCTCTGCCTTTCCTGTGTTTCAGCACAGTGTACTATGATCTTCTGCAGACTGCAAAGCTTACAACTTAAATGGAGAGTTATTGCAAAGTTTATTCAGTAAATTACCCTGAAAAATAATAAAATTAACACAAGTGATACCTACACAAGACAAAGCTAAGAAGTTTAAACCTTTAGTAGGTAAGGATAAAATATAACTTCTTTTAAAGAACTGAGAAAAGTTTTTAAGAGGCTTTTTTGTATAAGTGTGTACTATTTGGGAGAACCACATAGAATGTGCCTGGAGAAAATGGGCAAAGAAGGATATGTAATATTAATAGTTATCCCAGAGCACTTTGTGATGACTTCTTTTGGATAATTCATTGCAAGAACTGTGTCAGTAGTGCTGTGTTCTCATCCATGAAGTACTAAAAGCTTTGTAGTCATGGCAAGGATAAATTCCCATAGATGAAAATGATCAGTGAAGGAAGAATTACTTTGCATTACTGAAAGAATTTTAAGATTCTGAACATAACATTTCAAAAGCATATGTCTCAGTTTCAGCTTACAAGATTTTTCTCTGGTAGTCAAGGGTATGACAAGCACCAACTTGCTTTATAAACTTACTCTTGGATACCTATCCTGTATTTTTTTCTTCAGTCTGTAGTATCTGATTAAAAAAAAAAAAAAAAAAAAATCACTTTTTCATAAAAGAGTATTTTTAATTCAGGGAATAATGGAATTCCTGGCCTAGCAAACTCCCAGAATTTTGTGTGACTTTTTAACTGTCCCTAATTTGGAACACTTAGGAATTAGAGATTCAAGCATCTCAAGGCCAAGTCCTACCAGGTATTACCTATAAAGCTATAGAACTACTTGATGCAGCTTAGTCTCCAGTGAAAACTATTCTTAGAGCAGCTTTGATCTGTCAGCCTGTGGAGGCTCTTATCTAGTGGCAAATCCTGACACTCAGATATGTCATTGACTGTAGGCTGAGTGCTTTGCAAGTGTGTGGCATTTAAAAGGAAAATCATGAAGGTAGACTTCCAGTAAAAGATGAGTTAAAACAGTTACTATTGCTACAGAAAATATTCTGCGTTTGAGACTCTGCATTTTTCCCGGTAACCCTTAATCTAATAATCCTGAATTGGAATCACCATCCCATGAAACCTCAACATGCAAAATATTTGATTTTGGCCAAAAAAGCACTAAAATAACCAACTTCTCTATCATTACTGTAGATTTTAAAAATATTTCTTATTATCAGAGAATCTGGTGTTCACTGCATTGCCTGAGGCGCTGCTGCCCCACTCACCCTTATAGCATAAAGCACCTTAAATGACTCTTCTCCTTTATCCTCTAAATTTTACGTTGCACATTGTTAATAATTCTCTGAAGGAAGCATGTCAGTCTTACCATGAACCTCATTCCCAGACACTACTGAGACCACTGAAAGGATGTTCCCTTAGCCACAGGTAAGCAAAGCTGGCCTAGCAGTTACTTTCTTAGACTTTTAAAAAGTATACCAGATCTTTGTGAAGAAATAATTTTGTGCTGAAGTTTCCCCAAAATATTCTAATGTTTTCTGTTGACCACTGGGATAAAAGTGAAATGCCCATCATCAGGGAATTACATCTTCTGTAACAACTGGAAACAGCAAAATTTTTTTCACTTCAGAAACATTTCAGATCAGCAGAAAAGCTAGATTGCACAAAAGGAGTTAGAAGGTAATGGTGACATTTTTGTATCACACAGAAGGCAAACAGAATATTTTAATGAATATGCCTCTTAAATAAATTTCTTGCAGTATTTCAGCTACAGTGAACCAATAATGCAATACAGCAGAAAATAAGCTTATATGTGTTGCTGTGAATATATGTTTTTATTATTCCCCTTATGTTATACCCTTGGGGTTATTTAATGTTCAGGAATTTTCAATACAGACATTACTTAAAATTCATCTCTTAAACTGTAATGTCACTTACCCTCTGTTCAATAAATCTGACTTAATCATGGGATAAACCCTGCATCTCTTGTCTGGGATTACTAATAATAGCTCTTCCTTAAAGTAATGCTGGAGTGGTTAAAGAATCTATTTGAATTATTCTGCACACGAACTGCAAGAATAAAAGATGCTGTTTTTCAAGCATTTGTGTTCCATAACAAATAATGAGATGGCTCCTTGAAGCTAGGGATTACAAGGCATAGAAGTGCCAACAGTCATTAACTGGAAGTGAGTTCATTTTCTCCTACTGAAGAAAATCAAAATGGGTAATATAGCTCTTATGCATCATTAAATTGACCTCTGGGGGTGTATAGTGGATGGAGTGACACACTTCATTCTTAAAAGAGAAGTAGCAATATGTTCATTGATATAAACCAGCAATTTAACAATTTTTTATAGTAAATGCTACAGTGGTTGAACAAGATTTGATAACAAGGTACACCTAACTATTTACTGCATAGAGAACCAGGTCAAACAAAACTGTCAGGGAAACCCTTCCACAGAGTTCTGAGTTTCAGAAAGGACACCCTTATGTTCTAAACTCCTCCTGAAAGGGGAGTTTCAGTGCAGCTGGATACAGATTTAGTCCCAAACTTGGTTAGTGTTTTATGTGTAAAGTATTATATAATGCACAATCAATCTTCTATGTCAGCAAAGATTTCCATATGAATTAGTCCCCAAGGATCTGCTGTGCTAAAGAATCTTTCAGTCTAAAGAAGTAACCTTAACAAGCATCTCTACTCAAGAGGAGATCTTGGCATATAGCTCACTTGGTAAAATAATCGACTTGAAGTCATATTTACGTACCAACTATAGATGCTAATTTCTTTGAAACTTGGCTTGAATCAAACCATTGACCAGCACTACCATTAGGCAGGTGTGTTGCTGACATTAGCTCTTGGCTCTTGGGTTGTTATCTGTCTCTTCCAAATCCACAATGAGTCAGCTACAGCCAAAAGGACCAGACACATCCATAGCCACTGGCACTGGTTGTTAGCACTTAAGTTAGCACTTAAGTAGCCTCATGGGAAATAAAGTTCAGGTTGGGATCATGACGGGTAGAGTGGAGAGCAAAGTACTGCAGGATGTATGGCACCAGTGGATATTTTTTGAATTGCTTTAGTTACAAGAGAAACTTGTCCTAGCATGAGTATTACAGATCTGTATCTTTCTTTGCCTCTTAGGACTTCCATTTTCTATGCACTGTAAGATTTGCTAGAGAGGAGACAACAAAAACAAGTTCGGAGAAGAAGAGTTCCGAAAAAAAATAAGTCATAAGCTTCACCAGTGATCCACTTACAAGAACATTAAGAATTATACACATGTTCTAATGCTTTAGCATTTTAATCTTGTGCTGCTTTAGTAGCTAGAAGTCATTCTGGTTTGCCTGGTTTAAGGAAAAGTTGGACATAATTTCACTTTTATAGTCTTGCTGACTAAAGTTTCCTCCACAAGTAGAGTGAGTAGGAATGCTGAAAGAGGACCCAGATATGAAAATAAAGAGGATATATTTTCCTTTAACAGCTCATGTTCTTGAGAGAAAATATTTATTTTACTGTGAAATATGCTACTGTGTGAAGAGGAACAATATGCTGGTGTTCTCAATTAAGCTGGCCTCGTTAGGATTTTTGTGAACAAGTTCTGCTAGTGTTCAGTATGTAAGATTAATTTCAACAAAGTCATAACGCTAAAAGGACTTCAATTTATTAAGTGGTGCATAATTAACATTTTTGATGCTTACTAATAAATGGATGCATTATGACAATTTTCTCTCTAACATTGAGGTTTACTGAGCTATTGCAACATCTGGTTTCTGGTAAACAAAAGAAATTGTCATTTGTCCTGGTTATGTCCCATTATGCCAGGGAATTGCCTCATAAAATTGTAGGCATTTGGCTTTTAGATTCTTTTTATTGCATTTCTTTATTGATATCCATATATAACTGTTTCCTATAGTTTTGTAATACACCCTTGAATATCTCATCCTTGCAAAACATATGTCCCTGTCACTATCTGTGCTCTTTAACTGAAGCAGTTTCATGCAAACTGATGCTGTGCTGCCAATGGAACTTTAGTCCAGACAGAATCTCAGAATCATGGAAGTTGGAAAAAGACCTTAAAGATTGTCAAGGCCAACCATTAACCCAACACTGCCAAGTTCACCACTAAATTATGTCTTCCCTGAACTCTACATTTACCCATCTTGTAAATATCTTCAGGGATGGTGACTCCTCCAGTTCCATGGATGTCTTAGTTTGAAAGACAGGTGTCTGCTATGGAAGGCAGGACCCTCCTTTGGAATGGAGAATGTAAAACCCCTCCCTCTGAATTGTTATAAATTTAAAATTAAAGGGCTCTCAGGCAAAGATATGAGCATAGGAATAACAGTTCTTTACTAGAGTGTATAACAAGGTAAACAAAATTGCAACAACAATGGCATTAACAAAAAACAGATCTAGGGACCCAGTCACAGTTCTTCTCTGCCACTGGCACTTTCCGCTTTGGTGCAGTTACCATCATAGCTGGCAGGAGTGAGCAAAAGTCCCAGGTTGCTGGGCAACATGTATCAGAAGCTCGGCAGTGGTAGCTGGAGTTACGGAAATGTCCCAGCAAAGCAGGGGGTGTGGGACACAGTGTGGAGAAATCCAGAGGAGAAGCAAAGGAACAGCAGGTGCAGGGCAGCAGTGGCCTGGCTCCCAGCAGAGCAGGGAGAGATGAGGTTCAGAATTCCAAGGGTACATGAGCAGATGGTGGAAGGTCCCTCAGGGCTGAGCTCCAGTGGTGATGGTGAATTCTCCCTGCAGTAACTGACACTCTGCCATCCCCCTCTGATGCCAAAAATCGAGAGAGCAGCTGGCCCAGCCCCTGTCCTTTACCTGCCTCAAAATCCCTCAAAATGCCTCTGTCCCTCTGATCAGAGAAAATGCAAACAAATGCTCTCCTTCCCCCTGTGTTTAGCCACCTCTTTGTTTTCTCAAGTACCCGCAAGTGCGCATAAGCATCCAGTAATTAGTTCCCTAGGAACTTCTGGGAAAAAATTCTATAGAAGGAAACCCAACTCCCAACACTAGACAACCCAGTCTAATAGTTTGCAACCCTGCCAGTAAAGCAGTTTTTCCAATATCCAATCTAAACCTCCCCTGGTAAAATGGGAGGCCATTTCCTCTTGTCCTATCACTTTTCACTTCAGAGACACGACTGACCCTTACCCTGGTGGTCAATACTTTTCCTACTGCAGCAAGGGATATGGTTGGGTGCTTTTTCTTTGAGGGTGGACTGCCGACTCATATTCAACTTACCTTCCACCAGGACCCCCAAGTCCTATTCTGTGCTTCAGCTTTCCAGACTGTCAGCCTGTAGCTTATTCTGGGACAAGGGGTAACTCTACCAGGTACAGGTCTTAGCACTTTCCCTGGCTGAAGTTCATGAGATTCCTGTCACCCATTTTCTCCAGGTCCAAGAAATCCCCTGGATAGCAGCACAACACTCTGGCGTGTCAGCCACTCATCCCAGACATTTGCAAACTTGTTGAGTGTTTGCTCTGTCCCGTCAAAATCAGGAATGAAGGTGTTGAACAGAATCCAGGACAAGATCCAGTACTCCGGGGTACATCTCTAGTTTCTCATGATTTATAAAACTGTGGTTCAAACTGTCTGTTGTACAACAGAACTGTTAGTCCAGGGTTTTACCCTTTTTAAGTCATAAATCTTTAAAGTTCTAAAGAGACATTTTTGCCTATTTACTGAAGAAGATTGATTTGCTGTCTGTAGGAGCAAGTTGCTTGGTATGAAATAGGTCGTTTTTGCCTGGTCTCTGAAATTTTTGAAATGTGGCACATAAAAAAAGGGTGGGCTTTAAAGTTTAATTTTGATAGCAGTTACTACTAACAGTTATTTAATCATTATGCATGTTTTCCAGTTGATTTTTGGCAGCCCTTATAGAAAAAATATCAGAGAAGACAACTGCCTGCATTTAGTAAATTCCACCTGACATCCAGTTCATTAATATTCAGAATTGGAGTAGGGATGTCTATTTTTGTGAATGATGAAATATGATAAAATGTAAAACATTTCTATGTGTAGGTAGAATGTGTATACTTCATACATGACTAGAGAAAAAATAGTACCATTTAGCAGACTGTCTTTGATCTTACCGCTTAGCTACTTTGCACACCTTACAAATTTGGTGAAAAAAAACTCTACTGTCAGAGAGGTATTCTGACAAAAAAATCATGTTTCTACTTTCATACACTTTGAAAACATGTCAGGTTTGATTATAGGTTATCCACCCACATACCTAAAGTCTAAAATATAAATTAAAAAATGTAATGTTTATTTGAATTTTGATATGAGAATAAAACCCTTCAAAAGTTGAGAATGAATTTATTTAATCATAGTGAATGTGCAAAAAAATGAGAAATCATATTTTTAAACTGTACATTAAAATAGAGATGAACCCACTGAAATTCTTAAGCTGTTAGATTTTGTCCTTATCAACCACTACTAAGCAAGTTTTTTTATACTGTTGGAACTCTGTATGCATGCAAACAAGTCTTATGATTAGGTTTATTGCCTTAGGGAAAAAAGAATGAGTATTAGGTTCAGCAGCTGTAATCAAATGCTTTCTGCTTTCAAATTTCTTGTGTGTGTGTATGAGAGAGAGAGATAATGTTGCTTAGTATATGGACCTAGGGAAAATAATTTGAGGTTGTGTGAATTGTAACATTTCAACTTTAACTTTTAACTCCAACTCCCTTGTAATGCACAGAAATATGCTGCTGCAAGACTTCCAAGCGAAAAAAAAATCTGATTTTTTTCCAAAAACTAGGAGTACATTTATCCAGTTGTGGGTTACTAATTATGCAAATTAAACGTGTCTTGGTCTGAATGACGGGTGTCTGCTAAGGAAGGCAGAAGCCTCCCTTGGAATGAAGAATGAAAACTCCCTTCTTCTGAATTATTATAATTTTGAAATTAAGGGGCTCTCAGTCAAAGATATGGGAATAGAAGTAACAGTTCTTTATTAAGAGAAATATATTTAAAAAACCCCATGCAATATTAGCAAAAATACACAAACCCACTGACAGAGTCAGGATACAACCTGACATCCTGTGGGTCAGGGTGTTGGTGGCGGTACCATTAAATGGTGGCTGCAGTCCATCTCGAATGGCAGATGTGGTTCTGTTGAAGTGATGCTCCTTTACTGCCAGAGTCTGGAATTATGAGGAATATCTCTTTGCATGTTTAAGAGATTTTAGAATCTCTGACAAACAGTGTTTTTAACCTTTGTTCATGGAAAAACGGCTTTTAGTTTCTGAAATGAAGCAGAGTTTTCAAGAGTGTGTATTAGATAGTAGAATAGTGTGTAGTTTTATCACAGGGTGAGAATTTTATATATATGGGGTTTTTAGGATGGTAAGTAGGTGAAGGCAAGATGGAGGAAGCACATGGCTTTTGGGTTTCTTCTTCCTCATCTGCCTCCATCTTCTGCTGTGAGGTGGCACATTATAGTTGGTTTAGAATAGAGTTTAACCTTCTAACATGGATAATAGTTATTGGAGTAGAATTATAAATACTGATTACGTGGATTGTAATATAAATATCCATGCCACCCTGAAGGTGGGAGCATTTTAGCATTAGGCATTAGAGAATTAGGTAGTTAGCATTCGGTGTTCTTCAGGATTTGTGCCTTGAACTGACTTGCAATGAAGAACTCTGCAGGTCAGGAACAGAATGTATTGATAAGAAATAATAAACAATGAAGAAAACATATGAAGAAACAACTCACAGCCTCTCTTACAAGATCTCTGGCTGGGGAAAACAAAACTTTACATTCTCGGGTCAGCAGTAAACAGCCAATAAACAGAAACAGACAAAAAATATTTTTTGTAAACCTGAGACTGTACAAAGGTGGAGTTTCCCTCTGAAGGTTCAGTGGTGATAGATGAGCCTGGTTTTCTTCTGAGAGTCCAGGGAAAAAGGCTGCTTTGGTGTTCCAACTCCCAGATTTTTATCCAGGTAGGAATACTTGGCTCCTCCCCCTGGATGGAGCATTTTTCAATTGGATGAAGTAATTTTATCAGTGAGACTCAGTGGCCCATTAGCAGAAGATCTCTCCCTGGAGGGAGGATGGGTATGGAAGAGATAGAGATAAAGAAAACTGCCTCAGCTGTTTTTTTAACAGCCGGTCCATTGACAGAGGGTTATCCCACCGACACCCCCGGACACAGTTTCAACAGATGGTGATAGAATTCACACTTCTGGTTACATCTTGCACTGCAACCCAAGACAAAATGGTGCTAGATATTAAGTTAAGCAAATACCTTTTTCTCCAGAGCTTTGTAATATGGAAAATCTATTGCCCCCTACATTGTTCTTCAAAATAAATCTGAAACAATTACCTTTCACAAATTATTTTGCCTTGTTTTAATCTCTGAATAATGTCATTCATAATGCAGAAGTAACTGGTACTCTAATGGAAGATTTAGTCAAATTATATATGCATTTGAGAAATATCACAGCAATCACTTCAAAAAAGATAAACTCTCTTTTTTTATCAGAATATAAACTTCCATGAGACTATGTATTTCATTCACTAAACTGCATTTTATACTGAGAGCAGCCTGAGAGATCAAATGGATTATGCAGTTGACTGAGATTTTCTTTTTATTCTAGGTTAATGCTAAACTGCTAATGCCAAACTGCTTCCAAAATGTAGAGTACCTCTACAATGAAGGCTCACTAGAAACTTGGAGAGGTGTCTTGTGCTGTTGGGCTGCTTAAGCTTATATTAATGGTCCTGGGCTGGTGCAAGTGTATAAGGTATGTAAGACTGTACAGATTTTTTTTTTTTTTTTTTAATAAAAACAGCCCATTTGCCTGCTTTTACTTCTGCATTAGCTGCTTTTGTATTGCAATTTCTTTAACAATTCTAACAATTCTAAGTGATAAAACCTCATTGTGACTGTAGGAAGGCAATATGTTGCCTTAGCCATGGAAATTCTAGTTAAAAGATTAAGAAACTTCTGGTGTTTTGGCTCTTACTACAGTAGAATCTCCTAAGGATTCAAAAAAAATAAAAAACAAAAAAACCCAAACTAAACCAAACAGTGACTATGAATTGTTTTCTTCCAGTGGTAATAAAGGGCAACTTAGTTTATATGTCTAACACTTTGCCTATGTAACAAGGAAAGGTGAAACAAAGTGCAATTTTAATACACATCTGTTTTGGTACTTTCATGTTGGGTATAACATTGTCACACTCTGTGTTTTCCATTTATCCCTTTAAAGGATGGGAGATTAATTAATTCAGGAAGCTTAAGTTCAGCCACACACTGTTCACATCCTTTTGTTGTTGTTAAGTACTTGACTTCTCTGTAAAGGCAGTAATGGGTTCTGCTTAAATTCTATTACAAGTCCTAGAGCAAGCCCTTTTCTGTAAGTTCAGAAGCTTTTTGTCTCTTTTTGTAAATGGAGGTCTCTTCAGAATATACATTTTATAGGCATGAAAGGAGACCTGTAGAGCACTGACTGTCGGCTTTATGAATAGTTTTTCAGAACAGTGGTTTCATTAAACTATTACCAAAGTAGGGAAGAATTTTTGTTTGTTTGTTTGTTTCTCCCTGTAGCTCTTAAATTAAATTAATTTATAAATCCTAGATGAAATACAAAGAATCTTCCTAATCTTCATTGTGAACTTCCTCAGAGGTACAGTAATAGCTTACCCTCTGGAGCATTTGCATAAGGCATGAAAGCTCAACATCATGCCCTTGGTTTCCTTGAGCTGCATTAAGGTTTAGGTTAGTCTTTTTACATGCCTGGTGGTTAGACAAGCCTTTTGTGCATTGGTTCTTCTATACTGTATTGTGCTTGGACGCCTTGAGAGGTACAGTTTGAAGCTTATGCTAGTGCATTAGTAGGTGTCTGACTATATTATAATCCCTCCTCCCTGTTTATGTTTGTTACACTTACCAGACGGTGAATGAATTTTTACATATTTTTCCATTGTCCTTGGAGAAAGATATTGGATGTGGCTCAATCTGTTTGTATCTAATTTAGATATGTGGCCTTCTAAACAGTCAATATTATCTTATCACCGTGATGAAAAACTTCCATGCTATATGATACAAACTGATAGATCTTCAGCCCCACAAGTTCTCCTCTAGTGTGTATTATCCTTTTCTTCTGAATATTTGAATGTGTTAGATATCATACAGAAAATTTGAAAAAAAAAAGAAAGAAATGAAGTGCTATTAATTTTTTTCCAAATGGCTCACTGTGCTTTCTATCTTCTTGGAACAGTATGTTAACAAACTGATTTATGATTGTAGTTTAATGAAAACCTTAATTTCAATGAGTCACTTCAAAAGTCCTTGCAAAAGCCAGGAAATCCAACACATCAATCATTATAACTTTATAAATCAATAAATTTCATTTTAGTCAGGGGAATCAAGATTTGCCTGTACTGCAGATCTTTGCCCCACATTATGTTTAATAATATTCCTCTACATACTTCCTTCTCCTAAAGATTTTATCATTTCAGCAACTGCAAATCCTTAAGAGAAAGATTTTATTTATTGGACATGAGTCACTGGGAGACCAAAGAATTTGAATAATTTGCTCATAATTACAAAGTGTAACAAAGATTTATTTTGGGTACTTCTTGGACTGTCACTTTCTAACCATTGTGAGTACCTCCAGTAGAAATCAAAGGGCTTTTATTTTATAACACATGAGAACATGGATTTTTGACATTAGTATTAATCACGTGTCTAAAAGTTAAAGACAGAACAGACAATGTAACAAAATAAACAAGGTAAGGGATTTGGGGATATATGAAGTCCTGACATGACTTAGAAGGATGTTTAAGCAAACCAGCTTTCCATTCTGTCAAAGGTGTTAACAAAATTAATCCTAACTGTTCATTTCAAGCTGCTGTTCACCCTATGACAGCTATTTTAACAAAAGATCAGCTGTAACAGAGCTCTGGGAGTCTAAAATTATTCATGTGTTAGTGACTGTGGAAGTCAATACCAAGATGTGAATAAAAAATACTTAATAGTTAGATCACAGTTCTTTTTCAGGATCACTTTTCCCATCTTTGTAGTAATATATGATCTATTAATAAACATGAATATATTCCAGTATGATAATAATAACAAAGATAGATGTATGTGCTGTTTCCCTTTCTTAGGTAATACTGATGTATGCTTTGTTTCCATCTGTAAATTTTAATTAAGGTGGAATGAAGGCTGGATGAAGAAGATAAAAAACATTGAAGATGAAAGTCAGAATTGAAGGAGAAATGGAATTTGGTGATAAATTAAATGAAGACCACATGTGGCAAGAATATTTCAATAGATATTATGAAGTACACAGCACACAGATTGAGGTGATATGGTCAAATAATTTAGCATACCTTATGCATCTATCTGGAAGAAAACGGCTCTAACAGGTAAGAGGTATGAAAAAGGAAGTAAAAATCAAGACATTTAAATACATGGAATTTTTGCTCTCTTGATTGAAGGGGGAATCTTTTGAGTTTCACTCCTCAGAGATCTGATTTAGCTGCTTTCTAGGCATGAAGTTATGAGTAGTTGCACCAACCAAGGATATAGAAAAAAAGTATATTGTACTTCCTGAATTGGTTTATTCTAAGTATCATTCTTGAAACTCTTAAAAATTAACTCAGATTTCATTGCTTAAATTTTTAAAAATTAATAAAATCAGTAATCTGAAATTATAGGATGCTGCAGAAATGCTGGCTATTGCAAGAAGAAAACATTACTGTTCAAAGACCAAAATAAATACAAGTAAATAGAAAGCTGATAAAGACAGGAGTTTTTCTAAATTTATTCCTGAAATAAGTAGAAATTTCCTGGAATAAATAATCAAAACACTCAATTGAATACAAAAGAAAAATAAAAGGATATCTTGCCGAAAGTTTCTAAGGTCAGGAACTAGAATTATGGCGACATGTGTCCAATTTTACTTGCAAGACAAGATACAAAAAAAATGAACATAGTTAAGTGCAACTTCTCTGGATTTGACTAACTTGTGTGATGGTGTACTGCAACTTTAAGTGGAAATTACACATTATTGATAAATTTTGTGTTTTCTGATTTTTCTAAAAAAATTTAATTCTTTTATGTTTCAATATCATATTCTAATGCTAATTAGATAAGTAAAAAAATGCATGTACTAGAAAGTGCATTATTATGCACCAATGCTGGAAGAGATCAATTGATAATAATTAAAAAATACATAAATACCTTGTTTACAAAGAACACAAATGTCTGCTTAGTGGATTTCCATAGAAACTACCTGGAAAAGCAGTTACTGTACTGATAATCAGGAACAGGTTTTTTTAGAAACAAAAAATCTGTTGCAGTTTTTCAGACTCATGTGGTCATGGTCCCTTTCTGTATCAGCTGATACACACTCAAATATAAGCAGTTTTACATGTCTCATTCTGCTGCTAAATGCTTTATACCATTGAAAGGCCTTTGTGATGTGCAGAATGCATTCAACTGTGAGACAAGTGTCATAATAAAGTACCTCTCAAGAGACTTGAACTCTTGCCTCTTTCCCAGAAGACCAAACTGCCAGTGAAAAAGTAAGCAGGCTTGGCTTTGTGTGTGGTGGTGTGTGGATCTGTTTTGGTTTTTTTCTTGTTTATTTATCGATTTGGTATGGTGTTGGCCCTGGGAATACAATCAAAAATCGTTTAATCTTTCTGAAAATCTATTCTACAATGTATTTCAGCTCAGTTACACTTTCCTGAATGATAAATTAAAAACACTGTGGAGTTCTAAACAAGCTGAAAGCTCCCCCTGCTGTTTCAGAGCATTAGATGACTCCCTTTGGATTTTTTATTTAAAAGAAAAGACAAGATCAAATGCTTTAAACAAGCTAATGGTCAAAAAATGTTTATTTCAGTAATGATATTTTCAGCTGATGAAAGGCAGAAGATAATATGTATGCATTAGTATTAAATTGCTGGAAGAATCACAACCGAAAGAAAGAAGCTCTTCCAGTTAAAATTAATGAGGGAAAATGTTAACTATAAAACCCTTTTTTCAAATCGCACCCCTACTTAACATAGGAAGGAATATTCCAGATATTTGAGTCATTTATTTTTAAGGTTATACATATATTCTGGTTAAGGTCAATTAGCAATCTCTGAAGACTATACTTTATAGAATATTGGGTGGTTTATAGTAGCAATACTGTATTCTATAAATATTGCTTGGACACAATCTGAGTAATAACTGTCCTCCTGTCTTTGCTACTGTGGTGAAAATATACACATATGTGGGATAGATGCCTTTCTATCATTCTGCATATGAACAATATGCTCCTATTATCTATCCATAAAATCAAAAAATCAGTTGGTGAAGGGATAGCTACAACTGAAGGGCATATTTTTGAGCATATTTTAACTCAAGAAGAATATCAAAAATATTTTGCAATATATTATGCAAAAAGGATGTTGTGCTTGGACCAGGTTGCAAATTACACTTGTGCAATACTACATGAACCAGAGAAATTGTATTGATGAGAATGAGAGGAAACCATCTGAATTGTATGCAGACAGAAGAAACAAACTGGATTTTTAATTTCTTTTCTAATTCTTGTATTGCGCTTCTGATGTCTTTCACAGGGGGAGCAGTGTGACAATTCTCGCTTTTTCCTTGAAATTCTGATCCCACATCACCATCTTGATACATGTCAGCCAAACATATAACAGGATATTCAGGTGTCGTGTTTAGTCCTGATGGGAAAATTTTGTAGTATTGACACCTGATTAAACCAATGAAAAGGGTGGATATGCCTCTAGTGAATACACATTTTGAGGTGAGAGTCAGGAAATATCTCTCTTCTGGTTTCTGGTGGGGTGAGTTGAGAACCTCGGCCCAGCTGTTCCCCATGGGGTTCCCCCTGCCCTCACCTGGCACCCCTGTCAGGCAAAGGGGAAGGAGAGGCAGTGATGGGGGGAGGAAGGCTCAGCCCAGTCCTGGCTGCTGAGATCTGATAATCCAGGATGGCTCGCACAGCAACCGGGGGGTGAGCCAGGCCTGGCAGCTGCGGAGCTGGGAAAGGGAGAGCAATCAGCCCTGGTGTGAGACATCTGAAGCCTGACCAGGCTGGAAAAAAAGATCCCAACCTCCCTCTCTCAGCACAGCTGGAACTGGAAGCAGCACCTAGGCCTTCAGATCTTGGCACAAATCCAGCACAGCTACAATGCACCAAGTGACTTCCTTAACCTGGGTGCTGCCCTGCAGTACACTCTTTTCTAACCAGATGAAACTTCAAAAGCATGAATTTTACCCAGTGACAGGAAGAGGAGGCTGAATGCAACATAAAAAGACACAGCGTGAGACTTAAAATCAGAGAAGGTGAGAAGAGAATGCTAAATGGAAAGGAAGATTGAAGGAGTAGCCTGGTTAGGTTTGGACTTCTCTTGTAAAGCCATAGAGACTCCTCTCCATAAAGGGACTAAAACCCTGTAACATATAAAATGCTTTTTAGGGGGATGCAAAGTTCTAGTCACAGCTGTGAGTTGATGTATTTGTGATCTACTTGAGAAACTGAACAGAGGAAGACAAAGAAAATGAGAGATGATGCCCTCTGCCCATTGACAGAAGATGACCTCTGTTTCTTGAAATGAAAAGAACTCTTTGTTTTATACTAAAAAAAGCATCCTTAAACTGTACCCTAATAAGCTGATATGTCCCATGAATGGCTATGAAGGCTGTCTCATGGGAGGGACTTCATAATGGCAATGTTTCTTCCCCAGGCAGGCCATCTGTGAAGTATGAGAGCAAGAGAACTGGTATCTTGTAGAAAATCTCTATGGTATTCAAGAGAGACTCCTTTCTCCTTGATGAATTGAGAAATGATTATTTTAAGGATGATAACTGACTGAGAATCCCAAGTTTTGTCTTTTTATATTGGAGTAAGAAAATGAATAGTTGGTGGGGGAAGGAGAAGTGTTTTGAAAGTTTCATTCTGATTCTTGTTTTTTTTTCCTTTTAGTGTTAATTAATAAAGTTTTATTCCTTTTAAGTTTAAGCCTGCTTCGCTCTTGATTGTGTAATTTCAAATTGGCAAACCAAAACTATGATATAAAATTGGTGTTTCTGCCTGGTTTTAAACTGAAACCATGACATCAGGTCTATTTTGTTCTCAAATTGCATCATCTACAGCTATCTGTGCTTGTCTTTCTGGTTGACGGTGCCTGGTTGCCAGACACCCACACAGTCATACTCTCATTCCCCATCCTCACCAGAACAGGGGGAGTAAATAGGATGGAAAAGCTTCTGAGTCAAGACAAAGACAAGAAACTGTCAAAAACATTACTGTCAAAAACAGTGACAGCAAAACAGACTCCACTTGTGCAAGATTAATTTCATTTATTGCCCATTGAAAATAAGAATAGAAAGGTGAGAAACACAGACAAGAAACCCCACATAAATACTTTCCCTTTGTCTGTCAACTCTACTTCTGAGGATCACCTTCACCTTGAATCTTCACTCCTAATTGCTCTACCTCCTTTCTTCCAAGGGATTCCTGGGGATGGGGGCCTGTGGTCAAGTCCTTTCTGTTGCTGCTTTCTCCTCACACTTTATCCAGACCCAGGACAAGACATCTTCACAGGTCTGAGATTTCTACTTGAGTTCCTTAAATGCAGTCTGTGAGTTTTTTAGTACACGAGGTCTATAATGAGGGGTTTTATTCCTGCTGGTATGTGTAACAGTGGTGAGTGAAAGATCTGTTTTACATAAGAATTTACAAAAATATGAATGGCTTTTGTTGGCAAGTATTCATCATCCCAAACAGAGGTTGTACAATCCATCCCCTTTATTTATGTATTAATATTACCCTCATCATCACTGAATCTGACTACTTCATGCTTATTACATTATTTTATTTAACAAAACTTACAAATAGGGAAGCTATTACCATAAAATTAGAATCACAGGATTCTTTCGATTGGAAAATATCTTTAAGATCACCCTTAAACCCAACCATTAACTCAGCACTCTTAGTCCAAAACTTTAAGTCTTTAAGTGCCACATCTACATGTCTTTTAAATATCTCCAGGAATGGTGACTCAACCACTTCCCTTGACAACACTCTCAATGAAGGGGTGAAATTATTTACTTAGAGGAATGAAGTTAGGTATCAGGGAGAAGTTTCAAGGGAATAATTGAAAATATAGTCAGATGTAGACTGAATACGGCTAAGCAGCTCGTTGTTCCAAAAGGTCGGGGTTGGATTCAGCTGTTTCCATACAAAGACTAACTCATAGGCTGTCCTTGACTCCCTTCTGCCTCGGAGAGCCTTCTATTTTCTTCAAAGAAAAATCATCTGAAAATGCTCAAAAAACCCCAAAAGAAATCTAAGCTAAAACTCAAGATTTTACCTGTAGATAGTTAGGAAGTGTTCTTCAAAGCTGACAGTGTAAGGTGCTAGCTGGTTAAGAGAGAGCCCTCAGACTGCGGATCAAGTGACTGCAGATCAGTGACTGACTGAGCCAAGACTAAGATCTATCTGCCAGCTCAGGATAAGGAACAATAAGACCATGTTAGTACAGATAAAAATCAAATTATGCAGATATCAGATTGATAGTAATTTTTGCTTTAAAGTGATTGCTGCCATAACTCCTGTAAATTCTCATAAAATAGTTATAATTTTATTTCCATTTGTTGGGGGTTGGGTTATTTTCTTATAGATTTTTTTCCCAGAAGTTGCTAAGAAACTAATTACTGGATATTTATGGGTACTTAAGAAAGACAAAAGGAGTAGCTGAAGTCAGGGAGACTGGCACCTAGCTACACCTTTCTCTCAGGGAGTTTTCCTCTTAAGGACAGTGACATTGCGAGAATATGAGGCAGGTAAAGGATGGGGGCTGGAGCAGCTGGGCTCTCTCGCTTTTTTAGCATCAGAGGGAACAGCCAGGCTGTCATTCATTTTTTTTTTATTGCAGAGAGAATTCACTGGCAGCAGTGGAGCTCAGCCCTGAGGGACCTACCACTATCTCTTTGTGCATGCCCCAGGAATTCTGAACTTTGTCTCTCCCTGCCCTGCTGGGAGCTGGGCGACAACTGCCCCATGCCTGCTGTTCCTTCAGTTTTGCTCTGGGTTTCTCCATGATGTGTCCGGCACCTCCTGCCTGCCAGGACGCTTCTGCAGCTCCAGCTACGGCTGCCAAGTTTCTGATGCATCTCATCCTGCACCCCAGGACTCCTGTTCACTCCAGCCACCTGTGATGGTAACTGCACCAAAGGGGAAGCCATTGGAGAAGAAAACTGTAACTGGTTCTGTTTGTTGGTAATACCATAGTTATTGTTGTTATTTTGCTCACCTTGTTATATACACTAGTAAAGAACTGTTATTCCTATGTTCATATTTTTGCCTGAGAGGCTCTTAATTTCAAATTTATAACGATTTGGAGAGGGGAGGTTTACATTCACCATTTCAAGGGAGCCTCCTGCCTTCCCTAGCTGACACCTGTCTTTCAAACTAAGAGACCAGTAGAAGATTCCTGCAAGTGCTTAGCAGAACATGTAATTCTTTACTATATAGACTAGAAGATGGATGAGAAGTAGAAATAATTTCTAGATCTTATTTATTTTTCACAAAATTTTAGGTTAAATTCACTTTGGCAGCTTTACCATTTACTCAGTATGGGGTTTTTTCTGCCATTGGTTGACTCTTTTATTCTTACACGTTTTGCATTTATATATGAATTTATATATTTATACATATTTATAGATACATTTATATATGAACAGACATGAAGAAAGGGTAAATTAGAGTTAATATTTTGATAGATTTGCAAGGGAAGAAGAATGAAACAATGCCTTTCATCATAGAAAAATAAAGCTCCAGAAACATAGTGACAGGGCAAATACTTATATAAAGCTATTAAAATATACCAGTTAAAGCTCGTGCCTTTGACATGTTGATCAAAAGGGTGAGAGAGAAAAACTGATCAATCATATTACCATTAGTTCTTTTCAGAAATAATCAGTGCAAGGAAAATGTAACAGATACTGCCTGATGGGCTGCTAATAAAAACAATTTAATGAAGCTCCCAAAATTCATGAGCCAGTGACAAGAAAATTATACAAATAACTAAAATTTCAGTAGATGAAAACCAGCATTAGGCCTAACTGACTATATTTCAAGTTTCAGTGTTTTGGGATGACTAACTACAAATATGAGAAGATATTAATTGTTTACAAAGGATTACTAAGTGTAATTTCAGACACAATAAATCAATTTTTTTTTTCCCCAAAACAACTTTTTCAAGATTTGTATAGTTTATTTTGATTATGCATTAAGGCATTAAGTTTTGGATGAAGGTCTGTCTCTTTTTGTAGTTGTGAATAAAAATGTTCAACTACATTGTTAGAGATGTAGCTTTATCTGAAGGGTGATAAAATAGAACATTGTTTGAGAATCTGCCCCTGAACTGCTTTGAATGATTTTTTTTTGTTATGAATGTGGACAATGTCACTGTGTCATTGTCATAATTGATATTACATTAGAAAAATGCTTGTTTCCTTTCTTTTTCAGAATATTAAACTGCTATGCACCATTTCAACACATAATGAGAATCAGTATATTCCTATTGATAATGTATTATGTTGGAATTCAGGAGGCCTAGGTCTTATTGCTGACTGATGGTTCTTTTATAAAATATAATTCAATTTTTTTTGTTTGCTTTCTGAGGTGCTAGTAAACTTTATAAATAATGAAATATTACTATAATGCTGTTTCTATGGATTAAAACTGAATTTTTTTCTCACTAATTGCTTTTCTTATTCCATTTGTGCATGCATAAAATGTGCTTGCACCAACCTTTATACTAATTCCTAAAAGTATAGTGATTCTAAAAATTCCCCATACTGTATAATGTCCCTGGAAATAAAAATGGCAACTTTTTTAGGGCTCACAGACTCCCAGCAATAGCAAACTTTTCAATGGTTCCAGTGACTCTGATGTTGCAGCATGTTTTCTCCAACCTTGTTTGTTATACTGGAGGATGGAGAAAACCAAGATGAGCACCCCTATCAATCAGATTTATTTTCAGCTTATATATATCAACAGATGGGTTGTGGTTATGACAGAGTGATTATTAAGACACTGCTTTTGTTCATAAAAACAAATATTTTCTCAGAGGAAGAGTATGCTTAGTGACTGTATTTTCGTATTTTCAAATTCTTATTACTAAAGTTGGATTACTGATCTGATACTACCAGAGGAATTTCTGCTGTCATCCACTGATATGAAACTGAGATATTTTCCAAGATCTTAGGTGAGGTCCCCACCAACTCAGTCCATGTAAAAATATTTTTTTTACAGTGGCAATCGAAAGGTATCTTTCTCCTCTTCTAATGCCTATAATATCAACTCTTACTTTAGCTTACATTTATCATCTAAAGCTTATATAATCTACCCTGTTAATCACCCTTTAGATACATTGAAGTAGTGTGATGAGGAATATCTATGCTTCTTGAATCTTTTCACTGTCCATTATTTAAATGTTGACCTTTGCTGGACAAGTGGTGCCAACCAAGCTATTCTATTACTTGCCCTCTTCAATTGGACAGGCAAATAAAAATACTAAAAAATGTGCTTTGCTGGAAGACCTCTCTGATTATGTGAAAGATACATATGAAGCAAAGACTTTTCAGGATATTAGAACTAGTCACTTTTTCTTGCCAAGATTTAAGACAAAATATTTTTTTTTTTGAGTAAAATTAAGTTTTCTAGAAATTTTAATCCATTTTGAAAACAAGATTTTTCCTTCTACTGTCTACTTTTATTTTTCAGTACTTCTAACTTTTTTATTTCCGTGCAAAATTCTGACAGTGATCAAATTGCTGATTTGTACAGTAAGCATTTGGAAAACTTTCTCTTATTACTAAAGCATTTTCAAATGAGACTCCCATCTGTTAAAACTCAGTGGAAAAATCCATAACTGGGCAGCTTTTAAATGTAAGGTGTGGAAGCTGATACTTTTCCATGCGAATTTGAGTCTATGCCATCCTAGCAACAGCAGCTGACTGTGATAGTTATTTAGCTGAATGTTTTCATTAGATCTGACAGTCTCTTCAGATGTAACATGTTGCATTCAGTTAACTGTGTATTTTGATAGGGATGAATGTTACTGCTAACCTGAATAGCTCTGCTGATTTTTCATGGTTTTGTTTTAGGGAGAGGTAATAAATAACAGTCTTCTAACTGAGAAGCAATTTGCTTTGACATTTATAAAAAATGCCTTTGAGAGCTGAAGTAAGACTTCCGAGATGAGACTACCAAAAGCTACTCCTTTATACTTAGTCACAGCTCACTATTGACTGGCTGCGTTGTCAAAAAAAACAGCAGTGAGTAATCAGCAATTCAAAACTCACATAGTTTTTTTAGATATTAGTTAGGATGAACATTGCCCTGAAGCCACTGCCATGCATCCAGGCTCGACTGTTCTCACAGTTTTACATCAATAGAAAGCAAAAAGACGGAAGAACGGAAGAAGGAAAGAAAGGAAGTAGGAAAGGAAACGGGAATGATGTAAGAAGGAAAGGAAAAGGAAAGAAAGGAACGGAAGGAATGAAAGAAAAAAGGAAGAAAAGGAAGGAAGGAAGGAAGAAAGGAAACGGAGGAAAGGAAAGGAAAGTGAAAGTAAAGGAAGAAGGAAAATGAAGCGAAGAAAGGGAAGGAAGGAAGGAAAGAGGACATGATTAAGGACGGACAAGTATGAATGAAAGTAAAGGACAAGGCACAGCAGACAAAGGAAACGGACTAGTTAAGACCAAAGTATATGAACGGCCCTTACAGACATTGACACCAAAGCATGACACATCAAGTCAAACTGCCCTCACCTTCCCCCAGTAAGTAACTTAGAAAGAAAGAAAGAAAGAAAGAAAGAAAGAAAGAAAGAAAGGAAGATTACTGAGGCCCTAGAATTAAATACAGAAGGTTATTTTTTAGCAGGGGTCAAAGATAGCTGTGTTAATCACCGAAAATGTTTAGAACATGAAACCTCTTATTCCACATTTCATTCACCTTCCTGGCAAGTGATAATTGTTCTTGATCTCCAGGTTATCCTAAAAAAAAAGCTCTTTTTATAAAAGTCAACCAAAAGCATTCTTAGCTCTTAGCAAGCACTTGTGAGGAGTTATGTATAATGTCTGTGGTAGCTGTGAAAAAAATCCCTCATTGCAACTGCAGCTGTGAAGCTGATAATGTACTTCCATAATACAGTATTTATTCTGTTTTATACATGAAGCTTTCAGGATAGCATTTATAAGTCCTTGAATTAAGTCACCTGAAACTTCATCAACTTTTCAGGTCCTAAAGACAAATACTGTGCGTGTGGGTTCTTTTCTAAATGTTCTATTCTTGGACCATTCATTGTAGATGCAAAGCTGAGATATGTACCTTCTTTTATATTTAAAGAACCTGTTATTAATTTCTTGTCCTTACCTTCCTTCTGGCTTCACAAAACAAGCAAAAAGTGACATGACTTTGCTCTTTCAATGATCACATAGCTCCTTTGATGCAACATTTCTATTACGCTGAATTGCTGTCCCTTATAACATGTTCTCATTTCTTGTGTTCTAGCAGGGACATCACATTGCGTAATGCAACGAAAACACCTCACTTACGAAATTTTAATATTAAACTTTGTGGGTTTTAAAATGCAAAGGAGGGTTGTTTATTAGTCAAAATTTTGAATTTGTTTATTTGTTCTAGGAATAAATTAATATTGCCTAATGAAGGCAAGAACTGTTTCTTGCATGACTTGAATATAATTCTGCATGATTTAACAAACTTATTTCTGCAACATAGTCTGTTAGAGGGAAATGTGTAGCTAAAAATTCTGTAAACTAGGGGACAGTAATGAAACACCTTCACAGTTTCAAAATATCTGATTTGAATAAGCATACAAAAAATTACAATATGTACAGCATTACTCATTGTGTTTTCTTAAAATATATCCTTTTTGATTGTAAGGTTACATGTTTAATTCTGATGTAATTTTTAATGTACTGATTTTTGGTCAATCTTCATATCTTAATTCACAGTGTTATAAACCCCTGAAGATTCATTGACAAATGCAATTAATTTGGCATTGATAGCATTATCATAATTCAGAAATTGCTCAACAGAGAGTTATTAATGTTCTGTAAGCATAGGGGAAACGGTTATGTGCCACAGAGTGAATATACATACAGTGGCATTGAAATTGTTGCTTGTGAATAGATTTTAATTATTGCAAATGAGTTACACAATTGCTAATTGAAAATGGCTAATTGCTAGTTGAAAGGAACAAAAAACCCAACAAAAACTTTAACAGCAAAATCCCCCCCCAAAAAAGAAAACAACCTAAAGTTGTGTAATACAAATAAATTTAGCACCAGTCTGCAATTTCCTACAGTATCTTTAATTTAAATTTATTTTCTATGTGGCTTGTTTTGTATTCTGTAAGCTTTTAGTTTGTATCCCCTGGTCACCACTTTATCTTTTGTTTGTTTTCTGATTTTCCAGTGGATCCCATGCCAAGCTCATGCTTTGTAGTTTGCATCTCATCTCTGTTAGACTGACACTTGTGATATACAGTTCATTTTGAAGTCCAGGTGTTGCAGTCATCCAGATTGGCATTTGAAAGATAAGGCCATGGAATTAAAATCTTTTTTGAATTTGGAGACAATGCATGTTTTGTTTAGCTTTGGCACTGTCTGCCTGTTGAGGCATCCAGTGCTAGAATATGCAGGGATGGGATATAGGGAACATATAAACAATTTAAAGCAAATGTTCAAGCAAAAAGTATATTTTAACCAGCTGGATTTCAGAGTTGTTTCAGAGATTCATAGAATGACTAGGGCTGAAAGGGACTCTAAGATTATCTAGTTCCACCCTCCCTGCCATGATAGTGGACACCTTTTACCAGCCCAGGTGGCTCAGAGCCCCATCCTGGCCTGGAACGCTTCAAGGGATTATACACACACAACTTCAATGGGCAGCCTTCTTCTGGTGCATCACAGCCTTCACAGTAAAGAATTTCTTCCTGAAATCTACTCTAAACCAACCCTGTTTAAGTTTAAAGCCGCTTCCCCTTGTCCTGTCCCTCCATACCCTTGTAAAAAGTCCCACTACATCTTCCTTGTTAGTCCGCTTTAGCTACTGAAAGGCTGCTATAAGAATTTACTGTCTGCTTGTGTTCCCTACCTGTATCATTAAGGACTACTGGAACATGTTTTCTGGCATATTTTGTAGGCCAGTTTTAGGCAGAAGCAGATAAACACAATAATATTATTGGGAATTATATTTTTGGTTTTTCATGGTTTAACCCCAGCCAGTAGTGTCTCACTCACTTCCCACCAGTGGGACTGGGGAGAGAATCAGAAGTGTAAAAGGTAGCAAAATCATGGGTTGAGGTAAAGACAGTACAGTAGGGAAAGCAAATGCTGTGCTCACAAACTAAGAAAGACAGGAAATTCATTCACCACTTCCCATGGGCAGGCAGATGTTCAGCCATCTCCAGGATGTATTCTATATGTAATGGTGACATGGGAAGACAAAAGCCATAACTCCAAAGGTGTCTGATGCCCTGCCCTTTCTCCCTGTTCCCACCACTTTATAAGGTCTGGAATATCCCTTTGGTCAGTTTGGGTCACCTGTCCTGGCTGTGTCTCCTCCCAGGCTGACAAACACCCCCAACTTCCTCAAAACCATGGCAGCAGGCATAGCAGAAAAGGCCTTAGCTCTGTGTAAGCCCTGCTCAGCAGTAACAAAAACATCTCTTTATTATCTACCCTGTGTTCAGCATAAACACAAAACACAGCCCCACACCGGCCACTGTGAAGAAAATTACCTCTACACTGGCTGAAACCAACACATGATCTTACACTCATCAGCTGTATCTGTACTGTAAAATTCAGTGATATCAGCAACCACTTCCATGCTTCACGCATGACTTTAAAGAAAAAAGATTTCACTTGATTTTATTTCCTACATGTGAGGTGTGGAGAAACTAGAGGAGAAGACTTTTAAAATTTTTCTTTAAATTACTTCTATGGGCTGAGAACCATTTATCATTCAAAAAAGTGGTGGTAAGGGAGTTTGGCACAGCATTTAAAATATTAAAATAGAATGGAGAAGAAAAGTGTCAATGAGACATGTTTATCACTATGCCTGAAGTCACACTCCTGCATTTGCTGTCTTGGTTAACATATTATTTAAAGAGGACATACAAGGAATGCAGAATTGACGAAAAGATGCAAAAATTGTACATTTAATTATATACAACCTAAATCAGTCTATGCAAGGAAGGTAAATAACTTAGTTTCTCCCAGTGACTGCATATCAATAAGATTATTTGAAATATTTTGTCATTATTAGTATTTTAATGTCTTCCTATTAATTCTTTTCAAACAGGTCATAAATTCAAAAGGAAATAACACTTTTTTGGTGCTAATCTCTCTAGTTAAAACTCACATAAAATGTCTTTTAACATTTACAAAAAGAGATTTGTGATTTTGCAGACTAACAAAAAGGCCTAATTTTTCTGGTTTTCATTAAATCACACTATCCTGCTCTGTCTTCTACGATTCAGTCTTCTAGATACTCAAAAAGGAAAGCAGGAGTATTTATAGCTATATTGTTAGCTCCTAACATCAGTCTTTTTCTTAGCTGATTCTGCATTGTGCATAAATAAGTGCTGGGGAAGAAAAAAATATTCTAGTTAACATTTTAGATTAAGGTTCAAGGACCACATAAAATGGATCAAGGCAAGTCTATGCAGAAAACTATATCGTCATTTAGATGAACTGTTGGTGGACTCTGAAAATAAATACAATGTGTTTCCACACTCTGAAAACAAATACAAAGTGCTTAGCTATATTATTATCATTACCAAGGTCATAAAAAATCTCTTTAGAATTGAGAGGCACAGATGAAGCAATTTTTCATATTTAAACATTGGTTATTCATTCTATTTGAATTATCCTATATATTAGACTTTAATGTTGAACAGATTTATTTCCTTTGGAATACAAAAACCCCATGTATTTTCTATTGGCAGAATGAATTTCACAATAAATTATATATCAAGCATGAATTAACATAAGGTCTAGACTATTTTTAATAGCAGGTTAGTATTCTTTTCATTTTCATCTCAGTTGAAAAGTGTCTAATTACTAAAATAGTACCTTTATGAATTACCGCTCATATTCTATTAAAAGAATTTGTAATTTCTTAAAAGAAATTGTAAGTCCACAAGCATTCAGTTTAAACTAGTAGTATGGTCTACCATTTTTGAGTTATTTTCCTCAAGAAACAAACTCAAAATTCTTTAATAGTTTTTTCTAGTTATGAAGAGCATTTAGTTAACATAGTATTCATGTCAATATTTGCTATTCCTTTCTTCATATTTTCTAGAATGATATATGTCGTTCTCTTCAGCCTTCTTCTGCAGGCATCCTTATGGCCCTGTGAGATTTTCAAACATACTATTAAACAGACCCTGTGAAAATCTGTTCTTAACCTCGATAATCTTGTGTTCTAGAAAGATGTTATACATCATTTGAATCACATTCATTTTATGTAAATAACAAAAACTTGAAGGCTGCACTAATTTTTACTGAAAAGGAAATGAAAGCTGTAGGTAAATGATTAACATTTAGTTAGAATGTAGTAAAAAATGTAGAAGTTATATATTAAGGTCTATAACACTGGCATATTTTGGAAATAATTTGAATGATTTTCTATATGAAAACATGAAGCAATATATGAATTTCTCATTATGTACACTATTCCCTTTATACAGTAGAAGCTAAAGCATATTATTTTTAATATATATTATATATTAATATATTAATTATATATGTGAAATACAAAGTTATAGTTTGTGTTGGGTAAATAAAAGTAATTGGTGCAATTTTGATTGTGAAATATGTGGAATACGGTCATGGGACAGTTATAAAGATGAGTTATAATAAACACTGAAAGCAAAGCATGGAAGAAGGCCTTTTGAACTAATCTTTTGTTCACGATTAACTACTATAGATCTTAAGTGGTTTTGTAGTAAGAATATGTGAATTATAACTTTAGATGTTGCTTTTTATTTGACGAATACTTTCTACTTGTGATTAAGCCTTAAGCTGTTTTGTAATAAGAACTTTTGAATTATAGTTTTAGAATATTGCTTTGTATTAAGGATTTTTAAAACCATAGCTTTAGAATGTATAAAAGGTTTCAACAAAAGAAGGAAGTGAGCCTATCTCAAAATTCCTAACAAAACGGTGAAAAAAACAGCCCGAGAAAGGAAGCTGGACAGCAGCTTGCTGACTAATGGTTTTGAAAAGGGAAGCTGAGCCTCACCATCTAGAATAACCATCCTGAAGTGTATATTCTGGGAAAAATGGATCACAATGGAGTACAGAAATTGTGAAGAAACCAGCTATCTGAAGTATAGAATTGTGATGCAAAAACTGGAATTAGAAAGTGCTGAGAAAGCCTACAGATATTCACATAAATACCAGCAGGCCTCAGTATTTGGTGTGCAGTTAGAGGGAGAAATTCCACTTCTGCACCCAGCTCTGCTTTGCTTATATTTTACCATATTAATTAATAAATTGAATTACTGCTTGATATATTGGCTCATTTTTAACATACATTTATAATGGGGAACCTATGAATTTTCCTTAGAAGTCAGATGCTTTTAAAAAGTATGATTCTGGAGGGGGACCTCTCAAAAGGGGGAAGAATGTTTTGCAAAATTAACTGGACTACTTGTTTCAGAGGATGTAGGTGGTTTTTGTTTGTTTGTTTGTTTTTCTGATTTTTTTTTTGTTTGTTTATTTTTCTTTTTTAGTTATCTAGAAAAATTGAAATTCAAAACATTGAACTAGAAGACTCTTGCCAAAACACTGTTGGAACTTAAATATACGCAAACTTTTAAATTTACTATAGATCATTTAAAATAACACCCCATATATCTCTCATGTAGAATCTTACAGGGTAGTATTTCTTTACAAATAAAAGCTTTATTTAGAATTATTTTCTATTGGGCCAACTTGAAACAGAGTTTTCAGCTGCACACAATAATGTGTTAAATGCAAGTTGCCTTTAATGTGGAACTTCTTTAAAGGTTTGTGCTCTAAACCCTCTAATTGTTTTAATGGCTAAGTAAACTGCCATATAAACTATGATGTTTTATGCATGCGAATGAGCTGTTATTTTGATGATATATTTCATCTTGATATCTATTTCCAAACCCAAGTACACTTAACTTAAGCAGTAAATAGAAATTGTGAGCTGAAAAATACTCTGATATTAGAAAAGTTTGGAATACTGTCAGCTACTATATTGAAGATGTAAATATATATATACTAGAATTTCAGTGAAAATAACAGTATTTTTTATTTCACTAATTTTTCCTTAATCTTTTGTCCACCCTATATCATTTGGCACTATTGGGAGTTGGGTTGCTTTCCTATAGAATTTTTTCCCAGAAGTTGCTAGGAAGCTGATTGCTGGGTGCTCAAGAGTACTCATGGGTGCGTGGGAAAGACAAAGGAAGCGGGTAAGTCAGGGACAGTGTGGCACCCAGACTTCACTTCACTCTGGGCAGTTTTTTTGCTCTTGGAGGGAACTGCCAGGACTGCTCATCTTTGGGACGGCAGAGAGCTCTCACCATCCCTCACCTGGAGCTCAGCTCAGAGTGACCCACCACCGTCTGTTAGTGTGTCCCCTGGGATTTCAGAATCTGTTCTCTCCCTGCCCTGCTGCCCTGTGCCTGCTGCGCCTTCACTTCTGCTCTGGTTTTCCCCATGCCATGTCCCACACCCCGTACCCAAGCGGGACATTTCTGCAGCTCCAGCCACTTCCACTGAGCCTCAGATACATCTCCAGCATCCCAGCAGCTTGTGGCAGTATATTGCACCAAAGGGGAAAAATGCCAGAGGTGAAGAAAACTGTGACTATTTCCCTGGTTTTGTTTGTTGTTTAATGCCATAGTTATTGTTGTTATGTTTGCCTTGTTAAACACGCTAGTAAAAAATTATTATTCCTATCCCAATATCTTTGCCTGAGAGCCCTTTCATTCAAAATTACAGCAATTCGGAGCTCTCTATTCCAAGAGAGGCTCCTGCTTTTTCCCTAGCAGACACATCGGTCTTCCCAACTAAGACAGGCACATTATGTTATTTATTTCTCTAACACAACCTACTTTTGCCAGGAAATCCTATGTCACACTCCCATCATGGCAACTAGTACCTATAGAGGACATTCTACACACTTCTGAAATTGTGAAATATAACTGCTTTGAGTTTGATCAAACAAAAAAGCATCTTCTTAACTTAAAGTATCTAAATACAATTCTGAGACATCCCTAGATATGAAGCAAAGCCAGTGTTTTAAATGTTATTTTTGGCGCAAGTTTAGAGAGATCACCTTGCAGATACTTTCTTAAAAAATTTTAAAAAACAGACAAAAAATCCCCAACACCACCCCACCCCCCACACTTGCCCCCCAAACATTTCAAGCCTTAGAATCTTCTTTTCAGCAGTTCTGTGAACTCCATTCTGAAGTAAAGCTAGACACTAATTTCAGTTAGTTGGTCTCAGGAAGGCTTTTCACAGGGTGAAACTGCTTTGAACAGAATTTAATGTGAGAAAGATTCCTGGGATCCAATGGAGAATATTTAATCAAAATCACAGATAACTAAAAAACCCTTTTGCAGTACAGGGAAGTGATAAGTAAGTATTGAAGTGTGTACTTAGTATTTAAGTCCTTGCTCTGGTATCATATCATTACCTTACCATCAGACCCTTTAGCCATCCCTGTCATCTCTGCTGGATTCAGTGAATAATTTTAGTACAAAGTAGAAACATATAAGGGACAGACTAAGGTAGCAATCTAGAAATCCCTGTGGGTCACATAACTATCATGAGAACTTGCCTTTCAAAGCCTGGCTTTCTGTGTTACAGAGAAGTTATGTAAGCTGATGAGCCTTTTATAACTTAGATGAGCATTATAACTACAGGACTTACAGGTTTTGGAGTAAAAGAAAACGGTTTGGGGTTTTTTTCTCCATGAAGTTGACAAACTTTAGTCCAAGTGTATGCTGATGTTTCAGTTAGAGAAGGGGAAAGCTATTTCTTATTTATCTTTAAAATTAAAACAGGAAAGTGCTGGGGAGTGGAAGTAAAACACTGAAATAACAAAAGGCCTAAAACACTGTTGAAAGTGTAGTTTTCTAGAAAGCTTCAGTTCTGCAGTTGGATCATTCTGATGGATTCTACTCCACTATTTGTGTTGCTACCTTCTTTCAGGGCTTTAAGTCCTTCATCACTTCTCTTGATATTTGCTGATTGTTTTCACAGCTTGACCAGTTCTTCCTTTTGGATTTTCCAGTTCAGAAGAGTATGTCCTGATTTTGGTTTATAGGTCACATATGTCAAGACATATGTTCAGGACATTAGGGTCAACCCTAATGTGCTTCCAGCCAATATTAGGATGATGGAATTCCTGGTTGAACATCTGGGCTCTCTGTGACTCAGGAATAACATGATATGTTTGAAAAAACTTTCATAGGAAAAAGGTAAGATTTTCCACAATTATCTCTTTACAGGTACTACATATCTATTAGGCTATCAAAGGATGTTTTTCTGTTCTTTCTGTTTAATACATACATAGTCTAATAACTGTGCTCTAAATGACCTTTGACCACAATTAATACCCTGCATAAAGAAAATAATGATAGCTGTTTAATTATTCATTCAATTCAGTTTATTACGAATCATTCTAGAATCTTAGCAAGACCTGCAAGATTTCAGCTGAAAGAATATTAACTGACTGTAATTGTCAGACCAGTGAGTTTAAACAATGAACATCATAAAAGATATATAGTAATTATTTCAGCTACTCTAAGTTGGAGGAACCTGTACTATTTTCAGAGTAGGTTTCCTTCTGTGAAGTTTTTTAAAAATAATTGTGGGTCAAATGACAAAGAAAATTAAGCTTATCTTTAGCTTATGTCAGACATTTGATTGTTTGGGTGGAGTTTACTATGGCATTCTGTTGTACAGCTTTCAAGATCAGAAGAAGCTGTACTTATGTCCATTTTAATAACACATAGGAAATAGTCCCAGATTAAAAAAAAAAAAAAAAAATTAAAAAAAAGCGCACATTTGCATTGCATCTGATCCAAAAAGCATCATTTCAGTTTGGCAATAATTTAAAGTGATGCATACACTACCAAAATATTTTGGTGAGGAGATGTTTCAGCCCTCGCTGAACATCAGCCCAAGTCTGGCTAATTAGCTGATTTTAAATAAGCTAATTTGAAGTTTTCCTTCCATCTCAGAATATTCAATGATTCTGTGATATTACTTCCTGTGCTCATACAAAGGATTTACTTTCAGGTTAATTCTTTGTCTCATAAACACACACATACACACACACACACACACACACACACACATATATCTGTATCTATCTATATCTATCTATCTATCTATATCTATCTATATCTATATATCTGTATCATCTATATTTATATCTATAATATGTTTGCCTGCATTCTACTGCTTTATACTTTGAGTGATGAGAAAGCATGAGCAAATTAAATGACTTCTTAAGTCACACATGTAAGTAGGAAAAAGATAAACTTTCTGTTTATCCATTCCATGTACTTATTCATGAATATGTATGTTTCACACATGAATATCTGTAAGTGGTTTTTAGCCACTAAATTTGATAATTTTTTTGACTGAAATGATAATTTATAAAGTGTTGCTCAGCTAATTAAAAGTGAGATGCAGTCATAGCTGGAAATTTTCTGCTTTGGTACTTCTGAAATTTAGCTCTTAGCCATACCAATTCTTAAATAAACACATTTGAGCTAACTCCAAGTTACTCCACTTGTTCCTTCAATGCAACAAAGTTGCTGGGTTATACCATATTATTGCTTTATGCTAAAGAGTCTCTCAGAGACTAGGAGGTTTGTTTCAGACTGCTGCCATTGAAATTTGGAAAAAAAGTCAGATTTTAAATTTCTTTAATAGCTTATTATTTTATGACAAGATTATATATAAGTTGCATGAGAATCTGTGAAATAATCATATCTTTATGACATATAGAGTGACATATACTGAATGACTTTCGATGACATATATGAGTTAAAATATTCCTAGTATTTTTTAAGGTCATAATGATTTTAGTTTACTCAGAGTGTTACCTAAATGGAGGTCTCTACGTTCTGTTCTTCCAGTCAATTTTTATATCACATTCACATTCATAATTACTGCCACTGTACAAGGGTAATATAACGATTGATGAACTATCACATAATCTGAAGAATGAAGGAAAAAATTCCAATGATCTGCTTCACCATTTCTGATCAGAGAAAAAAATAATTACCTGTTACATTTATGCCCATTCTTCAGTAGATGAAAGAAAGTAGCAGTCATGCACAGGAATATGCAAGTGTGAGATATTGTAAAACATATTGTCATTTACTACTAATAACCCTTTTTGTGAAAAAGTATATTAACAGTAAATTTCAATAATTCAGTATTGTAATATTTCTTATTTTCACATAAAAAACACTTGCAGAATTGTAGAAAAAGATAAAATATTTTCCTGTTTATCTTTCTAAAGCTGCCATTTGCTTTCTTCTCCATTTTGAATCAGATATGACTGAGGTGTGAGGCTCTTCGCCTAAAATTGAGCAGAAAGAAGACAATATTGTGAATTTATGAAAAGAGATTAACTACTGATAGTGATTGCAACATAAAATTCTATTTTTATTTTTAGGAGAAATTAAACTATTTCCTCTACAATTTTTTTTTACTTGCTTTACAGAGATTTCTGTCTGAATGCTGGTTGGTATCTATCTTAAAAAATTGGGATAGATTGGGTTTTGCCATCTTCTATATTGAAAGACTTCCATGGAAATTTAGATGTGATACATTTTCCTGAAAACAGAAATATCTGAGTTGACTGATCTGTTCAACGTATACAAGTGTATCCATGTATTTGATCCTGGAAAATGTTTTGGCAGTGTGTTGTATAGCAGAGTCTTTCCATCTTTGTGCAATAAAATTCAGTCTACTGCTTTTGCAGAAAGCAATTATATAAAAATTCACAAATTTATCAGTCCGCATTTTACAAATTCACTCCTAATCCTCGTCCTATAGTTCCCTGAGGAGAATCTTTTGGAATCTCTCACTTTGAGTTGTTGAGCTACATGTCCATATTGAGATTCTGTATGCTTTGTCCCTATGTCACTGCTAGTTTGCTTGGTCCTGTCATTTATGGACTCAAAAAAGATGGACAAGGCTTCTAGAGGAAAGAAATGGCTTTTACCAGAGGCCACTAGATGAGATGTTGGAATAAAATTTAGGAAAATTCTGTGTATGCACTCATTCTTCAGATTTTCAGAGGGTTATATCTACTCTGTAAACAGATACTTGGAAATTCTGTACCCTTAGTCAACCATTTCCAGGATGCAGGTGAAGTATGTTGTGGTGTTCTTCTGGACTTATGTTTTTCTCCTCCTAAATATCTCATTTCTGAGACATACCAGTGTGTCAGTGTATTACAGTGTTCCAGTCTTTTTTTGAATTATTGATGCTTCACAACTTTTTGGGGTCCTATTCAAGTGTCAGGATATTTGGGCTTTTTTTTTAATTCAGGCATTCTGTCATGTCAACTAATACGTGACCTGTGATTAACAGGTAATACAGGTACTTGAGTAAGAACAGTTGGTTCTCTTTGGTCTTTTATATTTCAGTTACTTTCTCTGTGATGAAAAGAAAAAATCTATTGTGCACACAGCATTACAAATAAGCTGTGACTACACAGTGCTGAGCCTGAACTAATTTGTCTTGAGACTGGCTTACTAACTGTCCCTGTGCAGGGCTAATGTTTTGCGTTCTGGGTTGAAATGAGTGTTGAGAACTTTGTGCTCATCCCTGAGATGTAACTCAGCAGGCTATCTGTGATATTCTTCATTGGTCCATAGCCAATTTTCAGGAGATCTAATTTGGAAATAAATACAGAAATTATTCTAGTTATTGAGCAGTCCTAAAACATGTATTATATCTTCAGTATCCTAAGATAAATGAAGCCACTTCCTGGCACCAGTACTGTTTGCATTTCTAGAAGCAAAGCGTCTGCAAACAACCTGAGATTAAACTCAAGAGGGGCAAAAGCAACAAAGTGGGAAAAACAACACTTCTGACAGGCTGTCAGGTTATTTTACTCTGTAAGAGTATGAAGTCTACATCAGTTTATGCCAGAAGGTGCTACGTTTTTGTCAGTGTTTGGCAGCATAGATTTCATTTCATTGACACCAAGTTGTTCATATTTATTTAGAAGCAACTACATAGATGTCAGTAGGATACTGGCTGTCAGAGATTTTTTTGTCTGGTTTTGTTTTTTGTTTTGTTTTGTTTTTTTCCCAAAATTAAAGTAGCCTGTTTCTAACCATACTCACCTGGTTATGCAAGCCTGTGTTCATCCCCAGTAGAAAATTAGGGCCTCTTTGTCATTCAGAATAATATGCTGAATATTATAATAAACATAAACTTTAATATACTGCACAAAAAAGGAAATTATCTTGGATTTAAATTGAAATGCCAGAGAATAAAATTTAACTAAAATTGAAACTTGGAAATGGAAATCCAGAAATACAGAAGTTTGCAAGCAAAGTAGAAAAAATAATCAGCACAGAATGCTTTACTCTTTCTGGAAAACATGGGGAGGTTAATATAAGAAGGACAGCAAAAAAGGAAAAAAATAAAAGAAAAGAAAACCAGCAGGAGTTGATTTTGAGGCATTCAGAACTGGAGAGGAAAAAAGATGACTCACTGAATTCTCTGTAACAAGCACCTTTCTTTTAATCTGCCACCAGATTTGGGTCTAATCAATTTCTCATTTCATATATACTATTTATGTTTCAATGTCATAGCAGAAGCAAAATCTGAGGGGAAAACTAGCAAAGCCTTATCTGGCTTGGGGTTTTTTTTATGTCTGTTATTACGTAAATCTCTTTTTCTATCAGCAGAAATTATACGATTAATACATTTTCAGATTTTTAGCAAGAAATTAGGGACAGAAATATTAGAATGTATTATATTTTCTTATCTCTATTATGGTAGAGAGTTTGAATGATTATGGCTCAGCTTTTGCAGTACTTTATCCTCCCTGCATTACATAACCAATTACTACCTGAGATGTAGTATAAAGGGGTGAGATTCAATGAAACACAAGAGAAAAGTGAAATCCCAGAGAAAAGTAGGAAGGTGACATCTCAGAAACTGGGATTTTGGTCTAAAAACTGAGCATCACTCATCCACTACAGAATGATCATCACTCATCCACTACTCATGATCAATCTGACAATGGATTTAAGGTCATGCGGGGAATTTTTTGCAGTACTAGGCACTGAGCCCTGATCTGTCCCCATCCAACACATGCAAGAAAAACAGTTTGCCCTATTTTGCTCTTTTCCTTCTCTCACTTTTCTACCAGCTCAAGCTGCCCAATTCTCTTTTGCTTTTCAAAGCAGTAGTGAGCATTTCTCTCTTCTTTCCATTGTCTCCACATTTTCCTAAAATTTTAACTTTAAATTAAGATTATGTAGTTGTGTCAGAAATTTCTTTTAAGAGCTCTGATATACTGCATAGGATTGTAGTGGGCATAATTATATTCAAAATATTAGTTATGTGCTGCTGGCAAATAACTCTTTCCTCTCCAAAGTCCCTCTTCTATAAGATTTGTATATCCAACAGCATCAGATTATACCCAGAAGCACTTGTATATAATGCTACACTTTTACTTTGTGGGTCTACTGAATTTGTAGCTGGCAAGCTAAAGGAATTTATAATCTTTTTCTCCAGTAAATTGCACTATTTGTGAATTTGTAATCGTGAACGAAGCCAGACTTGTAGTGCAACCCACTGTACACACCAGGGGTCCTATTGAAAGCAACCAAACTTTCATTTTCAAATTGGTTCCTAATTGGAAATTAAACCCAGCCACATTCAGCACCTCAAATCCCTGAGGACCAGATGGAATGCAAGGCTGTTTATTTTCCACCAAATTTGTAGAATTTTAATGCAACAATTTCCCATTCAAACAAAATTTAAAAAAAAAAAAAAGTTAAGAAAAAATTTTTTTTAAAAAATTATTTTTTTCTGTTGATGAAAGGAAGCCAGAAGATAAGGATAAATGAAGAATTCATTTCTCTTAAAAAGAAGCATTGAGTCTAATATCATGTTAAGACTGCACTATGTTTTGCTCTTTGTAAAACTTAGAAGGGAAATAAAAAGTGGGAAAGGTCTAATGCACCTTTTGATGTGGGTAGTTAATATAAGAAGCCATTTCAGTGGGTTTAAAAGGTCATATTTTACTATTGTCACTAAAACATAGTATTTATGTTGAAGTTCTTATTATGGAGATCCTCAGAGAGATAATTTTAGACACAAAACTAAAAATATTTTAAAATCCTATAACATCTTTAATCCTTTAATTTGTTTACAACAATTAAACTTGCAGAGTCTCTTGAAGGCTCACTGTTGAAGGATCATATAATTGATTTTTCTTTACTTCCTGTTCAGTGGGAAAGTCTTTGTAACTTGATTTAGTGTTAGGATTTCCATGATTCCCAGGCTTGAAAGTAACTGGCAATTCATTGTCTCACCTTAGTGTCTCTCTAGAGGTAACACTCGAGTGGCAAGTTTTAGTTATTGGCTTTCTCAAAATCTGGAGGTTAGGATTTCAAAATTTAGATTAAGCTTGCTCAAAGGACAGGAATTTTCAGAGGTATAATCAGTGTGGTCCTGAGATGTACTGCAGTTTTTCTTCAAGTGTATTTTACTTCTGATTTCAGTTGCAAAGACAGCTTGTGATTGCTCTAGTATGATATTTAAATTATTGTTAACACTCCAGTAATGCAGGTATAGGAAGACTACAGACTACAGTGAAAATAAAGCCTTAAACGCATCTAGGAATTATTAGGAAAGCTTTGTGGAGTAGTGGAAAGAATAACTGAAAGCACTAAGATAAAAAAAGAGAATTCCTTTTGTCTTCATTGTCTGAATGACTTGATTAGCTAGTAGGTTTTGTTTTGAAATTTGTGATGTGTATTTTTAATTGGATGATATGGATTAGCACGGCAATGGTATCTTCTGTGACTTACAGATTTTTTGTACAAATTGCATCATTCTTTTCAATATTGCTGCACACAAAGCAACAGTTCCCTGCAAAAAAATGTAGCAGAAGTGTCTGAGAATAGCACTGATAGATGCTCACTGATAGATAGAAGAACTGGATTTAAAAACTACACAATATCCTTGGTGAATGTCCATCAGTTGTTGAAAGAAACCTCTACCAAAATACTGAGTCATTCACATTATATCAAGGAAATGGCAACCAGTTTGGCTAGTTGATATTCAAAAAGCAGATTCTCTTGGAAATTGAGGAATTTTCTTGCTCTGAGTGTGAGGAATTTGACGAGGCTAGTTTGGGGTTTAACACATTCTGGTATTGCACCTTGCATCAGCTCTATTACTAGTTATATCAATATATCAATTGAAGAATGAAAGCCAAATTTATACAATGATAAATTCTATTAGTAAGAAAATAACTAGGAAACTAAAGGCACTTTTTCATAAAACTTGTTGATCCTTACGTTTTTGAGGGAACACTGCACTCAGCATTTGGAGAAAGTTCATTAATGCTGACATTTCCTGTCAAGATTTTTTAAATCAGTTTGTAAATATTAATATTTTTTAAAATTAAATTGGAAGAAGAAATTTTAAATGTATAATAGATATACATGTTAGTTCAGACTTATCAGAAGCTCTAAAAATAGGGAAGAAAAGTGTGTTCCTATGGAAGTAATGTAAAGCCTCAGCTGCTACTTGAGATGCCCACACAAATCATGACTTGACCTCTACAAATCAGATGCATGCCTTCCTTTTTATAACCATAATTGTCATTTTGTAGTTAACTTCATGCTTAACCTCTGGTATATCCTGTCACTTCTTTTGCTGGGAAGGTGGAATGTAAATTTTGAAAGGTGAATCAGCATAATGGAAAGTTGCTCAAAGTATTGCATTTATACTCTGCAATTGCACTCTAAGAGTTTTACTGACCTTGGGGAACGCAAGTGAAAAGTCATTTCCACAGAAATTCAACATGTATTTTCTAGGAACTTGTAGATAAACCCTATGAGCCTTTGAGAACTTAGTAGATGGGCACAGCTTTCTCATTTTTGAGCTTTATCATCTAGCTGAAGCACTTTGAAGCACTTTTACAGATTTATGTGGCAGAAAAAGTCAATTACAAACTTTAATTTATTACCATTTGGAAAATGATACATTACCAGAAAAATTAGGAGACCATCAAATTAGTAACTTTATTACAAAGCCAGAAATGCTCAGCTAGTATGTGTATCTAAATTTATTCCATTGGTTTCCATTGCTTTTTACATTATTTTGTACAAGTTATGAAGATCAAAAAATAGATACTAACTAAACACTGTTGAAATGTACATTGTTGTGGGGAAACTACACAGTTTTCCAATATTAGCAGAATATACATTTAATATTTTGGTAAGTGTATGTTGCAGAACTGATAAACTGACAGTCTTAGGACATACTTGACTGGTGTACTGATGCTATCTTTTGTGGGAGAGAAGGTAGAGTATCTAGGAATAGCTAAAGCTGGAAAGAAAGGGGGTATGAGAAGAAGGTGTTTTAAGGTTTTGATTTTATTTTTCATTACCGTACTCTGGTGGTAATTGATGAGTGATCTTCCCCTGTCCTTATCTCAACCTAATCTTTTGTTATACTTTTTCTCCCCTGTCTAGCTGATGAGGAGAGTGATAAAACACTTTTGGTGGACATCTGGTGTCCAGCCAGGACCAACAACCTTCACAAAATTGAAAATTGTATGGCATTACTGCTTTGATTCCCAAAGGAGTATAAAGTAAACTTTGAATCCGTACATATATAGAAATAATCCTATCAATAATATAGAATAAACTGCCTGCTGTATCAACAACACTGACTTCTTTCATCAAGAGAATCCTAAGTTAAAGGGTGAAACAAGTTTGGTTTGATAACCAGCTTGTTCTCACTTGCTTTTGAAGTCTCGGGTTCCTAATTAGCAGCACACAGCAAGCTTCTGTGTGCAATCACTGAGAAAAACAAGGACTTCCTCATCCACTACAGAGTATCTGCATTTTCTATTTCTTCTCTGTTGCAGGTATTTACACTTTATTTCATGTTATTGAACATAAAAGATTAACTCCTTTAAAGATTTTTCTAAATGGTATTTTCCATTCTGATTCATTATCTTCCCTAGGAAATCAAAACCAAAACCAGTTTGTACTCAGTACATTCACTGAGTGAGAAAATGGTAGCGTTTTTGAGTCAGGGAAATATTCTATTTAAGTTTGGTAACTCAAGGGTGGTTCTAGTTTAAATGCAACATGAATAATATGAGGTAGTTCTTTATAGGTGGAAAAGTACCATGAAGTATAAAACAAACAGAACCCAGACTTAGGGTATATTACAGTGCCATGTGCTGCTGTAAAATTATATATATATATCGAACAGTATAACAGTAGAGCTACTCCAGCTATTTAAACAGATAAATTCCAGATTTACTGGCAGTACTGTCAGCTGGATGTAACTCTGGGTTCCTTCATTAATATGTGTCCTTGGAAATGAGGCTTTCTCAAGTACACTGATAAGGGATTTTTGGCTCAACATGTGTCTTGCATGCTTGGGGAGCCTATAATTACATTGCAAAACCCACCATCTTCACCTTTATGTTCTATGGTATTTGTATCTTTGGTGAATTTCACTTGGCAGTTTTCTGGCAAAAATGAAAAATGAGAAATCACAATTAAGGTATAACTGAAAAGAACTGGATTCTGTATTGAAATAACATTTATAATATTCATAAATGTAGATTATTTTTTAAATTGTAAACATTTTTAATCCTTGTGTTTAAACAGCGGAATGAGTATTAACTACTTTAATTTTTTCCACCCATGTCTCCTGACATGCCCTAGAATACCCTCAGAGAGTCCCAAGTCTTGTTTGCGATCCACAGTTTATCCATCATAATTTGCTAAAATATGTATTTTATTAAATAATTTTGCTCTTTTTTAAAATATGTATTTTATTAAATTATCAGTGTTTAAATGGCAACATTTATAAAACTTGTCTTCCTTTTGCACTTTAGTCTGCAGAACCGTATTTGTACAAACATTTCAGCTAGAATCAGAGGTCTCAGAAGAGAATATCCAGAAAGAATTTAGATACACTTCTTACCAGTCACCCATGCAGACCAAAGGAAAGGCCAGAGAGATCATAAGCCCTGAAACAAATGAAGATATATGGATAACAGGAGAAGTGTGAGCTTAGTGCTGTAGTTAAAAGCAGTCAAAGATTCTTTTTGTATTAGCCATGAGAAAACTGTGAAAAGTGGCTTGGAACACCTGGAGAGCTCAGTTGTTAATGTAAAGGTCTGCAACATTAGCACCTTCTATCAAAATACCAAAATCTGTAGCCGTTACATCAGGCTTAAGCCTTGGTGCCCCTTAATTGCACAAGATAAGCCCATTTTCTTGCCTTGGAAAAACTACCTAATTGCATTGAAGTACTTACCTTTTATAATAAGTGATTGAAAAATTTGCTTACATCATTTCCTCCTTCTGTGCCTTACAAAAAATGGCTGAGTTTGTAATGGCTTTTCTTAGTGCCGGAAGAGTTTCCTCTTGGTCTTGTTTTCGTGTTCATCAGCAGAAGAGATTCATGAGACTTAGGCTGCATGTCAGCATATTACCCTTTTCCTGCCTCTTTTCTTTTTTATTTCTTACTTATGGAAGGTTGCCAAAGATGCACAGTATTGTTTCCACTTATTCAGGCAAGAATTCAAATTTAAACAAAACAGAACACAGAGTAAGTGGAAAATCACATATAGTACGTGGAAAACACCTTTATACCATGCCATAACAATTACCTGAGAGAACATCAGGCATAGTGTTCAGAAAGACTAGCTTAGACATTTAAAATTGTCACACTTGTTTAAAAGATAACAATTATATGGATGTTTACAGAATATAACTTGTGTATCAGCCTCTTACGATTTTATTGTTCTATTCTTCCATAGAATCTCCACCACTGACAAACAATAGTACATATATAAAATAGGTAACATATAGATTACATATATAAAATAGATGTCTGTTTAATGGGAGAAACAAAGGTTTAAAAGAGAAAAAAACCCCACTTTTGTAGCACCTTAGATTAAGGATGAGATAAATTTACTTTTATGTTTCCCAAAATGAATTTGTATGTAAAGAATTTCAGTGATGGATAGATCTTGTTCCGACATACAGGAAAATGCAACATTTTTATGAGTGAAATTAGAGTTGCAAGGTTTCCCACCCTGTCTTTCCCAATTTTCTGTGCTTTTTTACATATAGTGCAAGGAAATGCTGTAAAATGTCTTTATACAGTTCAGTCACATTTTGCTAGTGAAGCTAGATTCTTTCAAACTGGGATTTTTTTTTGCAGCATATATATAAAATAATGCAGACTAAAACCCTGTTAGTGATACTCATTGGTGGCATAAGTATTACACTGACAGTGGAATAAAGTTATGTGAAGTTTGTTGTCAGAGTCAGAAATTCTGAGAAATATTTCTTTGTATGTTTTAAGGGATGAAAAGTCTTTGGCAAACAATGTTTTTAACCTTAGTACATGGAAAGGGCTTCTTAGGCTCTGGAATGTAGCACTACTTTCAAGAACGTGTATTAGATAGGAGCATATGTAGTTTATCATAGGGTGAGAATTTTAGTTTCTGGGGTTTCTAGAATGGTAAGCAGAGAAGACAAGATGGAGGGAACCTCATGGTTTTCAGACTTCTTCCTTCTTCTTCATCTATCTGCTCCATCTTCTGCTGTGATGGTGGTTTCTGGTTGGCTTAGAGACAGACTTTCTAACATGGATAATAGGTATTGGTAAGTTTTTGTAAATACTGTTTACATGGTTTTTAGTATAAAAGTAAACACCACCCTGTGTAGGTGGGATTGTGCCTGAAACTGACCTGCTGCACAGAACTCTGTGGGTCAGGGAAAGAATGTAATAAATAAGAAAGAATAAACAACCTTGAAAAAGAGAAGAGACAGCTCACGACCATTTCTTCAATCTCTGGCTGGGGAAAAAAGACTTTTGCATTCTTGGGAATCACAAAAAACACTCAAAACCACTTTTTTTATAAACCCAAGAAAGTTTGTTAGTTATATTGGGCCTGGGAAGACAGCAAGCAAACATGATGCACAAAGCTGTCAAGCTGTCAAGAGAATGAAGTCAGGCTCTTCTTGTTGGTGCCAAGTAATAGGACATGAAACAATGGGCAGAAACTGATGCACAGGAATTTCCATCTGGTTATGAGGACGAATTTCTTTACTCTGTGTGTGAACAAGCACTGAAGCAGATTGCCCAGGGAAGTTGTGGAGTCTCCCTCACTGCAGTTATAATCCTGTGCCATGTGCTCTAGGATGACCCTGCTGGAGCAGATTGGACCAGATGACCCACTGTGGTTGCTTCCAAGCTGACCAGTTCTGTGATTCTGATTCTGTGATAGATGGGAATCAGAAAGGTCAAAATCTCAGTTAACCCTAGATCACATTTCCCAGAATTTTTGTGGCATCTCTGTCTGTGGAGATACTGAAAACCTGCTTGGACAAAAACCTGGAAAACCCGCTGTAGCTGGCTCTGCTTGAGCAGCAGGATTTGACTAGGTTACCTCAAGAAGCCCCTTCCACCCTAAATGGTTCTGCAATTTTGTGTAAATAGATACCAACATCTAGTATTTATTTTTATAAATTTGTAATATCAAGTACAGCATTGATTTGTACTGTCAGAACTATAAGCAATCCTTAAAAAAAAAAAAAATTCCCTGCCAGGAGTTACTGAGACGAAGTTGTTAAATCATATGACACAAGTGTGTGCTGAAAAAACATTCCAAAAAATGTTTTTTCCCTTTCTAATAGTGTGCTACTAATTACTAGACTTTTTTTTTTTTTGCTAAAATGACTAGATTTTTGTTATTAGCAATTTGTTACCATTCATTTTGTTTCATTACAACATTTATCATCTTTCATTATAATTTGCATAATCTACTTCAGTCTGTTCTGTGGAATAAAACCTTTCTGTGGTGTTATCAAGCAATGCATGTCCACATTTAAAAGTGATTGATTAGACTTTTGTTTCCAATTATCATTTCTGATTGCATATTTTTCCTGCAGAGTCTTATGGATATTTTTCTGTTGACACTTGCATACTCTGCCTTTGGAAAGGCACTTTTTTTTTTTTTTTTTTTTTTTTTTTTTTTCTTTTCCTCATACAGAAGTTCCTACTAGGACAAATAAAAGGAATTGGATACTGGAAAAGATTAAGTTAGTTATATTGCTCACTGCATTCTGAGTCCTCTACCACCGAAAACAAGGTGAATCACAAATACAGTGTGTGCTGAAGAATGAGATTACATTTTGGGTTTTTGTACTATACTTTGAATATGGTAAGGATTTATTCATATTATAAATACATTTTTATTAAGATAAATCTCACAAAAGGTGGTCTCTAGTTTCACAAGCTGAATACTCCTAAGAGAAAATTCCTCCATGCAGTTTGCATTTGCTTCTGAGAAAATACAAACAGTGCATTTTTGGCAAAAAGTGAACTCCAGGTGCAGTTCTATAAAGTTAATTTGGGGAAAATTCATTTGAGAACAACAAATTTCAGATTCCTGTGGATGTCCTGCTTATGTTTACAAGATGACTGACAAGAGAAAGATGGGAAATGAATTTCTGGCAGGAAGAAAATGCAGGTTGCAAACATTAAATAGAGCATTATTTAATCATTAGAGTGAGGATGTGTAGAAGTGAATTCCTGCCTAAAATACTCTGTATGATGCCCTGCAAAATTGTCTTGTTGGCAGAACTAAACTAGAGCATTTATTGTGTGGGATGGTAGGATCAAATTTTCATTTTGTATGAGAAAACCAAGTTAAAGACTCATAGTTGTGATTTTAAATACTAAAGAGGGTTTTGTTTTGTCTCTTTCAATACAAACTGACATTACATGAGAAAAGAAGGAAGGAACTGTGTAGTCTTAATTATGATTTAAACTAGTCTACAGGTGTAAGGTAATTTTGAATACTTAGTACGTGCTTATTGCAAATACCATCTTGTTTTTATTGTGGTAGGATAATTTGACTTTACACAGTTAAAAGAGAAAGGATCTGGGTATTTTTCACGCCATTAATAGTCCATTACTATATTTTTTTTTTCTTTTCTGTTCTTAAGATCTGTTTTCATGTGGAGTGAAACTACTGTTTTCATGAAACAACACTGTGCTTTTAATAACTTTTAATAACAGTCATTTAGATAGATTCATACTTCTTGCTGTGCACAAATGGCTCTGCAGTGTCACTTCAGGACAGAGTATATTGTGGGCTGTGTAGAATCACATCATCCTTTATGAAGCAGAAAAGGCTTTATGGCTGCAAGAATCTACTACACTGTAGGGATTTGTTTAGTGTCTCACCAGAATGATTAGTCAATTCACAGAAAAGAGGAAGAGCCTGGGCCCAGTACCTTGCTCATACATAATTTTGGAATTTCTGGGCAAACTGAGAAAAGAGTATTGGTGCAATGGTGTCATTTATTGAAACTAAGGCTGGAAAAGACTTTTTCAGGCCAGCTTTGTGGATAAGTGTTGGAATCAAGAATCCTGAGAAGTATTTCTCTCTATGTTTTAAGGGATTCAAACCCTCTGGCAAACACTGTTTTTAACCTTTGTCCATGGAAAGGGCTTCTTAGGCTCTGGGATGAAGCAGAACTTTCAAGAATGTGCATTAGATAGTAACATAATATGTAGTTTATCACAGGGAGAGACTTTTAGATTTCTGGGTTTCTTAGAATGGCAAGCAGATGAAGGCAAGATGGAGGATCCTCGTGGTTTTCAGGCTTCTGCCTTCTTCTTCATCTGCCCCATCTTCTGCTGTGATAGTGGCACTTTTGGTTGGTTTAGAGTAGAGACAAAGTGTCTAACAAAGGCGATAGGTATTGGAAAATTATTGTAAATAAAGTACATGTAGTTTTTAGTATAAAAGTAAGCACCACCCTGAGGGAGGTGGATTGTGCCTTGGACTGACTTGCTGAGAGGACTTCTGCTAGTCAGGGAAAGAATTTAATAGATAAGGAAAAATAAACAACCTTGGAAAAGAGAAGAGATGACTCTCAACTTTTTCTTCAACCACGGGGCTGGGAGAAAACCACTTTCTAAATCTCGTAAATCATAAAAATATCAAAAACCCTGAGACATAAGCACAATTTAGCCTAAAGAATGGGGTTTTGATTCCTTGAAGAAAGTAACAATGATTCTGAGCAGAAAATTTGTTCAGGTGATGAGGTCAGTGTTAGAAGTATGTTCTAAGATCCTAAGTAGCCATGCATTTCACCCACATCATGTTTGGAAGGGCTAAGATAAGGGTGACTATCCATTTAAATCAGAGATTCAATGGGAGGCAGAAACTAGATTTCTCAAATATCAATATAAAAGTGAGAGATAAACTGAAGAGAAAAATACAAATATATTTTTAACTTTTTCATAGGGAATTAGTAAATCCTTAGGTGAAAGGGAGAGATGTGGTTTTTTTGGTGTATCCCTGTGGTTTGTTTTCAAAGATGCATTATATTAAGAAAAGCATTCACCTAAAAAACTCATTACAACCATTCTGTAGATCAGATAGTATAATTTTTTTTCCAAACGTCTAGAAATGCATGGACGTTTTTAATGCCTGGGTACCTACTCAGATTGCTTTTATACTGTGGAAGAACGAAAGTAAATGTGCAAATGCCCTAGTTCTTCTGAAAAAAATGCTGTCTTCTATTTTCACCAGATGTTGCCCATGCACTGTGTTACAGGAAAATGCTGAAAACTCTTTACTCAAGAATAGAAACATAAATAATATTCTATGATAGTTTGCAGTATTGGATAACTTGGTGACAAATTTAAACACAGAAGAAGTGGTGAAGTATATTTGACAAAATTCACTCGGACTTTCATAATATTCCTTCACTACTCTCTGGCTGAGTTTCTGAAGATTTAATAAGTGATTAAATAAGTGAATATGATTTTCATCTTTTGCATTCTGAAGTAGGCTGGCCCTTATCAGGTGTGCTTCTTGAAAAGTCAATGGAATTAGAAAAACTCATAGGAAAGCAAAACAAGTTCTTTTCCTTCTTTTTTAATTAAAAAATAAAATTTGCAAGGAACTTACAAATGTTCTGACAGGAAACTCTCTTCTTAGCTAAGAAATATTAATTTAAAATATTCATCAGGTGATAAGCTCTCACTGCAATATGTAGTAATGAGGACGAGGAAAGTTAACGGAAGATATGTTTGGTTAAACTCAGTAAGACAAACAATAGAAAAGCTGTTGTGCGCCCAGAAGATTTGAGATGGAGAGCACTTAGAGGAAATAATAAAACCCAACAATTTATAATGGTTTAAAGCAGCTATGATTTTAATTGATGTCACAGCTGAATGCAATAGTTTAATACCAAATGGACATCTTGTGGAAAAAAAGGGTCTTTTATTTGGTTCTCTCTATTGTTTGGCATAAACTAGGCTGGATTATTATTAACCTGCCTTATTGCTTACTGTGTAGGCAGATGTGGCAGTTACCCCCACATTTGTCTGTTTTCAGTTTGAAAGGACCACTGGTTTTAGGGGAACCACTGCTGCTGCTTTTCCTTGCTTTTCCTTGCTTCCTGGGAGGGCCAAGTGGATGGAAAGAGCAAAGCACAAGAAAAGACTATTCTTTCTAACTCACTGGGTAAGTCTTACATAACACTTCAAAAGACAGCCCTGCAAATGGAACTCCTGCAAATATTGATAAATGTTTTACCAGAAAAAAATGTTAGAACATTACTTGCTGGGATGTGATTTCTACGCTTCCTTTTAATCTTCTGGGTTAAACACAAACACCTCAAAATGACCTTGCTGTCACAGCCAATTATGTGAACAGGGTTCAGGATTCACCACAGGCCAGAGTACAAATCTGTAGCTACAGTACAAATGCATTAGGGACTTTATGAAATACAATTTTTGATTACTTAATAGAAAAGATCTTATATAATGATTAACAGTCCTTTAGTGCTCAGAAATCAGTTTAATTCAGTTGTAAGAGTTTAAATATTTCTGAGTCATTTTTTGCTTTTGATTTATAAACTTCATAGAAAAGCTTTAATGGTGCAACATTTCCAAATGTTGCACGCCTAGTGTGGAACAAATATTAATGGCTATACTAAATTCTTGTACTTCGAGTACTTAAAAGGCTACACACTCAAATGTGGCTTGGGAGAAAGATGAAGGGTTGAAAGCTAGTGGTAAAAAACCAGAAAGTCATAAACTGGCTGAATTTGAGACAGAATATATCGTATAATTTCACAAATGAATTAATGTTCATTTAGAATTTTGTTTCTCAACTATTTTACGGGTAAGCTATCCCTTTTCCATTTGTCTTCTTTTTCTTCCATAATCCTTTGTCTTTTGGACTTTACAGTCTCATATCGATACTGTATACAGACTTTCTTCTTCATTCTATCTATGGCTGCTGATTTGGTGGTGATACAACTGTTCAGAAAGCTGACTTTAACTGGATGGTGGAGGAAGCCTGAGATGCTCTAACTGCATACCTGTGTATGCAATAAAATTGGGAATGATTATGAAGTAATATACCAGTACTCAGCCTAAAAAGAAAAAAAAACACCCACAAACAAACAAACAAACCCTCAAAAAAACCAACCCGAAACCTTAAGATTTTGGAATTTATTTGTTTTTCTTGTCTTTACAGCCCAAGATTAGCATCTGGGACAAAGCTCACTTCTTAAATTATGGCCAGGCTCACTGAGAAATCTGTGATGAGAACAGGGAAAAGCATGACGGGAAAAAAAGATCAGGGTGCGTCTCTGCGTGTGTGTGAAACCCCAAAATGCTTCAATTTGACATTTCAACTTCCTGTTTCAAAATGAAGTCTCCCAATGTGGTTACATTAAACACAAAAAAACAAAACACAATAACCCACAAAAGGGCGCACAAGAAGAAAATAAAACAAAACTTTATATTTTTAGCTCCAGTAGACAGTGTTTACTTTGACTGAGAATTGTGTTTTGAGGGGATAGGGTGAATATAAGTAAGAAATTCTTTATCTGTTTTAAACAGTAATGTTTTTTTCCTTGTTTTTAGTGCAGTAGACATATCAACACAATCAGTTATTTGCACAGCTTTACCTGCAAAAAATAATTATGTAATCTTAACTAAACAGCAGTGTAGTTAAGTAAATTGTATAATTTACTGTAGATATAAATTAATGTAGCTACATCGCTTAGTTTTGAAGGAATTAAAGGTATAATCTGATGTAACTGTCTTGAATACTGTGGCCTTTAGATGAGATGCAGAGCATGTGAGGGGCAAAGGTCCTGGGTTTTCGTCAGATGCAGCATTTTATTACATTATCCTTAATAAGACCATAGAGCATAAAATTGGTTTGGGTAGCAATGATAAAAGGTGGCATCTGGAATTGAACTTGATCAAATTCTTTATATAATTAAAGACACTGACTAGCTTGGTTATGAAGTACTGTACAAAGCTAGCCAGATGTATGTATCATCGGTCTGGCAACAAAGTGATAAATCAGAACAAGAGGGTACCATAAACTCTTTCCTGATAAATTATCTATAAAACAATATTAAAGGTGATTTTTTTAGTAATGACAGAACAGTAGTTTTCATAGCAAGTTGTGTCACATAAGTGAAATACTCAGCCTGAAGTTTGAGGTACAAGGGAAAGCCTTGTTTGGCTTCAGGCTGTCATTGCTGTAATTGTTGAAACGATAAATTGATATGAAACTACATAAATTTATATGGACACAAAATCTTGGAAATTCAGTTGGCAGTTTTATCCACCTGAGAAATGGTTTTGAAAATTGTTGCCTTAAGACAATTTCTGCATAGAGTCATCTCATCATGCTAACTCTCACTGCTTTATTATTTTTGGATGGGGAAAAAAAATTGCCTCACAGAGGCAATCTAGAAAGCAGTTTATAGAGTTCATGTGTCTGCATTGTCTACTTGTTGCATCATTGTTTGTAGTCCAACCTGGTTCTGAATTAGCAGTAGCAAGGAGGAAGTGTCTCTGTTTTCCCCTATTCATTTGTCTCCAGATGTGCCCAGGCATCCAGAAGTGGCCTGCCTACTCTCTTGTCCCCATACATGACCTCTCAAGCAGTGAGAATAATGCTCCAAAGTAACTGAGGCAGTGATCTGGCCTTTCCCTTTCTCCTGTACATGCTATTGTGTCCCAGGAGAATAGGAAAAAACAGGCTTCTTTCCTGTGCTTTTCTGGTTTTAAATACACCTTTCCAGGTATCATCTGTCTTCAAAACAAAATGATGACAAAAAGTTAAAAAAATGCCTCCCTGAAGCATTGTCAAAACTGAAGTTTCGTTTGGTGGTTTTTAATGGCAATAAAACAGAGATTGTGATTTAATTGTCACAAGGTGATTCTCAAATGCTGTATTTAAGGAGAGTACTTCCTTTAAATGTATGCAGATCATTGCCAGGATAGAGTTCATTTTCTTCATAATATCTGTATGGGATTATGTTATGGATTTGTGCTGGAAATAGTGTTTATGGCACAGGCATGCTTTTGTTACTGCTGAGCACAGATTACACAGCACTGAGGCCTTTTCTGCCCATCACACCATTCCACCAGTGAGGAGGCTGGGGGTGCACAAGAAGCTGAGAGAGGACGCAATGGGGACAGATGATCTCATCTGACAAAAGGATATTTAGATAATATGGCATAAAACCTCAGCATAAAAACTTAGGGAAACGAAGAAGGAAAGGGCATTTGAAGTGATGGTGTTTGTCTTCCCAAGTCACTATTACACATGATGGGTCCCTGCCCTCCTGATGATGGCTGAACACCTGCCTGACCATGGGAAGCAGTAGATTAATTCCTTGTTTCTCTCTGTGTGTTCAGTGTTTGCTTTCCCTATTTAACTGTCTTTATCTCAACCCAGGAGTTTTCTCTCTTTTACCTTTCCAAATCTGTCTCCTATCTCACCAGGGTAAAGTGAGCAAACAGCAGTGAGGGGATTAGTTTCCAGCTGGGAGTGCACAAGGAGAGTAGGAAATAGAATGACCTTTTCCATCCATTAATCATACATGTTTCTTTCATTTCCCTGGCTTGTGAAAGGAAAAGCATTCAAGGTTTCATTTCCCTCTGTAGCTGGTGCAAACCCCACTGGTCTTCACAGGACTTCTGCTGGGACACTTGTTCTTTTCTACAATTCCCACAGTGTCTTGAAGAATTGGTTTGCTACTCAGCTAAGTTTCTATTCCACAATGTTTTACGTAACTTGTTTATTAACTCCAAGTTTTATCTGTTTGAGATATTGTGAGGAAGGTCCCTTTGCCCTTCACTGCCAGATTCCTGTACTTGTTTTGGTTATTCTAGAATACATATGCTGAAACCAAATTTTTGACAATTCTCAATTTGGTTTTCAGTTGGAAACCAATTTTTTCAAATGGTTGCAAAAGTTGATTTTGTCATTAATTTTACTTTTTACCTTTTTCCTAAATATAGAGTTTTTGTTTAGAAAATGTAATTTATCTCTAATATAGTGCTGAAATTTCAGTAACATAAATGAAACATAAATATTTTCAGGTTTCTTTCCTGAATTAATTATTTTTGATGCCAAACAGTCCTTATAAAATTTTAAACTACTCCCACCAATTTAAGAATAATTTTCAGAGCTATCAGAGAATAGGGAAATTTTCTTTCCTCTTTTCTTTCACTCCGTTAAAAATCTGTGCTTAATCTGTGTGTTAAAAATCTATTTTAAGAATGATGAAAACTAAAGCAGACAGTAAATACCAAGATAACTACATCTGAGCAGAATTATTACCTTTTTCAACTAATTGTTTAGATTAGCATTCTGTAAATGTGAAAGTCATGTTGAGTTTACATTTTCCTCCCTTCATGTTTACTGAATGTCTTGCTGTGATCTTCTTCATTATTTAGCACCTTTATAAGTGAAGTTGACCATATCATTGCTGGAACAAGGCTGATTAATCCCCAAAGGAATAACGCAATGCATCCCACCTGTCCAATCAATAACTGCAGTCTGAAGGTTAGTTCGTAAATGGGAATAGGTCTTCTGTTAAGGGGATGTATATCTACACACCTCTAAGACATTAGATCTCTCAGCATCATTCCCCCAGAAAGTCTAGTCATTCTGGCAGAGGTGGACGACTTGTGCTTCTTCTATCAACAACAACTGAGAATAATTGAGTGCTGCATTGTTCAGCTTAAGTACATTGCTTGGGTTATTAGTTGAGCAAACATCCAATTATGTTTCTCTAAAATGTTATAGTAAAAGGAATAATTATTGGTTTAATTGCTGAACAGAACCAAGTGAAAACTTTCTTTGTAGATAGAATTTTCCATCCACACAAGACAAATACCAGCATTTTTATCTTATATTTTAACAGATATTTGCAGTTCTTGCTTAAAGGTGAGTTCTCTGAAGTAATGAGATAGTTTACTTGAGACTACAACCTTTCACAGAGTTTTATTAGAAGCAGTATTACATATTCTCTAAGGACTTTACATCCTTGTATATTGCCCTCAGTGATATGTTTGAAAAATGCTAATAGGAATCTGGGGATGAGGGAGGAAAAGGTACCTGTCATTCTTCAGGCTTTCCATCAAGTGGCACAGTCCCTGTCATGATGTAGAATGTTCCCAAAAGCTGGCTCTATCAGCTGTCAGGTATCTACATAGGCTCTTCAAACAGATTGCAAAAATGTGGGAAAAGCTTATGTACATACTCTTTACTTACAGTCCCCAAACAATTACTCTGGGAAAAGGTAGGACATTGCTTTTTAAAACTCTTAAAAAATGTAATTAAGAATGGAAGATCATGAAAAGATTGTCCTGAATCTAGGCTTAGGAGCTAGCTCATAAGAAAGCTGGCATGAAGAATGAGAGTAGAAAACAGCACAGCTGAAAATGCTTTGGTTTAATTTTTTGCCTGTAATTCTCAGATAAACAAATTATATATCATACTTCAATCATGGTAGAAACACTACGAATCCGTATTTCTTTCTTTAATAACAAAAAAGTACCAATAGGTCATTTAAGATAATTTCCAAGGTGCTGTGGGACAGAGCAGGCAAATGACTGGATGACTCTGCTCAAATCAAAGGTTCCAGGCTTGCTGATTTTTCTTTTTTTCCTTTTTATTTTTTTAAATTTATCATGTTTATTTCATGGCATCACCAAAGAGTTAATATTGCTAGTACTGCGTACATACCTCTTAAATCAGACTCATCAGTATTTGCTGTGCAGAAATAAAGTACCTTAATGAATCTGTACTACTGAATGTGCATAGCCCAGTTTCCATCTCCTCACTATAAACCAAGAAATGCGTTTATAACTAAAATATACAGTAATTTCCATATGCAGATTAAACCAACAGATGAGCCTTAAACTCAGTTAAAGGAACTTCTCACCTTCCACATACATCTTATTTTTCCTCTCAAATATATTGTGACTGTGGGGAACTACTGCTGAATGGTTTCTGAAAGTGGAAATATTTTCACCTTTCCCTCTATTGATCTTTACACTTTAAATTCATAAAACTTATTAAAAGCATGCTAAAGAAATTAACAATAAAGCAGATACAAGATTGTGTTATCTATTTCTCACTGCTAATATTTTTTCTGGTTAAGATGTACATATTTAAGTGAGACACTGTATAGGCACATGATTGAACTAAGACTTAATGGAGAGACAAAAAGTTTCTCTAATTAATGAGCTTAGACAAATGAAATACAACCTACAAGCAAAACTATATCCTCCTTCTCATTCTTGTAGAAATACTGAAAGCTGAAGCTCTCTTAGAGAAACTGCAGCCTGACTACAATATTTTGTAATTTTAGCCTTGTGTCTTTCTTCAGAAGAACATTTAAAATCATCAATTTTGTAATCTGCTTTTAAAAATGTTGACCTTTTTTGGCAGTAGGTGGAAATCTGAGATTATAAAAGCTTTTCTAAATTGATATATTTTGTTATACCTATGCTGACGCAGCCCACCAGAGCCTGGGCTAGCTGGAAGAACCCCGGTGCTGTGCCAGGTGTGGGGAACAACTGCAGTGTGTGGTTTGTGCTGACAGCTGAACCTTTAGAGCCACTTGCTCTGCAGTGGAAGGCTCTCACTGCAGTCAGGGGGTGGGTAAAGGAGAAGGAGGAGGCTCTTCAGTTCTGAGGTGCCAACAGGAGGTTTATTCACATTGAAGGGGTCAGGAACCAAAGAGCCTCAAGCACTGCTGTGCTCAGGATTTTATACAGCACCAGAGCAAGGGGTGAGTACCAAACACAATCCAGTGAGGGATCAGCAGGGGCAGAGTGAAGGGGTTACAGCATTTCTTTGGGGCCAGCTGGGGCAAGGGGGAGCAGAGGGCAGGACATATGGTCCAATGGGGCATCGAGGGTTAGGAAACACCCAGGAATGCCCAGGGAGAGGAACACTCAAAGGATTGTTCAGGGTTGGAGTGACATGGAAGGTGCCAGAACAAGGGGAAGGGTAACAGTGATTGACAGGGAAGGAGCTGGAACAAGGGGTGGGGAAATGCCATACAAGGTACCTTAGGGGAGGATACAACTTCAGAAATAAACCAACTCAGGGAGAACATGGGGGAACATAAGAACAAACCACTAACATTAAAACTTTAACAATAAACTAGTTAAACGAAACAAATACAGGCCGCAACACTATGAAGTAAATTATGCTAGCCTAGATTAAGCCAATCAGACATATGTGATATTCTTTCTTGGATTCATTAAAGCAAGTATTTTATGATTTTTGCCTGTGTAAATAGACATCTAGTTTTTGCATTCATGCAGAACCAAATAGCTTGTGTATGTTGAAGGAACCCTGCTTTTAAAAATACAAGTACTTCAATTGCTTTAAAATGTAATTTTTTTTCTTGCTTTTCTACAAGGTTTACCTCAAAAATTCTGGGAAAAAAACCCCAAAAACCAAAAAAAGCTGCTTATATGAAGCTTGAGAGTCTGCAGGAAGGATAGAGAGTAATTAATTTGTAATTAAGCCATTCCAAACAAATTATTTGAATAATTATGTTACTTTTCTTAAATTGGGCAGTACTTTTTTCAGTTTAGCTTTTTTCTTTGTTTAAATAATGGATTTAATAATTTTTTATTAAGAAACAGGGACTAATGATCAGAAAAAGCTGAAGAGAAATAAATGTGGAAAATATGCTTCCACTGATGAGTAGCAATTTCTGTTTGTTTTGCTCATTTTAAAAGATAAGTTCTTACTAAAAAATATTACATTTTTCCTCCTTCCTCTGAAGTAGGATGGTGGTTTTTTTCCTAGTTTGAAAGGAGAAAAAAATCTCTGAGATATTTGCATTATAGAATAGTTTGTCTGAATTTTGTGGTTACTGCCGTAGAACTGGGGCTCTCTGATGGGCGCTTATGGTGGTGGGCACTGTGCATACTCATACTAGTGAAAAAGAAAAATAAAAATTACTCTGAGCATCAGTGGGATTATTTCTGTCATATTGATAAGGAAATTGCAACAGACAGAGAAATTTAAGAGGGATTGAGGCAATTGACATTTCTTTTGGGCATTGCTATTTAGCTACTAATGAACCTTTGAAAATACTCCCAGAAATTTAGAATTATTCCACTTAGTTTAAAACACTGAACTGCGACAGCTAAGATACCCACCTAATCACTTCAGTTTCCCTCCATAACTGATGAAAACATCTGGACTAAAATGAGGCTGCACTAGTCACTGGAGGATCCTGACACTTCAGAGTAAGAAAGAGACTAAATCATCCTGAGAAACCAGAACATAGGAGAAAGCATTATGTGTAATTAAAAAGCCCCCTTTTCTTCCCCCGTCCATCTTCTTTTCTATGTTTTTAAATCTGCAGATCATTATTATTTATTTATAATTTTTATATATTGGTGATCTTGTTTTCTACTGAGAAACACTTTTATTGCAGATTCACTAATTTCTGAGATAGGGAATAAAACTGTTCTTTAGCAAGAAGGAGAAACAGATAGAAATACTCATAGGAATACAGGTTTTTACAATTTTAAAGTACCTACTATGGTGCAGCAAATAGAATTATTTTTTTTTTTTTCACACATAGTCATTTCTGATGCAGAAGACATAGACTCATTGATAATTGCTTGCAGAATGTTAAAAACTCCAGCTGGTTTATACAACTGGATTCTTTCTGCCTAGTGTGTTCAAAAAAAAAAAAATCTCTGTATTTCAGTTCAGGCTGGTAATCTTTATAGTTCTCTGTCCTTCATGTTAAAATAGGCAGCAGGAGATTTTCTAACACAGTAAAATCTATCAAAAGCTTGTCTTCCCACATGGAGACACTGATTGCTGGTCTACTGTGCATAGTCTCACAGTAGTCAGTGGGACTTCTGAAATGGAGCCCAGCTTATCAGTTGGGTAAATGGAAAACAGTTAAAATTTGTGAGAGTTGAGAAAGGTCATTTTGATCTGTGTTTGCCATCCATTCATGGACTCAGTCCAGTATGGCCAAATTCCTGCCTTTAACAGCAGGATATTGTCTTGGACAATTGAAGAGATTACTGATGTGCCTAGAAAGTTTATGTGAAAGCGTGTTACAAAATCAAGCCAAAATGAAAGTTTACAAAAGCTTTTCTTCTTTGCTCTTACAAATCATTATTATTTCAGTAGCAAGGACCAGCAGCAACCATCTCTTATCTTTCTCACTGACAGCTATTGATGTATATTATTAGCAGCTACATAAAACTACCCAGTTGGAAGTCAGAGGTGGAGAAGGTTATACCTGCCTGGCAACTTGAGTTCCTGTTAGAAAGCACAAAAAACCTGTGCATTGATACTTTGTGTTGACTTTCCATTGGTTCCCAGATAAATTTTTACACAGTGCTCTTAAGCTCAGATTCATAAGGAGCCAAAAAAAAATGACATTATCATGGATTTTGGACAGAGCAGAAGGCACTCAAACCAAGCTCACGAATATCTCCAAAATCCCATATAAACAGCAGATGCCATATTGCTGAAACTTTTTACATTTACAAAAATTGTTTGATAATGATTTTAAGGTTTTTTTAGACAGTTTAAAAATGTGTCAAAACTGCTTAGACTAGATGCTTTGTTCACTGTAGGAAAAATTACAGAGCAAGTAACATTGCATGGCTTTTCCTTGCTGCTTTTCAAGAATGAAAATCAATGAAAAACAATGAAAAAAATACTCTGCAGTGACTCTCTGCTGGTATAGGTTCTTTTATATATACAAAACTTTAAGATGCAAGGTAAATAACATAAGGCTCCTTATTAGAAATTATCATCACATACTAGCAATATTACTAATTTAAATATTTTAATTATTTCTCTTGCATTTCTTCATAGTCATGTTTCTTTAGCAGGAATTTTGATACAAATCAATTTTCCTGTGCTAACGCACTACAGAATACACAGAATTTTAACTGTTTCTCTGTCCATTTCATGTAACTCAATAAATGCTACTATTTCAGCATAACATATTAATGATTTAAGGACATTTTAAATGTCTTCACATATTGATTCATTAAGCTTATGGAATATTTTTGAGGAAAATGACACCAAAAAGATCCATTTAAATAGCAGAAAAGTGAAAGAGGGCTGGCTGAGAAAGACAAACTGTGTATGAAATTTCTCTATAAAGGATATATCTGTAAAAAAATTTCTCCCTATATTTTTTGTTTTCCCTTCTCATATAATCAAACATTTTGCCTTTTTCAAAATTAACAAAAACTTCCCTTACTGTCGAAAAAACATAATATTGGAAATTTCCTTCTTTTCAGAACAAATTATTAAGAGTGCTCTCCATCGATTGCATTGTAGTTTATAAATAAAAGTCTGTGTTCTTTATGTCTAAATAGAAAACCAGTAATAACTCAAAGAACTGTGGTGATTGTAACGCTAAACTGAATTGTGTGCCTTAAGCAGATGTGGTGATTTTACCCTGGATGGACACCAAGCACCCATCAAAGCCATTCTTTCACTCTCTCCAGCTGGAAATGGGAGAGATAAGGACTGGAAGAGATTACTCACCAATTGCAGTAAAGAGCAAAAGAGAATTGATTTGGGAAAATTATTGAATTTATTATCAATCAAACTAGTGCAGGAATTCTAAATTAACCTAAGACCTAATAAAAAATTCCCCTTTCCCTTCTTCACAGGGTTAACCCTATTCCTGAATTCTGTACCTTGTCTCTCACAGAAGGGCAGGGGGACAGGGAATGAAGACTGTGGTCAGTTCATCACATGTTCTGTCTGCTGCTCCTTCCTTATTAGAGGGAGGACTCCTCACTCTTCACCTGCTCTAGCCTGGGATCCCTCCCAAGGGCTTCAGATCTTCATAAACTGCCTTAGTATGGATCCCTTCCCATAGGGTGGAGTTCCTCAAGAACAGCCAGCTCCAGTGTGAGTACCCCTCATGGTCACAACTTCTGTCAGCAAACTTGCTTCACTAAAAGCTCTCCTCTCCCCTGGGTCAACAGGTTCTACCAGGAGCCTGCTTCAGCACAGGCTTCCCCCCGTGTCACAGCCTCCTTCAGACATCCACCTGCTCTGGCATAGGGTCCTCAATGTGCTGTAGGTGGATCTCTGTTCTTCCATGGACCTCCACAGGCTGCAGAGAAATCTCTGCTCCAGTGTCTGGGGCATGTCTGCTGCCTCTGTCTTCACTGACCTTGGTGTCTGCAAGGCTGTTCCTCTCACATTCTCACTCCTCCCTGGCTGCAGTTGCTGTTGTGCAATAGCATGTTCCCTTCTTGAGTATGCTTTCCCAGAGGTGCTGTCATCACTGCTGATGGGCTTGGCCTTGGCCGGCAGCGGATCTGTCTCAGACTCAGTGGTCACTGGCTCTGCCAGGTATGGGAAGTTTCTAACAGCTCTTCAGAAACTACAGCCAGACTCCCCTGCTACCAAAACCTGTCCCTGCAAACCCAGTAAGTGTACAGTTAAATCTGGCTCATAAGTAAGCTGTCACAATTGCTCACAACTCACAACTGCTGATTTAGAATGTTTAGCACTTTTTTTCTTAGCTGAATCCAGATCATTGCTCTTAATAAAGTTGCGAGCACTTAGCAGGAGAAGCATTACGCTACATACAGGAACTGTGGAGAGCCATTGTTTGGTACTTGCTACTAATTTATGCTTTTGAAGTGCACAAGGCTCTCTGCAGTGTCAATATGCAGCAGATTGTGTTGTTTTGGTAAGATTCAAGATTTTCCTCCCAGTCAGTGGTACTCCAGAAAAGATATCTGAGCCTGTTGATTTCAGTTAGCTAGTATTTGATTGTCAAATCGTTTTCTTGTTGTTTCTGTGAAGTTTTGGGCAATCTGAAATTACTTTATTATAGAAGGAATTATTATCTCTGATGTTAGTGTATAAATATATATATATATATATGTATGTATATATATATATCTGCAGTGGCTGCCATCTTTATATCTCATTTTTTAATGAACATAAGAAAATTTTTGTTACTGGTATTACCAATCAGCTCTATTACTTCAGAATTAATTGACAACATCCAATATTATTTTGATGATGAAAACACATTAAAAAATAAACATGCGTGCTATACCATGGAAATAGATCTAAACAAATATAAATAAGAAGCCAAATAGGAATCTCAAGTACTACCTGGTATAATTTGTTTCTTTATTCACACATACTGTTTCTAAGTGCAGCCCTGTTCCATCCGATCCCTTAAAGTTTGGATGTGCTGTACATCCAAAGGTGCACTTGTCCAGTGTGAACACAGTGAGGTCCCTTTCCTGCCTTGGAAATTTCTATTTCCTAAACCTCGGAGCCACATGAGGGCAGCAAAGACCCAGACTCTAAGGGAGGGTTGTGTGAGCCACGGACAGAAGTGAAAATGCCAGAGTAGCTTCTTGATTCTCCTACTTACCTTTTGTTTTTCCCAGATAAATTTTAAGAAGATCCTAACGGTGATGGTAGAAAATCCATCACAGCAGTCTTTTGGAAATCATTGGACAGAGCTGATAGCACTCTCTTGCCATGAGGAAGGTTCAATGGCTTTCAATAGGAATATCTAGCATTACTTTGGAATCCCAAAGCAGATTTTTAAAGCCTGTTTTATCCACACTATGGATGAGAGGAACTGAATCATGGTATTAAACCCAGAACTTTTCTCCTTTCTTCCTAAGGTACAGAATATGGAAAGTTTTCCTGTGGTGCACTGCTTTAGTAATATCTTTTTTTCTTTTGAGTATTGTTTCTTCTTTTTAATCACTTCGCTATTCATTTTCACAGCTGCTTTTTCTGTCACACTGATTGCAAAACATCTGAATACCCTGGTTTTTATAATTGTTTCAATGATCTATAAATTCACACGATGGAAACTTTAGGTAATCTGAGCCAAGAGAACCCCCTACTATCTATTGCCTTGTCAGTACAATCTTAGCTTAAATGTCAGGAGTATACATTTCAGATTTTTGTATTTTTACTTTCTATTGTTCTATTTAACAAAAAATGAACTTAAAAAGAAATAGAAATTCATAAAATTCAGATTAATAAGCATGAATGGCCTGCAGACCTCTTAGTTTGTACTAAACAGAGTATTTCATAACAACACACAATGAAATAAGTCAAAATTTCTGTCAAAATTGAGACAAGTTTCTCTGAAATGTAAAGCATTTGTTGCAAATTAAGATTGTGAAACCTACTAGCTCTATGGTTTGATATGGCACTCAGCAGTTGTCAACCAGGATATTTCCATTTTCTGAAACCTTAGCACTGATCCTATTTCACATAGACAAAGAAACAGATCAGGTGGTTACCTTCTTAGTATTTCATTTTTATCCTGATAAAGAAGTTGAACATCATAACTTTTTTATTTTTCTAAATGTTAAAATAAACTATTTACCAAATGACTGTGACACTGATGCTCAAACAGTGCAAGTAGAGCTTAATAGCAGACATCTCTTCTGCCTACCTTCTTCTGTCTCTTCTTGCCTACCTTTCCCCTACCTGTTAAGTCCCAGCTCCCACCGATCAGAAGCAGTGTCCCATCTTTCAGACAGATAGCAGTTTGTGGTTTTGCTTACACTAATGTTGCCTTGCACATTCTGGGGTACTTTAGGGAATTCTCCTTGGATGTTCTGTTGAGTGAAGGAATCAAGTCATTGCAGCAAAGTACTCCTTTTGTGCTTACTACGTGTCAGAAAACATCTCTAACCGCATCCCACCATTTTTCTGGGGAAAACTGCGTATCTGTCACACTGCATTTCAGGCACTGGTGTATATCTGACCTGTCCCTAAGAAGAAAGGCTGCTTGCTTATCAGCAGCTAGTGTTTTTCAGATGTGTATTTGTGTTCTGCCCTAGGGAAGTCCACTTCAGCAGTTTTTCAGTACTAATGAAACACCTGTAAACATTCTTCCTCTAAGATAGTGCATATCAAGCAATAGGAGAGAGGCAGAGGCTGGAGCATAGCTGGTACAATAGAGCAGAAAGGCATCTCGATGCCTGTGAGTAGCTGCAGCATGGGTGGAGTACACCACAAAATGATGGTAAGGTGGATATTGATTACACATCAACATTTGTAAGGGTTGCAAGGCCATTGTGAGTGCTTCAGCAAGTTTTTGCAAAAAATGTGAGTTAGTGGACAGGCAAGAAATAAATAATATTTTTTGTGATGTGGAAGGTATATCTGAGAGAGAATGATTTTGTGATCCTCTCAAAGTGATCCAGCAGAGAAGAGATCAACTACTCCAAAGAGTACCAGCAGAGAAGTAATCCTACTTATACTTCAATATAATCTTACAGATCAATATAATGATAATTCAGGACAGAAGTGGTCACCTCCTGTAGAAATGATGATGTATCACTGTATCATATTTTGGTATATGAATTATCCATTTTCCAGTTTGCCATAAAAGTGGAAATAATTCTGGAGGGGAGACCTTAATTAGGTTAGTGAAATAAACTGAACCTGAGGTCTGGAACATGAAACTAACTCTAGTTGTATATTAATGCTGCACCTGTGTTTATTTTCCAGCCTGTTTGCATGCCACTACCATAATTTCTTAGCAGTATAACATTTTTCAGTCTGTCATGATGACTCAGCCAGTCAGGCATTGCAGGCTGGAAAATGGTGTGCCTGACTTCTGTGAAAATATTCAATGATTGATTCCTCTGTGGTGCTAACAGAGGCTTTAAACCAACAAAGACTTTGAAGTCTGCAAATTCCTTATCATTCTTTTTAACCTCATTTTCAGAGGTTGTTTCCAACACAGAACCCTTGATTTTGCAGCAAACTGTGTTCTCAGTCTGTGTCTCTATCCTGGAATGATTCATCCAATCAGAATTGCTAGATTGATGCTGAACTCATTTTCTTAAGTTCCTTCATATGCTTAGAAATCAATGTATTGAAATGTACTAATCATTTAAAAAAAATGCTTCAACCATTTTCTATACTTATTGTTGAAAATGGTAAACATTTGGTTTTAAACTTAGTAGTTTAGAATTAATTTGATAAAATAATTTTTTGAAATAACTTTTTGATGACTGGGTGGAAGTAAAAAAATCAACTAATTATTTAAATACAATTTAATAAATAAAATTAGACACAACCACATCCAGATATAGAAAATTATTTCCTGTGTAGTAAAAGTATAAGCCTAGTAACTGCAAAACAAAACAAAAAAAAAAAAAAAAAAAAAAAAAAAGTTTCAATGTAAGCAATCCGTGGTTAAGAAAATGGGAGTTATTGTCTTGACACACAATATTCTTTAAAATTTTCATCACATTTTTCTCTTTTTAATGGGATTTATCTTGAAAGATGTTGACTGGCAAAAAAAATTTACCGTCATTTTTTTTCTGTTATGCTGTACCTCTTTTATTTCAGTGGCTTCTCTTTCATTTGTTCTGTGAATCATACTAAAACTTTCTGAAACGCTTTAAAGCCATGGTTGAGGAAGCTTCATGTATTACTTTTAAACACATTTCCTGTTGAAAGTATATTTTCTGTTCTAGTGCCTAGAGTTGCCAAACTAATCTACTACACTTCTATAAAATTTTAAGTGAAATTTAATGAATAAAAAATAACTAACTTAATAAAATATACATGTTTTCAGTTAAAACTTGTTCATACACCAGAACACACTTTTCAACTTATAATAGCCATTATTATAATTTACAAGCCTTGTGTCACTGCAATTCAAGAGTATTTCCAGTAGATTTCAAGTTGTTATATTACTGTAAAAAATGCAAGACATCCAAAGTCAAGTGCTCAAAACACATCATATGGCAAAAATAAGTATTTAAAAAAATTATTAAGTTTTATTGTTTAAAAATGTTTGAACCTTTAAGTAGTTATGTAGAATATCCATATGATGTCCTGTCACACAGAGTGAAAATAGTGTTCTGATATCTCATTAAAAATTGCTTACTGTTTTTACATGGATTTTTCATGGATGTACCTTTTGTTTAAATTTTACTTCTCAAGCTCTTGATATCTCAAGCATTCTTCTCAAGCATTGCAGGAGAAAGGCAGGAATGTTCTCTCTGCCTATTTTTAATAATTATTATGTACAGTAGTCTCTTTTACAATTCCTTTGTCTTTTCACAAATAGAACAAAGTTCTTCAGATATGTTAAATATTGCAGATTCAGCAAGTGCAACACAGACAAAAAGAACTGTTACACTCTTAGAAAAATGTTTTAGTTTCTTTTAATGGATGATTCCAGAAAGCAACTCTAGGCCAGAGGAAATTCAACTTGATTCTTCAAGATTAGCTGTGTCTAGGTGAGTCAGAGCAGCCAATGCATGAAACAAACACTGAGGGGGAATCACATTGTATGTGTCTAGATCTTTCTGTGATACAAAAATCAGCCAGATAGCAACTTTCTAACTTAGTTTTGCATATTAAAAATAGAGCATTCTTTATGGCAGTGCATTTGTCACTCTGGGGATCCTTCCTCAGAAGGATCTAATTGAGTGCTCCAGCATCAGGTGGAGTTTTTATCACACACACTGATTACATATTCAATAGTCAACCCCTCTTACTTGATGTATATGTAATATGTATTAATTTATTTTACATAGTCACACCCCTTGCTAGAAGTTCTTGCTTGATCTTTTGGGATCTTCTTTGGTGATCTTCAGTGTCTGGTGTCACAATATTTGAGGCGGCCATTCATTAACTCTAGCTCTTGAGCAAGGTCAATAGTATCATTTTGTATGGCTCCTTCTTTGTCAGGAGCTTGCAGAGCTGAGCTGGGAGCCTGTTTGTTTAAGTTACATCCTTTATCTATTTGTCCAAACCTGTGCTGTTCTGTTTTACTGTCCTTATCAACAGCAGTATTTTCAGTCCCAGTCCTAAGACCCACCAAAGACTAGACTGTACTTATTCTTGATTAATTGAGTCCAATTTTCTTATGAAATAGACATTTCAGTCTTAATGATGAAGGAAGGAAAAATTCCTGGAAGAAATAAAATGAATGAAAATTCATTATTTCTCCATATGGGGAAGAAGAGTTGCCAGGGATTTGAGCCTGTAAAAGGCAAGTATTAGCTGTGGGAGAAGAATTCAGAGGCCAGAGGGTGAGAGATACCTTGTGAACCTAACCTTTCGTATGGAACATGTGGGTTATGTTTCATGAGTTTAGCCTGCTAAATTATCTACTCCTTTGCACACAATTTTTATATAGTTTCAGCAGATAGTGTGAGGGGCACAATGATGGCCTAAACACACTATTGTGAGAAGCATGATACTTGCTGCAGCCATTGGAATGCTTCAAAATTGGGCTCTTCAGTTTTGTGTGTGTGCTTTAACTGTGAGCTACTGCATGGGAGAGGGGAAGTTTCTTGCCTTTGGCAAGTTTAGTTTTTTCTTCTGTTTTGGTTGATTTCTGCAAGTGACTTTTGCACCCTGTGTGATACACTAAGGCTATGGTAAATAGGATTCCAACCAATGATTTAGAAAAGGGAGTATTTCCTCCTGCATTTCAGCAGAAGGTAGATATCTTAACACTATCACTAGCTTTCTACCTTACCTGAAAATTCTCCATAGAAAATTTACCCTGGTTAGTAAAGAAAGCCTATGGACTACCTCTCCTTTGAGAACCTGGCACAATCTTGGGAGTTAAAAATACTCTTCAGATCATGTTTTCATTTGTGTGTAAATGAAGTCATGTATGGTATGTAGGTGTCTGTGAGAAGTTTCAGATTAGCTATTCTTCACTGCCTCTTTGGAGGCTGTGCTGGGTCTAGCTGGGATGGAGTTGGCTTTCCTCATAGCAACCCTTTCCACCAATAGTTAAAGCAGCACTGATAAACACAATTTTTCTGGCTATTGCTGAACAGTCAAGGTTTTACATTCCCCACTCTGCCACTCCAGTGAGGAGGCTGGGGATGCACAAGACTTTGGGTGGAGAGACAGACAGACGAGGTTACCCCAGATGGCCAAAGGGATATTACATATCATATGGTGCGAAGCTCAACAATAAAGCTGGAGGAGAAGGCTTGTCTTGGAAGCAGTCTTTGTTCTTGGACTGGCTGAGCATTGGTCTCCATGTAGGAAGAGTTCATCACTTGGCTTTGGTATATGTTTTTTCCACCCATTTCCTCTTTCCTTCACTTTTTAAACTGTCTTTAACTTGTTCTATGAGATATCTGACTTTGCTCTGCCTATTCTGTCCCCCAACCCATTGGGGTGGGGCATGAGTGAGTGGCTGTATGGTACTTAGCTGCTGACTGGGGCTAATCCTCCACAGGGGCTCTGTTACATGCAGAAAAAAGAGCAGATTTCAGTATACAGAGAAAATAAGATGCATGGTGGAGCCTGGTCAGCTCAGAGACTTCGAATAAAAGGGAGAGAACAATTGTGGTACACAATATTTTTTTTTTTTCTGATACGTGTTACACTGTTTTATTTAATCCTGCAATGCTTTAGTGCAAATGCATGCATGTCTCTGAATTACAGAACAGCAGTGGAGGCCATTTATAAGGAAAAGGTTTTGCCTTACAGTCCTTTGCAGATCTTTTCAATGAGAAGAATGATCCTTAGATTTTCCCACATACTTAAGTCTCCTCTGCTGCTGAGTATACGAAATGGGGATCTCACTCTGCTCATGGCAACAGTTTTCTAGAGCAATTACCCAGAGGAACTGTCAAGTCAAGGCACTGTTTCATTAAATCTGAGCCCTGGGAGAGTGTTCTCCTATCCATAACCACCAAGAGAGAACTCAAGTACTTCTGTCAGCTTGGGTAACAAAGCACTGTCTTCCAGATAGGCAGCAATTCAGACAGATCAGAGTCTGTCTTTGAACATCTCTGGTCAGCAAATTGCTTCATTAAATCATTTTTCTGAAGTTACTTACTGTGCTCTCTTGATTGCATATGATATAAAGCATTTTCAATCATATCATTTGGATCGAGCACAAAACCTAATGTATGTGATATAAAATTTTCATTTAAAGAAATAGAATTGCAATAGTTCTAAAAAGAAAAGTGCAGCACTTACCAATTGTGAGACAGCATTACTAGAAGCAATAATTATTCATTGGTGAGTTAAATTCAGCAAACCTGAAAAAAGAAACTGAATTTCTGTTCTCAAATTTCTTCTTTTATGAACTGAGGGTTAATATCTTTCTTTACTGCACTTGAAACATTTGTATTTCTTTTTTCACTGACAAATCCCCCTTCATTTCATAGATATATTTTTCTTAATTTAAAGCTAAGAAACAAAATAGAGCTAGGAAATGTTAGCTTGTTATTTATATGTACAAAAGGATGCTAAATACAAATAGTTGTAAAAAAAGGACATAACAACTCCAGAGTCCTCATCTCCTACTCTTTGTATCTCCTTCCCTTCATAGAGAGGAGGTGTTTTACATACTGTAGTAGAACAGGAGAAAATAACGTTACAGGTTTTGATATTGCAGTTAGTTTTTTCTTTTTTTTATATTCATTGTCTGATTTTTGCCTATGTAAGTTGTCAAAACATTAAGTTGATGTTTGTTCATTCTGAAACATCTTATGCAAACCCAAACTACAGTTCTGCACCTGGCCTCCTGTGTCCTGTACTTTTTGGTCAGATGTTTCTAGTGTGAAAAAGCTCAGCTGTAGTAATTTATGCTGCAAGACCCACGACTGAGAACATAATGAGTACACAGGGGGATAAAGATCCAACTTCAAAGTAACCCAAACAACCTGAAACACAGGGGCTGAAAGCAATAATAATAATAATAATATTAAATTAAATTACCCTGACTGCTCTGAGAAAATTAACTCCAAGGACAAAATTAAAAATATAAAATAAAAAAAAAAAATATTTACTGGAGTCATGTAACCAAATAATATAAGACAAGCTTTTAAGGCATATTTATTTGTGATCCCTCTTAATATGATTTCATTTCCTCACCCATACAACTTTTTGTGTATGCTTCTTGAATTGTCCTTTTTGACAGAGGCATACAGTAGAAAGACATGCATTTGAGTATAAATGCAGGTTGTTCAACATTTGAAAACAATAAATCACCTCTAACATTACAACACATAGCAGGAGAGCAGTAGCCTGCATTCCAGAACAGTGGTCTAATATTGGCCCCTTTTCTAGTCAGTCACTTCATTCTCCTCTTTCTTTTTCAGGTGTTCTTGGAACAGAAGGAAGTGACCAAGAGGTCTAACAAAGTGAAATACATGCAAAAGAGGACACGTATTGTAGGGGTTATCTTCTTTATGCAGTAATGATTTTTTTTTTTTTTTTTAATATAGACTGAGACAAACTGTGTCATCAGCCCTAACAGCACTCAGTGTTAGTGTCCCTGTTAAAGACAGAAGAGTGTAAGGTCTATATAAGGTGTGCAGAATTGAAGGAAATACGGCAATTACAATGGTTAAAATCTGATGGAAATAATAAAATATGCATGCATATAAGCATGTGGTATGTAATAAATAAGAAAAACTGGTTTTATCTATGAGATCTGGAAAACTAGAACTGAGGGGATGTTGCTATGAGCATCAAGTAAATTTACAATAAAATCATAATAAGAAAATAAACTAGTCAAACTTGAGTAGTAAACAGCATTGGCAGAAGCTGAGAGCACAGCAAAACACCAAGAAACCACCCTTGTTATGTGACCTCCCAGATGCTAATAAAGCACTATTCAAGAACACATTCAGCCAGATGTGATTCCTATGTAGTAAGCATCCCACAAACTCTCAGTTTTTCAGGATTTGTCCAGCCTCTCTTCCAACATGTGTAAACTCTGAGCCTCCATGACTCTCTCAGTTAGTCATCACGTGAAGAACCACATCCGGGTTCTTTTAATTTCACCATTACATCTACTAGTTTCATGTGATGCCCCTTACTTCTTGTACTGGAAATTACAGTAAATAATTTATCCCTCTCCATCCTATCCTCATTGCTAGTAATTATATAGATTGCTACTCTATTCCTTCACTCCTTCCTCAGCTGTCTCACTGAAACAAGTCACAATTACTATGGATGGAGCTTTGAGAAACCTGATCTAGTAGGAGGTGTCCCTGCCCATGTCAGGATGGAACTAGATGGTCTTTAAGCTCCCTTTCCAACATATATCATTGGGTGATTCCATGATTCTACTCTGCCTATGTCGTTAGATACCTTGTGCTATTGAGCTTACAAGAGCTAAGGAGTCTAAGTATGATTTTATCACAAGCCACAGAATGGATGAGGCTGGAAGATACCTCTGGAGATTATCTAGTCCAGCCTCCCTGCTTACAGCAGAGCCAATTACAGCCGGTTTCTCAGGGAAAAAATCCAGTTGGGTTTTGAAGATCTCCAAGGTTGGATACATGTCCTGTCACTAGGCACAACTGAGAAACACCTTGTCCACCTTGTTTACTTCCATTCATTAAGTATTTATACACATTTATAAGATTTCCCTGAGTCCTAGGAAGCAATTTGATTGGAAAAACAGGCGTGAAAGTTAGATTTAAAAAAATTACCTGGGGATTTTTGTTGAAAACTAAAGTTGAATAAAAGAAGCCTATTAATTAAATAAGTAGGTTAAAAAACACTCCAAAGGCCCACAAAAAACTCTAGGAACTTATCTTATTTTTCCTCAAAATAGCAATGGTTGCTGGTGTTCTGACAACTTGTCTGATTCTTGATTTAAATAAGAAGAGAAAAGGATTCAGGTTATTAGAGATTTTCCATTACAAAAAGGTTGTGAATGAGTGTAATATAAAATTTGATTTTCATTCACACTTAAATGTCACCTCAGTAGGGTTATTATTGGGGGTAATTTCACTATTTGCTTCCACAAAGTTTTTCAGAGCTCAACTGTGGTTTTATACACACAGGATTTGAATATCTATGCTAATAACAATCATAATAATAAAAGTAATAATATAACTGCAAAAACAGTACAACCTCAAATCTCAACAAGTAAAATGCAGTTATTAATGCAATATTAAATGCCAATAACCCAGTGAATTATTACTTTTCTTCCTGTATTCATTCAGTAGAGATCTGTTATTCTATAGCAACAGTCTTAATAACTCTCACACCAATAATGGAGGTAAACCTAGTATGAATATAACATCTGCAGAACTGAGTTTTTAGCAGTGTAAAGGATAGGCTGTGTATATGTGTATAGGGAAATCTTATCATTAAGGCAAGAATATTTTGAAGGTAATCTTTAGAACTATATTATCAGTAAACTATTGAATCATTTATTTGTCTTTGCTTCATAATGAACTCTGCTCCCAAAATCTAGAGTAAATCCTCAGTAACTGTAATTTTATTTTGAACAGTAAAGTTTAGACAATATATCGAATAAGTAAGAGTCATGAAAGTATAAAATATTCAACCATATCTTTGTGCAGGAGACATAACCTATTGCCATTGCTTTCCAAATCCTTGCTCTTTGACTCACTGTCATATTTGCAGATCTGTTACGAGAATAGCAGTAATTTCAGATTTGTGTGGTAGAGGTCTTAAATCCAAATATTAACAGTATTTTATATTCTGACTCCACAGAGAAATTGTATGAACTTCCTTAGGTATTGACATTTTCAGTTTTCTTGAGAGGGCAGGGAAGATTTTTTCCTGCTTCCCTGAAATTCCTTTCAGCTCTTCTGTTATACATTTATCTTCAATTCTGTATGTCCATGATGTAAGTTTAATAGTTGACTTCCCTTAGATACTTCCACTCTTGATCTGAGTGCTTTACACTTATCTCTTTATTTCAGCACCAATAGTGTATGTCATAAATATTTAACTGAAAAAGTGGAATTGTTTGTGCCAGTGAATTATTTAAATTACTTTGTATGCAGAAAGTGTTTTACAGAATATTGTGATTTGCAGGGGGCACACTGTTGGGACATTAGGGATATTACCCTATTTTTGGAAATTAAAACGAAAACATTCTCTCAATTCTGTTCCTTTTATACATTTTCTTAGCTTCTTGACAGTGATAGCATTTTGTAGCAGACTTAGCTTCTTGACACTGATAGCATTTTTTAGCAGAAAGAGAGACATCCACTTTAACATCCACTTTGACTGTGCAAGGGTTTGTATAGATTTTTTAAGGATATAGTGCGTAAAAGCAGAAGTAATTAAGTGATGCAATTTACATGTGCACTGGGGCTCCCTAGTCCTACTGACTTCATGTCATCTCAGATGCCTTGACATATATTAATTCTTGTAAATTTTGTATTTCTCTAATTATATTTAAAAAATTAAGATGTTAAAAACCTGACAAACATCTTCTAAAAAGGGAGTGAAAGAACATGCGATTAAACATAAACCTCCTGAACCCCAGGTTATGAGTTAATGAACAGCAATTCCTTTTCTTAGTTCTACAGAACTCTTTACAAAAAAATACTCCTGTTGTATTAAAATTGTTTGATGGCTCTTCAAAAATGGTCTTCAAATGTTTTAATTATATATTTTTTAGCACAATTTTGTAAGTAGTTCCATATTATGGGTTTTTTTTCTAAAATCTTCTTGGATGTGTATTAATTATATGATAGAAACATCTCAGCTACAAACACCTTAAATGTCAAAAAAATACACTTGATACTCAATTTGGTATTAATTTAACATACAGACACTCACTGTCACACACAGGTTGTGTATAGCAGCATGTTACAGGTCACTTTTTCTGTCTACCCGTTTTGGAAGTCAGGACATTTTGGACAGTCAGTCACATACAGACTGTCCAGCTTAGAACAAGTGCCTATCTGTTCAAGACAACTAATGTTCAGCCAGTATGTGCTACAATACAGAGAAATTCCTCGGGAGTGAGCATGCCTCATGGTGTCAAAAAGTCAAACACTGCCCTCATTTATGTTGATTTTACTAGTAAAAGGTGTATAAAGGACTAATACAATTGCTGAGAGCAGAGCTTTGCTACAGGACTGCATATCTGAAAATGAGTAGAGTCAGATGTTTGTTTTAGTTGTGACAACAGGGTAGGAAGCATTGCCATGCACATGCTACATGAAGAAGCTTTGCTAATTAGATGTGACTCTTGTATGAATCAAATCTCAGTTGTGACTAGTAGAAAATATCATTTTTACAGAAATATATTATTTTTTATATTATTGCAAAATATCATTTTACAGAAATACACAGAAATTTCTACAGAAATAATATGGTTTTATCCAGTGCTCTGTTTTAGGCCCAATGTGCAATGTCAGGTTGCTTTTGATATACTGCCAAGATGTGTGAATATTTAAAACATAATCTTCCACATGAAAATTTCTATGCTGTCAAATGGGTTCCATTACTTTATCTGCTTCCTTGTCCTGTGATGAGAGAGCTTTTATTGATTTAGTCTGTCTTTAAGGAACATAGCGTGCCTTTCCTGAAAAACAATTAAATGCACAAAATTTCCTTGTTGCCATTGCTGTGTTGCTTCCTCAGCATGTTGCTGGTAGAAGCTATGCCAGTTGTGCTTTTGATGCAGCCCTGACCAGCTGTACTGAATGATCCAAAACTTATTTATAATATTCATGTTTCAAAGTCTCATTCAGAGATTAATTTGTATAACGTTGAAATATCTTTGCATTTCCCCAAGAGAATAAAGGAAATGTTGTGCTTGTTAATATCAGACTTCTGAGCTATGTATATCTGATAGGTATTAATTCTATAGCTATACACAAGGTGAGCTATAGACCCGAGGTGAATAAAAGACTTCTGGTTCAAGAAAGACTCAGGCTGACCTTGGCAGTGCCATTAATCATCAGTAGAACTTGAACAGATTGTACAGCACTGCAGAGATTTTGGAAGGAGAATATAAGGATATATGCACTTTGGGAACCATAAACCACTGTCTTACAAAATGTCTATGCCTTAGATCATCAGAAAGAGTCACATAAAACAGTTTCGCAAGACATCTTCCAAGATGTAATGCCTTGTACATATCTGAACTTCTGTCATCTGCACAGCTACATTTCAGCATGGGTATGTACATAAAGAGTGGACAAAAGTGCTGGTTTATATATTTATTTTGCTTCTTTTGAATTTTGTCAAGAACAAAATTAAGAAAGTGTCCAACCTCAAAAGGTTTTCTAAAATGTTTCCTGTGGGTGTGGCAGTGAAATACAGTGATATGCTGAACTGTAGCAGATGATCAATGGAAAAATAACTATATTTATAGTATATATATGCTTATGGTGCCTACAGAGTAACAATATAACTGCAAAGAAAAGTGATGTGGAGTTCTTTTCATGTACTTCTTTAGAGATACAATGGAAAAGGTGTCTTGGTAAAGATACAATAATAGTCTTTAAAAATCCTCTCAGTTTTTATGTTCTAATAATAGTCTCATTTCAAAAGAAGAGGGAGAGACAAGGGAAATTTCCTTCACATCAAGGAATAGCTGCTTTCATCTTTTTATTATTTTGGAAAAATGTAGTATTTTTATGAACATTTTAAATATTCACTGATGTATGCTAAGATCCTTTTCTTTTTAATTTGGGCTTTACATCTTCAGAGTGAGCAATAGCATTTTAAATATAAATTTTCAGTGAAACTTTGGAAGAGGAAACATGATGTCTCAACATACTTTTTCTTTAAAAAAAGACAACAAACATAACCCCCAAACACAACGTACACACCCCCCTCCTCCCCCACAGTTCTAGTCATTAGGTACTCCAGGAAGTGATCTCCATTTTTTTTTTAAAAGAAGTCAGCATGTTGCTATTGCTTCTTGTCTTAAAGTTCATGTTTGATTTACCATTCAGCTTTGTAACACCATCACAGCAGACAGTTTACCACTTAAATGATAAAAGTTTCAATAGGCACTTTAGTGGAATTACGAAAAAGCTACCACTCTTCCACCGTGATGCCAGAAAGCTACCTTCTTTCTAAGTCATGTCAATAAACTGCACCTTGTAGGCCTGAGCTTGTCTCAGTGTAATTCCAGAGTAACAAAATAACAACAACAAAAACCTGTGTATGTTACAGGATTTATCATTCTTTCTCAAATCAAACCAAAACTGATGGCATGATAAATGTAGTAACTTGCTGGAAACAATTGCTGTCTTTTATAATCAAAGGAATTGTGTCTTATATAAAGCTTAGGTTTTATCTTTTAATTTTGTTGTTGGTTTGCTTTTCTTTTTGTTTCACTGCTGTAGTTGTACTTAAGTGACTTTGTCAGGGTTATAACTTTCTTCTCCAAACATATCTGCCAAGATCTTAAAGCGAGGTCCCCAGTCACTCAGATAGTCATAATCCTGATCTGCCTCTGTAGTGAGGGAGTCTATAGAGCTGAGGGACTCTGCAACAGATCCGTTTCCTTCGTAAGCATAGGTTGCCAAGGAGTCATAAGGGGGTGCAGATGGATCTACATCATTTTCCTTCAGCCTTTGATTAATGAAATCTCTTATGTCTGTGTTATCTTCCGCTGGTGGTCTCTGGCGCGTAAAACGCAAGGTGTCTGGTTTTATGTCCCTGCGTATTTTGTTATCTTCAATCACTTTAGGATTCCTCAGGGCACCTATATCAAAAGCCTGGGTGTCCTCTTCTCCACCTCCTTCATCATCATAATGGATAACATTATCTCTGATGTCTTCTTTAGAGGTCATCAGGGTGTCCTTTTTCTTTTGCCTCCGTAGCGCTACATACAGTACCACAATGACTGTAACGAGAGACAACTGGCATTAGACATGCACAGAAATAATTTAGTACTCTGATGTCACATCATTATATCTTTCTTTGAAAGCCACAAGCAATCAAAGGGACTTTTGTCCTTAGAAAAGAGCAGTGCTTAGCAGTGCTCTAGCCAATGAAAAAAATACTTCGTTTTTGACATATGAGTCAAAGAAAGCACTTTCCTAAGTGCTTGCTGTACTGCTGGAGAAAGTACCAAATAATTTTCCTGCTGGTCTGCTTTGCAAACAAATACAATTGAACAGGACTTCAGGTTTTTAGTTCAGAGAGACAGAGATGTCTCTGATGATTTTTTTCTTTTTTTTTTTTTTATGTTTTCCATAGCAAAATAGAGAAAAGAACTCTAAATTTACACTTTGAAGACAAGAAAAAAAAGCTAAACCAAAAAACCCAACCCACAGAGTATTAAAGAAAATAAAAACTGGAATTTTGAATAATAACTAATTTGAATCGTTTAAAATTTGGAATTTTTGAAAATATAAAAAAGTAGTCCTACTTTAGCTTTTTTATACAGTACACTTTAACCACCTAAGGGGTCTGCTTCAAAAAATTACATGCTATAAGGTTCTGGAGAGAAGAGGAGTCCAGGAGAGATAGTTGATTTTCAAGTATTATGTCCTTCAAACTCCAAGTGGTCCAACCTGAGGAGCAGGAAATCAAGAAAAGACAGCAGGAGGCCTGCATTGATGAATAAGAATCTCTTGACTAAACTCAGTGATAAAAAGAGAGGCATCTAAGAGTTGAAAACAGCGACAAGAGGAATATAGAGTGACAATCTTAACATGTAGCAATGCAGTTAGGAAAGACAAAGCCCGCGTAGTGCTCTCAGGAGGGACATGAAGGGCAGCAAGAAGGGCTTGATACAAGTAAGACATTTTAAAAAAAAAAAAAAAAAGGGTAGAAAGGCAGAGTAAAGGTGGGCCCACTGCTGAATGGTGCAGGGGAGCTGTTGCCAAATGACACAGAAAAGGCCAACCTAGTCAGAAGATTCTTTTACTCAGTCTTTTTTTGTAAAGTTGTCCTTCAGTAATTCCATGTCTCTGAGACCAGAGGCAAAGTCTGAATAAGAAAGACTTATCCTTTGTCTATCCTTTAACCAGATCAGGTTAGGGAATGAACAAACTGGACACACAAGTCCAGTGATACATGGGATATAATGAGATATACACTTGAATGATGAAGAAGGTAGCTGCTATATTGTGAGGTTATTTGTGATAATTCTTTAAAGGTCATGGGGACTGGTAGAGGTTTCTGAGGACCAGAGCAAGTGCCACTCCTATCTTCAAGTAGGGCAAGAAGAATGAGCTAGGGAACTAGCAGACAGTCTCACCTTGATTTTTAGGAAAGTGATGGAGAAAATAATTCTGGAAACAAAGAAGGGGTGTAAGAGTAGCAGGCATGGATTTATGAACGTGAAATTGTCTTTAACTCACTTGATAGCTTTCTACAGTGAGATGACTGGTGAAGGGAGAAAAGTGCAACAATTTTACCCTAACTTTAGCAAAGCTTTTGATATTATCTTTCATAACAATCTTCTCAGAAAACCTGAGAAATTTTGAACTGTTCAAGCAGATGATGAGATAGATTGCTAAGCTGCCAAGCTGCCATACTGTAAAGGTGAGCAACATTTCAAAGACCAGGTGGAGACCAGTCACTAATAAAGTACCACAGGATTTGGTACTGGGACTACATTTGTTTAATATTTTCATAAATACCCTGGATGGTGGGATTGAGCACACCCTCAGCAAGTTTTCAATAAAAACAAGTGTTTGTCCCACTGTTCAAAAGGTTGAGGGAGTGGGCCAAAAGGAACTCCATGATGTTCAACAAATAGAAACTCTAAGTCACACATACAGAGAAGAGCAACTGCATATGGTAGATGCTGTTGGCTAGGTGACCAGAAAACAGCTTGATGGATGAGACCTTGTGATCCTGGTGACAAGAAGTTCACCATGAGCCATCAATATGCCTTTGAGTCAAAGATCAACAGCATTTGGGACTGCATTAGGAGAAACATTGCTAGCAGGTCTAGTGAGGTGGTGATTGCCCTCTGCTCAGCTCTGCTTATGCACAGAGTTCTGGGCCCAGTTCTGGTGTCCTCATTATGAGACTAACACAGACTCTCTGAACTGAGTCCAATGTGGAATCACAAAGATGATTAAGGGATGGGAACATCTGCCACACAATGAGAGGCTAAGAGAGCCAGGTCTGCTCATTCTGGAGAAGGTGCAGGGGAATCTTATCAATGTGATTAAGTACCTGACAGATGGAAGTAAAGATAGAGCCAGGCTTTTCTGAGGAGTTGTCCTGTCACAGGACAAGAGGCAATGGTCACAAACCAGAATGCAGAAAATTCCATTAAAATGTAAGAAAAAAAGGCTTCTTTATCACCAGGATGTCAAGCAGTTGAATATGTTGCCCAGAGAAATTGTGGGGTATCCATCCTGATGCTTAGAAAGGCTGATCAGGAACAGAGAATACACAGAGTTAAATGAACAAAATAGGTATTTATCACAAGTTTTTTACACTTTTGTATGTTTTGGTTCATCTACATATTGGAGTTAATTGTCCAATTATAAAAAAAACCCAAAACCAAACAACAAAGCTAAAACCCAAGGCATCATTCTGCTCTAACTGAAATTGTGGCAAAGGAGACAGCATTCTTCTTGATTAAAAAAAAACTTACACAAGTTATTTTGTTTAGTTGTTTTCTTGGTTTTGTTTTAAATTCTCCAGAATGAGTGTATTTGTGAATTTAACTGCTACTCATGGAAAGTGTAACAACTTGCCATTCTTGTTCCGATTTGAAAATATTTTCCTCACATCATAATTTTTTGATACAGAGCAGAAATCCTGACTTTTACCCACTCTTATTCAGAAGCTATTTATGCAACCCTGAGCCTTTAGTAATTTACTTCAGTGGCACTTGCATCAGCCAAATGCAGTGAAGTATCCCCGTTATATTTTGTGTCAGGAGTTATTTTTGAGTACACATTAGACTATCATGGGACCTTGGAAGCCACTAGTATCAAAACTAGGCATAGGCCAGCATCTGTAACACTGAGTCTTATTTCTGCAGCCCACATTGTTCCTGTGTAAGCTATAAAGTTAAGTTTATTTCATTATCAGTTGCTGAAGGCTATATTACAACTAAGATGCATTTTGCATATGCTGTAAATAAGACAGTATATAAATATAAAGTAGAACAAATAGCAATGCTACCTTATGAAATCCATGCCTGCCTGAAATAAAGAAAAATCTTCCTTTGAAGTTTTATATGGATGTGGCCAATAACAGTCTATGTTACAATTATTTTCTCCTCTTCCATTTTTTCATTCTCCTTTTGCTTAAGTGGGCATGAAGAATTAAATAAAGACTCTTACTACATCCTGACTGCTGTTACTGTCAGTAGGACTTGTCTACCTTAGTAATAATCTTAAAAAAAAGATCTTTCAAGAAAGGTATTTAATATAATTTCAGATTAAAAAATTATGATTTGGGTTCATAGTAGACTGACTCTCTTAATGCAGTAAGAGATACTTCATGGATTAGCAGATTCCTTGTCACGACCAGTGCTTTGGGATATTCTAGATACAAACTGCCACACATTTTCCATGGCTTTTGTTAAAAACTAAGTGAAGCTAGTGAATAATCAGAATAAAACTCTTTGAGGGTTTCATGAGAACTAACCTAGAAGTATAACAATACACAACAAGATTGCAATCAGAGCTCCTGTGCTGAGGCCGACTGGTAAGAAGATTGCTTCCACATTGCAGGACTGGATGGTGCCATCAGAATCACATCTGCAAACACGGATAGTCAAAGTGTTTGTGCTGCTCTGGACAGGGTAACTGCTGTCTTCTATTACTACTGGAAGAAAGTACAACTCTTGCTGCCTTCTACTGTAGCCATTTCTTCTGGTTTCAATGCCGGCTGTGTTATCTGTAAAACATGACAGTCATTAGTAGATTTTTATTGTGTACTTAATTTCATATTGTAGCTTATATCACCTTCAGTAATAGGCTGGTATTTCATATTTGAAACTTGGTGAATGACATGCATTATGTAATTGCCTTGCTTTGTTGCTACAGAAGGTATTGTATTCTGACCAGTGCAGTTATTTTTTGCAGAGCCTAAACAATATTCCTTTTCTTGTAAAGCTTTTAACAGCTCACATTTCAAAGAAGATAAAAGTAACTAAAAAATCCCCCAACAAAATATTACAAATATGATTCTGAAGACTTTTTGTTTTTTTTCTTCCTGATCTCCTTACTTTCTAAACCTGTGGTCCAAAGGATTTTGATTGAATATGAATTTAGAATCATGTCTCTATGAACTAATTAATTTCCTTAAAAATTCAAAGTAATATACCTGGACAATATGCAATCATTTTAGCTTTCCTGCCCCATTAAAAATAACTAGAGAAATGAACTGAGTACTTGAAAATCAGTACAGTTTCCATTAATTAGTCCACTTCTAGACTTTGCCATTTCTTCCCAGTTAGTTATTGCTGTTTTTCCTGAATCAAACCAAGTAGCAAGGAAATTATGTAAACATTAAAAGCAAAACCAAAATCAATTGGGCAGGGAATTAATGAGATGACAGAACTAAATGAAAGCAACCTGCTGCAATTACATTTTTCCATCTCACCCATATTCTATATTATATTTTTTTACCAGATGCCACAAGATGGTTTTCATGCCTCTGAGGTTTGTTACAAAGTAAAAAGATTAAGGACTTTGAATTTCACACTCAAATGCTGGTATGGAGTTCTGATTAAGGACAATAAGAAAGAAGCCTAAATATCCAAAATTAGGTATGCTATGATTAGATAGCATTAAGAAGGTGCACAGCTAAAAAAATGCTTCAGACATCTCGGTTTTGCCAAATTCAAACATGGACTGGTTAAGTTCAATTACACTTAGTTTTGAAAAGGAAAAAAATGTTTCAGAATAGTTTACATCAAAACAGCTTCCATCTTTAGCTAGTTCTTTGTCTCTATGATTAATTACCTGCACTGTATAAAAAGTTTAAGAAGTAATTTGAAGACATTCAGTTTAGTCTTACTTCTATTATTTTCCCCTATTTCTTAAAATTACTTATATTTTTAATCTTTTCTTCCAATTGAAACACTGAAAATCACTTTAGTAATTTACAGTGCAACTAAATGACTTTCCATCCTCATTTGAAAAGAATCATTCAGATTAACCTCTAAATTCCTTGATTTTGAACACTTTTTGTTGCTCTTTTATGACCCCTTTCAGGTGTTCAAAGTTCTTATGAGAATATGAACACAAGCCTGTGTTTGAACTCTACGCAGAAGAGCCTGTAGAAGCTGAGATAACTTCTGGTTCTCTAGTCTGTTGGCAATAAATAAAGTTGTAGGATATGTGTGAGTAAAGGAAATTCTGTCTCTTATATGAGACGTGGATGTACTCCACATGGAAGATGCCCTCTAGAGAGCAGAGTGAGGCCAGCAAAGCAGGGAGATCTGCAGTCCCTTTGGAAGCACTCCAGCTCTTCCAGGGCATCACTTCTACTACCACAGTGGATTGATCTCAGTGCCTTGAGCTTCTGTCTCGCTCCAATCCTTGTGAAGTTATATTCTGAGCCTGGCTTCTCTTGGGTGCAGCACAGGAATGTTACACCTGATGAAGCATCAGACCACCCATGATTTTCAGTTGTATGGAATAGCACAGGGATCAAGGCTTCTTGATTTATTTAAAAACTTTAAATGTCACCTTTACTTGTAAAAGCATTAATTGTACTACAGTGAACAACACTGTGTCCTCAAAAAATAGAGGGCAAAAAGTCCTTTCAAAAGTCCTCACAAAGTACCTGTTTGTTACTAACATAATTGCTAACTTAAAAGAAATTGGGATTTGTTTTCAAAAGGTTTCTGTAGTGAAAATAGGTTTGTGTTAATACACATCTAAATTGTGCACAGAACAGACCTTCCTCCACCTTTTTGGCAAATAAAAGGAAGGCGATATTGCAAGACAGGATTTTTGTTTAGACAGATTTCTAATACCTCTGCAAATCATTAATAATGAAACAGGGGTTTTATGTCATTTTTTTTTTGTTCTTTACATTCTAACAAATAAATTTTTCTTGTAAGTGTTAAGAAATGTTTTTAAAATTTTATATCTTGATGGTTTCCACTTCTTATTGGAATATTGCATTTGTTTTTATACAGTAGTGAAGCTTCATTAATGGATTACTGAGATCCAAAGTCATCTCAGAGTCAACATTACTGGTTTAAACAGTGAAATTAATTATCTAATAATATTTGAACAATTTCCTCATCAAACTCACATGCTAAACACACTTTACAAAAGCTGTAATTGCTGTATAGATTTACTAAGTTTAAAAATTCTTTTGATTAATTAAATCTGTTAAAACTATCTGAGAAGACTTCTATTTCATTTTTATTTTTTAAATTTTGCAATTATTTAAAAAAAAAGCAAAATAAAAACTCAAAAAAACCCCAACAACCTCAGTGAAGTTAAAGGATCTTTTTGTAAACAGGCAAGAAAAAAATTAAAGCTCTTATTTTAAGAAATCTTTAAAAAAAATTCTGAAAATTAAAGGTATTTGCAAATATATCATATTTATGTTCTAAGACTACATAATTGTGAAGATTCAAGGCCCCATATGAGCCTTGAAATATGTTCCAGAGCAGAGTAATGCCCTAATTTTCCAAGAAGGAAACTTGGATCTGTTGTAAAGTCATCCTTCATATTCATTGAACTGTCTGTCTCAAGAAAACTGTTTCAATGTCCTTTGATAAAATGCTTTAGATCTACATAGTTTTGGTTTTATAAGATACTATTATTCGTGTTTACAATATTATGAATGGTTTCACTATATTCTCTATTTACAAATACTTAAGTGAAGTTTCTTCTTCATCTGTTCAATCTTTTTAACTATCTATGACACAAAGAGATAAAAGTCACTATTAAGTTTGGGAATAAGCCATTTCCATTGTATCAATTTCACAGGAGAGCTATACATAAAGAGAAAAGGAGCACAGTTTGTTTTTACAAATTTATTTCTTCCTGAAGTTTCTTCATGATTAATAATTGTTAGCTTATGTTATTTGCTTTACTTTTCTATTACATAACAATGTCAATAGTGCATGGCTTCAAAAATTATGTGGAACATATACATAATTTAAATACATTTTTTTAAAGGCTAGAAATTTTTTTGCAATTTTATTTCAACTGGTGTATGATTCATTTCTAGCACCTTTAAGTGCTTGAGTCACTTAATTCACAAGAAAGGAACTTTTATCTCACAATCAATGTAACCTCAAAGTTAAATTGAAAACTGCAATTGAAAAAAAAAAAAAAATTATATACTCATTTAGATAGTGATACTTATAACCTGCACAGTTGAATGCTTTTGAACTTTGTTGGATGGCTTTAGGTGTTCTTTCTTTGATATGTAATGTAAATCCTTTTATTCTAAAAGCTTATCACAGTTATTTAAAGATCATGTAATAACTCAAATACTTCTTTTTCTCTTATTTGATTAAAGTAGTTAGTGGTGAAAATTTACTACAGTTTATTTTGGCTTAGCTGTGTCTGTTCACAAGACTACATCCTAGAAGACGCTACATAAAAAAAAAAAAAAAAAAAAAGAAGATCATTCTTTTGTCATTGTTTGTTCTTTACCATCTAACAAAAGATTTCAAGTTAATAAGGAAAAAAAAGGTACTCAGTTATGTCAAAAAATTGGAAGAAAAATCAGGATTGTCAGTTGGGTAAATTATTGTGTCACAAGTTATTAAGTGTGTTGTACTTCAGCAGCACTGTCCATGTTTAGAACTCACTCTTCTGCAGGACTACGTATCCTCAAGAAAGCACAATATGTGAGTACTTTGAAAACGGTTAGCAAAGTCATAGTATTTAAACAAGACAGCAATAGTGCCTTGTTTAAAGGTATACCTGCATTGGCATATGGATTCTTCCTGAGATACTGAATGATAAAAGGAAGAAAATTAAACAGGTAGCAGTGTTTTTTGAAGGCCTGTAGGGAAATCTCAGCCTTTGGTGTTCTGACAATTCCTGTCCCTAAAAATAAGAAAAGGTGCAAGACCTGAATTTATATTAATGTAAGTCCCAGAGAGTTTAGCAATTAGAAATGTCAAAGAAAAATCTTAGGTCTGTAGACACAACTGCAATTGAAAGTAAACATATTTGTCATTGTAACTACAGTCTGCTGCTCTGAAAGAGAGATATGGGTAATCAACTTACTTCTGTAGTCATGGACTGTGAAGTTTGGTTTGTTGGAAGCCTCAGATGACAGTTTGAAAGAAAACCTTTGCCCAGCTGGAGACAAATCTTTATCTGCTGCAGTGATGGTCTGTATCACCTGAAACCAGATTAATTCTAAAGTCAGTTTACTCTTCTAAAAGAAGCAGTTTTGTAGAAGTGCAAAGTGAGCATCAAATGAAGCTGTTGAAAGTGAAACCTTGCTGGATTGCTGTTATTCCCTCAATGCACTGGACAGTGGAGGCAAGTCCGATCTCTATAGCCACCAGAGAACTCAGAAAAGGTCTTGCTTTGACGTATCTGATGAAAATCAGAAAGATTAACCCTATATTCATGGTATTTATGGTTTATATTAAAATGCTAGTGGTGGCTCTTGGTTGAATGATTATGCTTCACTTTATCTGCTACTACTTCTGTTACAGTTATAGCCCTGTAAGAAAGGAATGCTTTCTCCTCACATAGCGATTAAATGCACAGTAAAGGGTGGCTCAGGCTCATATCATTGGAGAAAATTAAAAATAAATAGACTGTAAATAGACAATAAAAGTCAACAAACAGAATTCCAGTATGTATTTCCAACACAGACATTTTGTTTGTAGAAGAATTCATACCATGATGCAATTTTTAAACCCAGAAATTTCTACTACTATAAATAATGACAGAAAACCCAAAAGATCAAGCATTACAAATTTAAAATACCTGTCCTGGTTTGGCATTTTCACATACAGATGTCTCATATGGAACTGAAATTTCAGGTGGAAACTCGTTGACATCCAAAACATTTATGATAACATTGACTTTGCTGGTTAATAGTGGGTTACCTATAAATAATGTTAGAAGAAAAGCGTTATATTTATTGTCATCACCAGTCTCATAATCTGTCATAAACTTGTGATCTCGATACTGAGACTCCCCAAATCCCTTGACTTGCATTTATTTCTGATTTGAACTAAGAAGAAAACAGAACCAAACTTTGTATCAGTTTGTACCAGACATTGATCCATTACTCTTCATGGGTTAAAGAATCAACCAGCATGATTATGTTTATCAGAGAATAAATGGAAAAAAAAGTGAAGTTGTACCTGTTATTAAGGATGCAAACTTTTCTCAGATCACTTTTCATTAAGCCTGTGGAAAACACTTCCAATGATTAAAACTGGATTCTGTTTTCCACAGCTAAATGCAGAAAAATCAATATTCATTGCCTCGATATTGTTTACATCTTCAAGATATTAAGGAGGCAAGCAGTGCATACCAATTTAGAAAATGGAGAAAGAGAGAATGATATGAAAAAACCAAAATGTTGCTGAAAGCAGACAGTCAATGTTAAATTTAGCAATGAAACAAGCACAGCTAGCATTCCATTATTTGGCCATGTTGTGGGAGGTATTTCTTGAACTGCAAAAGTGTTTTCAGGCAGCAAATACTTCTGTGCAAAAGAAATGTTGAACAGCAGTATACATCATGTTTCTTTCCACTGTCCTTCCTCTATAGGTAATCTACATCAATCACTAGAGGCATTTTATAAACAAGTTTGCTCGCAAATACAATATCTGACAAAACAGAGATACTAGTTCAATACATAGCAGATAATGTTCTCTTTTACTTTATGCTGAGACCTCCTGCAAAACAGCAAATACATGAAAAATAGTATAACTGGTGAGTCAAAAGTACAATTATTTTACCCTTTTTCACTTAAGATGAGTGTCAGAAACAGTTAACTACTGAAAAAATCTATGATATAAATCAGAGTGGTGTAGGAATTACATGGGACCATGTTTAAGTACAAAAGGGGTTGTCTTGAATCTTCAGGAATAAATCATAGAATCATATAATGGTTTAGGAAAGAACTTTAAAGATCATCTGGTTCCAAGCCCCCTGCAACAAGCAGAGATACCTTCCATTACACCAGATTGATCTAAGTCCCCTTCAACTTCTTGAACAGTTCCAGGGATGGACACCCACAACTTCTCTGGGCAACCTGTGGCAATGCCTCAGCTCCCTCACTGTAAAGAATTTCTACCTCCTATCCAATCCAAATCTACTCTCTTTCAGTTTGAAGTCATTCCCCCTTGTCCTATCACTACGTGCTGCTGTCAAAAGTCCAGCTTTCTTGTAGGCTCCCTTCAGGTACTGGAAAGCCACAATTAGGTCATCCCAGAGTGTTCTCTTCTCCAGGCTGTAAAAGCTCAATTGTCTCAGCCTGTCTTCATAGGAGACATTCTCCAGCCCTTTGATCATCCTCATGGCCCTCAATGGACCCTTCAAATTATTTGTATTAGGCACTTGCTTTGTAGTTTGTATAGTCCTTGGCATTTCTTTTGTTTGTAACTAACACAGCAAGGGGCAAAATCTTCATGTTGTCACTGTAAAAATTTGCATGATTTCTTCCTTATTCTTAGGAACAACTAAATGCAGTAGTAGTTTCAGGGGACCTCTGTCTAAACCAAAGTTATTCCCCAATGATTTCCTAGTTATGTAGGACTAGCTGAAAGATGAACTTTTTATTACCTATTTACAAGTAGTAGTCAAACTGACTATGCTATAAACACAGCTTATAAACCAGGTGACACATTTGTACTCCTTACCCATTAATTTAATAGAGAAATATTTATATTTAATAGAGAAAATATGTAATGACTTTGGAAAATGTGTAATCTCTTTGGATTGTCTTTCATTTCCAATTCAGCATCATCCCTACTTGCAGAATGTCTCTGTTGAGAAAGGCATTGTGCAGAACGATTGAAGACACAGTTTGGTCTAGCAACTAGGAATTATGCACTCATTCTTTAGGTGCCTAAAGAGCTGGAAGAAATCTAGAGCTAGATCACAGCTGAATTGGTTGTTCTGTATAATAGGAAATAAAAAATAATAAGTTATTTTGTTCAATAGAGGGTAGGACCTCTATAGAAAGATCAGAAAATCCCTGAACAGGTCAAATTCACACAGCTACTGGGAGAAACAATCTGTTCTAAAACTTCCCTCCTAGCAGTACTCATTGAAAAGGACACATCAACTCACATGGAGTAACTCAGGCTTTGCTTTAGATGTTTTTGTATGTGTGTGTATGTGTGTTCATATTAAGGTACAATATTGAGAAACAGGGATTCAGGAGACATTCTTCAAATAGATTAGAGATTAATGCATCAGCACCAAAATACAAGCATAGATGTTAATTTCCTATTGAGAATATGTTCACAATGCCTTTCCAATAAACCAGGGAATGGATGCAAAATTTATGCATCACGTACATGGAAATATCAGATGATTTTGATAATTTCTCTTAGACATGTCAGTTTCTTTAAGAAGTTTTTAAGTAATATTTTTGTGAAGTAGCTTGTATAAATTATTTTTTTCTGCTTTTTGCAACAGTGAAGGTAGTATGTGACCTATATATTTTTAAAGCTAACAAAAGAATTTGATGTTTTTTCTCCCTCAAAATCACAACAACATTGCATGGTCTGGAAATATACATGAATATGACTATACTTTTTGCATTTACTTCTCACTGATTTATTCTCTGTGGTTCTTTGAAAAATACATTAGAGGGCAAAATATTCTCTTCCTAAGTATTTTAGCAAATTAGAATTTTACCTTGCATAAATGGTCTTGCAAAGTCAGATATGAAAGTAAATAGAATTACCAGAGCCTAAGATGAACCTATTTCAGGTTTTCATTTTGTTTATATGATTTTCTTTCTGGTTTGCACTGACATCACTTTAACTACTTGTGTATATAAATGAAGATTGCAAGAATATTGTGTAGAGCTTTGAATTCACGTTTAATATGAAAGACCTTTAATATGTGAGTGAACAAGCATGAAGAATTGCATTTAAAATACTACTTTGCAGATTTGACCTCCATTTTCTGTTTTTTGGCTGCTGTTTGAGTGAGTCGCTAAAACATTGGCTTATATCTTTTAAACCCAGATTATGCAGCTGAGAAGACAAACTGGTTAAATCTAGAAATCAAGAAAATTATTTCATGTTTCAATTCTGCCTGTGAGATATAGGAAAATTAATTAACTTCATTAATTTATTTTATCAGTTTAATTAGTTTACTTCATCTTCCCTTGTTTTTCCTGTCTGTAAAACAGTGACCATCCTGCTTCCTTTTTTTACTTGATTGCCATCATTTGTCAATATCTTAATGTTGACGATAATTTAGTTCAAAACTGTTACAGCAGTAGAAAACATGTGACATTCTTTGAATAATGAACTTGTGAAAGTCCAAGGTATCTGAGAAAATAGATACTGACTATTGAGAACTGCTGATTCCTTAATCCCAGATATGGCATGCAGGAGAAGATCAACTGCATCTTGAGATTTAAGGTGAGGTTTCTTTAACATTCTCAAAATTTGGGCCCAGACAGGTGAGTTGAGAAGATGGTTTGGACAAGAAGGATTATTACTTCATTTTTACCCTTAAATTATGCCTTGAAGACAGGAAAGCAGAAATGAGCTTCTATGCATTTTATCTATCTCCTCTTTTGTGAAATGGAAAAAAAACCCACTTCCATACTAGGTAATTAGGCAGCATATGGAGGAATTTTGAATGCTGGACTGTGATTTTTTTGTACCATTATGCCTTTATAGCAGCTCTTGGGGCACTTTTGGCCTGGGGTAACCAGTGGTCTTGTGGACAATTCACATGAACGTGCTGGGAATAAGTAAGGGCAGGGACTACTCTTAAAGGATTGGAGTGCGGAGTCTGGAATGGAAGAAGGCATAGAAGTAAGCCACTTCATGCCAGCTGGCTTTTGTGCTTGAAATGAATGAGAGCCATGTTTGATTTATTAGTTTGGATAGGTTCTGTGACATCAAAAATGTTCAGAAGCAGAACCGGGCAGGGTACTGGGGTGTTGATTTAGCCTAAGAATTAAAAACCAAAGCAAGCTACAATGAAATATAGTCAGGTAATGATGAAAAGAAGTATAGAGGAAATGGGGGAAAACAATGTGAGTCTGGAATATTCTCTATCTGCTCAAGCACTTTGTTCTATATAAAACCTGAACTTTATATCTATGAATCGGTTAGGGATGTTCTGCATTCAGCTGCCTTCATGTCTGTCTCATCATCAGCATGTCTGCAGAACAATCATCCATCTCTTGCTTAAAAACAAGGTACAACTCAAGAAAAGGTAGTTTACAGAATGACCATTAAGATGTACCTAAAAATGCGGGAGGTGTTGTTGTTGCTATTCTCTCACAATGAGAAAACAAAATTTTAGCAATGAAATTTTTAAATCTCATGGTATTTATATGATAAAATATATATATATATGTATCCCTATAGAGAGATAAGGTCACCAGGAAGTGAAAATACTTCAATAGCAATACTGTGTATTCTTTTCTGAAGAAAGTTTATGCCACTAATTTCTATACTGGGCCACCTTTTTGCATTGTCATGTATATGTCAAGGCACTTCTCAGTAGTTTATTTCTGTGATAAGGGATGACAGTTTCAGTTTCTATGTCAGCACTGGACAGCAATTTTTTATATCAATAATTCTTCAAGTATAGCAATTCATCCTCAATCCTTTTCTTTTTTTTTTTCCTCTAACAATTATTTTTTGCATTTGTGTAGTGTGCCATCCCTCCATCTTCCACTTTTATTTCTACGCTCTTAGTCAGACAATTGCACATAATGTTTTGACAGTTACTATACCTCAAACACTCCCAAATTTTGCCAGTTACTAGTATAGTAGAGATATGGCAATTGTTGTTCTCGTTATAGATAATGGTCAATGTATAAATATTTTGGGATATACTGCAATGAAACACAACTATGTTTTAGATGCAGATTCTTAACATAGCAATTGATAAAATTGTGTATTTCAAAATATATACTCTTTGATACAGTTCTGCTTAAATTTCATACTGTTAGATATGTCATTGGACAAATAAATTTCAGTATTTTCGATTTTTAATTCCTCTTGGGAATAATAAACAGATTTAAATCAAGTTTAGTAAAACTGTTTACTTACTGCAAGAAAAAAAAAAATTCCAAATCTCAAATGTCCTTTGCCCACTGCTGAGTCTAAATAGTTAAGCTTTATTGAAACATAGACCCTGATGAGACCTTCTTTCTCCATCTGCCTCCCTTTCAGTTTCTCTAGAAAGTTCTGCTGGATTTTCTGTGAATATACACCTGCACATGTATCTCCATGAACTCAACCACTTCTGACAGTTTAGGCTTCTCTGTCAATGTATGTCTTTTCCAATCTATGGATCAAATTCAAGTGTTCATTTGACCGGTGTTCTCTTTATATTTCCAACTTCCAAGGAGTGAGCCCATGGTTCTTTTTGAGATCACTACAACTGAGAATTTGGGCTTTTTTTTAATCTGAAATATACCATCTCTGCTCCCCAAATCTTCCTCTTCCTGTTGGTAGGATGCATTAACTTTTGAAGGCTCAGCCAAGAAATACATTGAGGAAAACATGTTCTTTGCTGCAAAACTTGCCTTTTCTGTCACATAAACAACATAGAATGAATAAGAAATGCAACTCTTCTACAGCCTGTTGATGCAAACAGAAAGAATTCTGTGGCCTTTGCACAACTGCTAAGTGATCAAAAGACTTATTCAAAGGGTGAGGTACACCTAAGAGAGTTAAAGTTTGACAAAACCATGAATGAGAAATGACACACAGATGAATGATAATGAAGAAAGTTGCCAGTACTTGATGTAGTGGAAGAAGGGATTTATAAAAGCAAAGCTATGCAGAAAGACATAAAGACAAAAAATGAAATTATCCCACCACAAATCACATAGGAAAAGAATATAAGGGTTAGGCATAAAATTTTGGGCAGAAAGAACAGGCAAGTGCAGAGGTCTAGCACACTGATTAGTTCATTTAGGGCATTAAATCTTGACTTAATTTTAGTGTACTTTTAATCTGAGTATCAAATGACTCTACATTTTTCTGCCTTTAAGAAGCACATTGACAGACCTGTTATTTGACTAACCTAATTTCATGTGAAGTGTCTTACCATATCAGAAATCAGACCTGGAAGGCACCCATACAGCTCCTCATGCTGTGCATGCTGGCAAAATGTTTTTCAGCTTCTAAGGGAACTGAGCTTTGCTAGCAAACCCTTACTAAACAGGGCTGATGGAACATCACAATTATCTTCACAAGTCTAGGAAGATGATATTCATTGAAACTTCTTTAAAAAACTCTTGGCAATTTGAGCACTCTTCACATTGTATTTATACCTGAGCATTACATTCTGAGAAAAATACTATATTAGCATATTAATTCAGCTTGTGTCATACTTACTAACTTTACTTGCAATTATAGAGAAATTGTATTGTGCTGTGTTTTCTCTGTCCAGTAATTCATTAGTAGCAATGGTTCCTTCAGTAGCGTCTATTGTAAAGTAGCTGTCCACATCATTCTTCCAATCCATGAAGTATCTGTATGTGAAATTAAAGAAAGTAGATGCAAATGTGCAAAGATTACTCATTTATCATAGCAGCAGTATAGCTGCCTCAAGTTTTTTTATGTTTCTCCTCACAGCTATTACCGCCCTTGCAGGAAGACAATAAAGAATGATTTGTTTATTTCTTTTTTTGCTGAGTTGGAATGCTCAAGGGGAAATAGGATATAATGAAAGACTTAGTACTCCTAGTATTCAGATTATTTGAAAAACTTGGAGTCCCAAGAAGTTGATGCACATCTTCTGTGACCCTGATTACTTATATCAGCCACTTTGGAATCATTATGCAGGCTTAGAGGGAAAAAGAGAAAAGGTATGTGAATAATAGGGCTTGAGGCATGGATGGTGATGAAGAGTGGGCCAGATCTGGTCTCTTTACATCCATTTGTAGCTGCAGTGGGCTGGACATAGCCTCACAAAGATGATTTTGGCACGTTAAAAGCAAGGGAGATGGAGAAGGGTATGCTTACTCCCACACATAATTAGGAACAATAAACAGCACTTGGCCTTTGAGAAGAATAGGTACCTTCCACTGGACCTGTGAGGAACAGGGAAATACCATTGTTATGTGTTGTTTTCTTTTCCAAAGCCTTTATTTGACGAGAAGTATGAACATAGAACAGATTTAAAACTAGAAATGTCTCTCCTTATTTCTTATTTTTCTCTAGCAAAGAATGGAAAGCAGATGTACCTGTAAACATAGCTGATTAAAAGCAATGTGAAAACTCTCCCAAATCCATTTCCCTTAAAAACTAATTAAGTTGAAAGTCCATTTTCACATTTGATACTACTGTTTGTAGTCACAATAATATATTTTCTGATGCAATTGCTGCCGGCTACTAATTTCCTTTTCATTGTTAGTCTCTTCATACCTTGATAGTGTTTCTCAAAAACTAGGCAAGATGAAATTGAGAAAGCCATTTGTGAGCAGTATGCAATAAGAACAAAATGGCACTCGACAAAAAGTACATTCAGAAGATTATAAAACCTAGAGAATCACTCCTATGACACTGCATTTCATGTAAACCAGTGAGAATAAGAATAAAAGTGGATTTTTCCATCTCTAATTAGAGTTATTTATATGTATTTAATATAGAGGGAATGGAATGATAAACACTGTGCTTATATCTGTAGAAGGAGGCAACTGTAGAAAGGAGAATATGTCATATTCACAAAGAAAATATTTCTTAGTACTAAGAATGCCAATAGCTCTGGAAGACTTGAAGGGTGAAAAAGCCACAGATAAGGTGATGTACTTGTTTGGAGACATTTTGTTCAACCAAAACCACAAAAAATATCTGTAGATGAAATAGGTAATTTCATCAATTGACAGGCATCATTACCAGTTTACAGCTTTAATTGAAAAGCCTCAGAAATGTTTTGCTAAAGGCAGCTTGTATCCTTTTACACAGTTGAGGTCACAATTTATTGATTATGATATTATTATCTACCCATATTTGTAATTTCAACATCTTTGTTCAAAATTTGCTTAACATTAAAATTATGAAAAATATATAAGCCATTTATTAGAAATATCATTACCCTAAGATACTCTCTCAGGAGCAGCAAAATTACTCTGTCAGGCTTCGCATGCTTAATAAATTATAATTTCTTCCAAAATTAAATATGCAGCAACACACAAAAAATTAGTTCAAAGCATGAGAAAGTAACTTGGCTTTTGTTTGCCCTTAGGAAGATTAACTTTGCCTGAGTACCCTGCACATTGCAGTGTGAGCCAGGGAAGAAAGTACAGGCCTTAATTCAAAGCACAGTGTAGGGGATGGCCTCCTTCACCAGGAGACTTTGAAAGTACAGATAACACATTAAGTATGAACACTGCTGTGTTTGAAGTGAAGTTCAAGCTTCACATGAATATTTGTAGGATCAGAATCTGATAGTCTGTCTAGAAGCATTCACACAGGTGATTAACTTCATGCATAGGCCCAGTAAGCCTATTCCTAAACAAAAGCATCAACAGATCAAAGTCCACAGTAAGCACAGCAAGACTAGCACCACTCCTGCTGGTACTTATGGCAGAATTCCTGGTGGCTTCACTGGAAATGGGAATTGAACAATTTGATAAAAGCAGAACTGTAGTAGTTCTAAATTCACTGCCTTCACCTTCGCTGTGTTAACAGTGTGTTGTTAGACAAGGGAGTCCGGTCGGAAGACACCGCGATGTACGGGAAGACAGGGCCCCACCCCTCCAGTGCATTTAACCAATACGAAATTAATAATGATGTAAGCAGACAGTAGTTTTATAAGACCATGCAAGAAAGCAATAAAGGCCATTTCACCATCCACCATATTGGTGTCTGTGAGTGATTTGCCCGAACGACCATGTAAGTGGGTCGTCGTGTCTTTCTTGAACCAGGTCGCCAGCCTCGGCAGAGGCAACAACAGTGGGAAAACTATTACATCATCACTGTTAGCACTGTTAGTATTTTTATTTACTTATTTTAATTTTGGCATTATCTTTAGAGATCTCCCTTTCTTCTCTCTCCATGTGCTGCATATAAGCTTAAATTAGGCATGTTGTTTCAGTTTCTCTCATTTTAAGAATCTACATATTAAATTAGACTACAGAAGGGAGAGGTATAAGCAGAATTATTGGAGATGTATTGTCTAAACCAGACCAATTTACAGGAAAAGGTGCAAACAAGCATCCATTCTTTCTCCTTTCATTGTTTCTCCATGTATAGTGCCTAAGAAACCATACCTAGGAGAAAATCCTCTTACAGACAGATCTTCTGGACTCAGAGTTGCTCCCAGGTAGATCAATAAGTTTATAAAGGTTAAGAAAATAGTGAATGGGACCCTATCTATCTAGTCTTGAAATGGAAATTTTTTTGGGACACCCCAAGGGGAGGTCTCTTTGGTCAAAAGCCTTAAGAAATGTAGTTTCCTTTTGTAGCCAGAAATCATTCTTTCACACACTGATGCTCAGTGTGCAATTTGTTGTAAATAGGGCAACAACAGCTCGTCTTTTTCTGAGGCCTACTGCATAGCCTGAGCTCTGTCCTTAACAAGAAAGAAATGGTTTGAAGAAGAGAGAAAATGGGAAAAATGTCTCCAACCAGAAAAGTCAGTAACTTTCCAGGGGACATAAAACCTGACAATTCCTGTGAGATTGGGAAGTACAGAGGAACACTGTTGAAATACTGGTATTAGGACAGCTGTCTAGATCTTCCAGTCATGGTCTAGCAGTTTGAAGCCACTGAGGTTGGTCTGTTTGACTGCTCAGAGTGCCTGCAAGACAGACCATGGATAAGTTCACTAATCCTAAGAGGCATTCCCTTCCTTGAAAAGTTACTTGTTCTTCCTTTAGGAACTTGTTGATATAAGACAAAGCAGAATTATTTTTCAGAGGCCCTTGAATAGGCCTGCCTGGCAGCTCTCAGTACCAAGCATTGATATCATTCATATTCACTGAAGGGGAAGAAATTTTGATTTATATGTCTCCCTGAATATTCTTTCCAGCAGATAAGTGCATTCCAGGTCATATTGTTGAAGGCGGGGATTGTGTGGAAAGATATATCTTTGCTAACACTTTCTGAGTTTTCTCAAGAGTAGTTGCATTTGGACATCATGTAGGACAGAAGAGACAGAATGGAAATATTCAGTTTATAAAATTCAAGCTTGTAAGTCTCACTCAGAGTCCACACTGACTTCTTAGGAGCCCCAAGAATTATAGACATTCACCCTAGACAGTGAGGCTGCGCATCCCTCATGAACTCTCCTACAGAAGAGAGTTCATCTTGCAAAGAGAGGAGGACAACAAGGAAGACTGAGTTGACTCTTGCAGCAGCACAGAAGATGGCAGTGCTCGATGGAGTGCTTTTGAATACTTGAGTGGCAGCAGGTCATCCTTGGGAAGATAACGAGAACTCCGACCCATTGAGCAGACAACTGTAGTTGCTTCAGACTGTTACTCCATGAATAAAAGAACCGGACAGTTGTCCTGTGCTGCTGAAGAAACCCATGTGACAACGTGCTCTGAAGGAATGGGAGGTGGCAGGATGCTAAGGAGGCTGTGAAGCTTAGGTCTCAGGATGTATTTTTTAGTCTTAAAAATGTGGAGGGGAAGATTTCTACTGTCTGTTGTGGGAAAATGCTTGTCTTTGATGTTATGATTATGTAATTTAAGCCAGGAAATGAGTGAGGCAAGATATCTAAAAGTGTGTGTGTTTTAGAGGAAGAAAAGACTGCTTTAAAGCTGTACTGGGAGGATTAAGGCTAAATGCTAAAGAGGTAAAACTCAAGGATTGACCTTAAAGAGTGCTAAAGCACAGACAATAGATAAGGTGCAAGATAAAAAAGGCAGTGGCAATATAAGATCAGCACAACCAAAATTAGGCATTTGAAAGTAATGGCCTCTGATCATTGTTCCTTTGTGCTCAATAAACATTTCATAAAAAAATCCTATTGATTTTTTTTTTAATTTATTTTAAGAGGGAGTTTAATAAAAGTGCTTTAATTTGTCTCAACTCATACTTTGCTAATGTAAAGTACATTGCTTACTCTAGTACCTAGTGACTTAGAACACTGGCTTTTTTAAAGAAAAATATTGCAAAGAAAGGTAAGGGATGAAACAACAATTTTCTGTAATATGATAGATCACTATTTGTGTATATGACCTTAAATTGTTTAAACTTCATTCAACTTAAGATTTATTTAGATATTAAATAGCAACTAAATGAAATTCAGGGTACATGAAAACTTGAGATATATAAATACCACCCATCATATCAGAAATAATAAGCAGTAGCCTAAAAACATTAAGAACACAAATAAAGCTAAGAGAATTCAGTTGAGTATTGTGATCAGTTAAGATTTTTTTTGAAATTTCAATACATATATAATTAAATATATGAAAGAAACATTAAAGCAGGAACGGCAAAAAGGTTGAGGGACTGGAAGAATACAAATGAGATTCTAGGTGTGATAAGATTACCTGAAAACCCAAAGAAATTTTCATTAGTAGAATAATCATATTCTGTGGCTTGAAATTACTAGATCTCTGCATGAAACTGGATGTTGAGAATATGACACCTCTACAATACAATTTTGTCTTGGGCATTATGGAAATAAATAAATATTAAAAAAAAAAAAAAATTAGAGGAAGCTTACAGAAAAGCAAGAAAAACTTTCTTGGGTCTAGGAATTTCCAAGTTATAAGGAAAGTTTAAAAGAACAAACATATGCTTAGCTTGGATAAGAGATGAAAAAAGGGAGACAGGATTTTTTCAACGAGAGAAGTGAAGGGCCAAAACTCCTAAGAGAAAATTTATGTGTTGTATCAAAATCATTCTGTCAATGATGCACATTATGCTGCACACCAAAGGAATGACAGAAGTTCTGTGGCTTGGTAGTAAAAGGCTTGGTACTAAAAGGTACTAAAGGGTAATGTAGTAGGGACTGTGAAGTAAAGGAAATTTCAAGAAAGGTGGAATGATAATCCTTATAGTCTCTGTAATTGTAAGCGCTGCTAAATACAAAACAGTATCATCATACCAATCATACTCATAAGGTACAGTTACAAATATTTCAAAATATAAAAATGGTTTTTGTGTCCTTTTAAGATTGCCATTATTAAAACATAGTTAAGCAGAAAAATCACTCCTACAATGAGAAACAAGAAATTCAGACTACTAGTCAAGCCTGAAATAAATTTAGAAGTTAGAGAATGCAATGTGTTGAAGGATTCAAGCTGCATGTCCTCCAAAATCCCATTCTGCCACTAAAATTTCCTTCCTGCAACTCTAAATCTATTCACTGAGTTTTCATTGTGTAAAACTCAAACAAATCTTATCACCATATTTAGATGCATAATTATGAGAAACTCTAAGTCAGAACTTTATTGCTCTTCTCAAAGTGCTAAATTATTCTACTGATTGCTGGAAGTTGCCAGAACCCTGGACGCAGAGGACTTTAGGCTTTCTTTGCTAATAAGAATTGATCCTCAAAAATGCACCACATTTGACATGAGGCCATGGAAAAGGCTTCCAAAATTGAGTGATATCACTGAGATTATGAATGTGTAGCTGAATAGAAGTATGTTATCGCACAGGGTGGAAAAATTTAGAGTTTGGGGTTTTGGGATATATGTAACAAGATGGAAGTTTTAGGGCGTAGGTTCTTCTTCTTCTTCTTCTTCTTCTTCTTCTTCTTCTTCTTCTTCTT